>OZ038005.1:2817041-3367041 GCA_964035705.1 Porites rus | reverse complement strand
TAGTTTCTAAAGGCTTGCCACAGCCTTTAGCTTGTTTTTTTAGGCCACTGATATTGGAAATTTAGCAATCACTTACATAGCAAAACAATACTATTTTGTAATTACTTACCACATAGCTCCACGATGTCCTTTCTTACTAATGGCTCACCGCCGGTGAGCCTAATTTTGTCTACTCCTTCTTTAACAAAAAGTCTAGCTAAAGCAATAATTTCATTGGTTTTTAAGAGTTCATCATTTGGTGTCAGGTTAACACCATCTTCTGGCATACAGTACTGACCTAAGGAAAGAAATTATTTTAAGGTTAATTGAAAAGTTGCCTGGAATAAAGCTTAAGGTCACTACTGATAGTCATCTATATTCTCCCTCCATTCACCTTGTATATGTGGAAAAATCAGAGGAAGAATTTGGCATTAGATCAGGAGCCTCTGAGGTAACCTGGAATAAGCCACACTCATAGATCAACTGTACTCCAGACTTTAGAAGAATAAATTGCTCAAAATGTGGAAGGATATTAATAGGCAATTTTCTGCACGGAACGCAAATCATGAGCTTTTGATTTAAAATTTTAATACAAACTATGTGGCTTTTCCAATGCACCTTTATGTTAAAAATCATAATAGCTATATAATTTACTCACTGAATAGCAATACAGTATATTTTCAAGAAGTAATACTTACATCTTAAATTGCATCGTTCTGTTAGTGAAATCCTAAGATATGTGTGCTGCCTTCCAAATTTGTCAGTGAGAAAGTCTGAAAATGGTCTCAGTTCTTCTTCTTTAAAATACTTCTTAGTTCTTGACAGATGCACCTGAAAGGAAGTAAAAGAGAATACCAAAGACTCAGTGCTATCACTTTTCTGATATCATTTTGACAAAATTCACTCTGACAATAATAGCAAATTACAGTGAAAGGCACTTTTGTAAGCTAAGGTTCACAGGAACGTTTAAACTAATTGACTCTCAATGATTGAATTATGGAAGTTGAATGCATTTTCAATAAATATGTCAGAAACAAAAGGCATTATGTATTAAACCAATCCCCAATAGATGGGTGTGGGGAAGGTGCCTGAATAAACTGAGGGAGCTGCAAGCGAGCGTGAAGGTAACCATGACAACCCTGTGAGCGGCAACCACCAGGCACCGTGACACTGAAAACCTCAGTGGAAAATTTTCAGATACTTACCAAGAGTCCCACCCAGAGGGGGGGGGGGGGGGTGGGGAAGGGCTAGGAGTAAAAGGGTTTGAGACAAGCACAAGCAAAGACAATGCATGTGAAATGACTTGACCTCCAAAGCAGTGCTGTAAATGTACTGGGGCCCTGAAAAAGCCCTAAGCCTGCAACATATATGATATAGCCACAGAGACCACTGGCCAGCATTGTCTTGTGTTTTCACCTACTAGGCGATCAAGGATAAAACCTAACAACTTGTTGAAGAATAGGACTACGCCTATAGTATGCTGGATAGCTCTTTTCCCTTCATAGAATTCACATTGGATGGGGCTTCTGTTCACACAGGGGAACAGTGATTTTGGTACAATTATTTTTGTAACAAAGGAAAGTTGCCCCATGCCAATCTTGAAAGTGGATCCTCACATATTGTAAGAATAAGTTTCTAAACAGTATAAACAGGTGTCAACCGGATAGCAAATTTTAATGTTGACTTGAAAAACTATGTAGTATGGTGTGACATAGTTCAACAAGCTGGCACATCTATTACTGTTCATTAAAAACTAAATCTGAACAGTAAATTACACTTTCAGGACTGTGAACAGTCCAACAGGAATTTCTGCAGTCTTACTGAGCCTCCGACTAAATTGCTCTGTCCAGCATGGCTCTGCCTCCACTTGGCTGATTGAAAAGGCCGGGGACTGCTAACAGTCTAAGGAAATCACAATTTTACTATAAAGTATATTGAGACACAAATCACTTTGTGTGTTAATTACCCCCACCAAAAGGTTTCAGTTGAGTAAATTATGAGTAAATTAAATTATCATTTTAAACAACAGGGATTAACACCACAGGAAATAGAACAGACTATCTATGGAGCAACTAAAAAGCTGTAGTTATGCCAAGACTAACTATTTCAGTTATCTTTAGTATAACAAGTGTAATGCTGTGGCTATATGGCTGGTAACCGGTCAAGGTGTTAAAAACATTAAATGACCGGCAGTCCCATATTCTGTAAATTTCACAAAATCGAAAGATTCTAGCTAATCTAAACTATCATATGTCGATTAAGACAAGTCAAGTGATCCTGAAATGCTTTATAGATCTCAAGTCTAGTGTTTGGTTTACACTGGGGTCAGAAGACGAAACCGTGTTTTGTGACACTTAGAACTTTTTTCAGCTCGTCAGCCGGTCAAGGTTTTCAAAACACTAAATGGCCGGCAGTCCCATATCCTCAGTAAATTTCACAAATTGAAAAAATTCAGCCGTTCTAAACTATCATAAGTTGTTATCCTGATCAAACCAGCCATTTTTGTGGGATTTCTATATCATGCTTTTGTTGGTCTCGAGTCTTTGAATGTTCATTACTATTTTCTGTCCAAAGCATGGTGTGACAGGCGACGTTTGACGTCATAACATCTTGACCTTTCATGCAACCTTTCATGCGGCCTCCGCGGAAAATCGGCGGGAAAAGTCTCTACGCGTTAGTTCCCTTCTGGAGCTGAGCTTGTTTCATCATAGCGTCGACAAGATCATGTTGAAGTGTATTTCAGCTCCAGAAGGGAAATAACGCGTAGAGACTATGATCAGGATCACGACTTATGATAGTTCAGAACGGCTGAATGTCTTCGATTTGTGAAATTTACTGAGAATATGGGACTGTCGGCCATTTAGTGCTTTGAAAACCTTGACCGGCAGTCGAGTGTCACAAAACACGGTTTCGTCTTCTGAGACCAGCGTAAACCAAATACTAGACTTGGTGTCCCCAAATTAGTAAGGCAATCTTTTTTCCCTGGCTAGACGGCTTTTGACACCTTAATTAAGTTTCTATCTATCTATCTATCTATCTATCTATAAAGCATTTCAGGATCGCTTATATGATAGTTTAGATTAGCTAGAATCTTTCGATTTTGTGAAATTTACTGATAACATAGGACTGCCAGCCATTTAGTGTTTTGAAAACCTTGACCGGTTACCGGCCATATAGCCACAGCGCAAGTGTAAAGGTTCCAAATGCCATTTGTTCAATTGTGAGATCAGTTTCTGTAGATCACAGCAATATTACGACATCAAAATCAAAATTACATAAGAAAATTATGTGTGAAAAATACTCACCTCACCGGGTCCGTCGTCCTCCGAAGGTCTCGTGTGCTGTTGTCGAATGAAAGAACTTGCAACCCGACAACATTTAACACGGACCTTTCTACTGTGAGGGAGAATGCCGCGAAATAAACACTCGATTGCCGCCATCGGACCGCGAGGCCTTCGATCGAGCAGTCCTCGGCCTCAGTCTCCTTCATGGTTTTGTCACACAACACCTAATTTGCGTGACAATTTTACAAACAAGAAGAAAAGACTGGGTACTAAAACGTTTCCAAAATGTCGGATGAGTGGAAGCAAAAATTTTGAACAAGCGTAAAACGTTTTTTGCCAATTATTCACACGGAATTCGTGAACAAGAAAGATCATGGCGTCGTCTGATCAGAGTACAAATAAGGCTAGGATCCCAAAAGTGGCAAAGGTTGGTAAACTTTCTGATTCTTATGCGACGTGAAACGGGACAATTTCGAGAAAGATTTTGTGCACGAGGGTTTGATTATTTTAAGAACAAATTTTCTCTTATTTTACTTTACTGATTACTTAATCTTGCGTTAAGTTTTGTTTAAGTCAGCTAAAAATTAGCAGGATTTTACTGGATGAAGAAATTTTAAAAAGTAAACTTTTAAGTTTAATTAAAATTCGAAAGTCTGACGAGCTGTTAGCCTAATATTGAGGTACTACATATAAGTTTAAGCTAAACTATAATTTCGTAAGCTTATATTTTTGACACTGATCGCGGAGTACGACCTCTGATCGCTCCCATTGTTGGATTTTATATTAGTTAATACTACTCTTCCAGACTAGTCGTTATCACTTATGATCAACTCGTCTTTTGTATTTTTTCTGTCAAGGTTAAGAACAAGGCTCCGGCGCCAGTTCAGATCACAGCAGAACAGCTGTTGAGGGAGGCAAAAGAAAGACAGCTGGAATTAGTTCCTCCAGTAAGTAAATTATGTTAAACTAAAGAGTACCAAAAAGTAATGTGCTGTGCAAGGTAAAAAGTACCTGCAGTAAAACCAAAAGGCACCAAAAGGCAACAAAAGGAAAGAGCCAATGGTCCACAATACGAAGGTGTCTGAATCAGTTACAGTCAAACCTGTTTAATGCAGACATTAAAGGGACGAGGCCAAGTGTTCACAGTACACCACCGGGGTTCAAGCCTCGCCCATCGCGTTGTTTCCTTAGACACAGAACTTTACTCCACTTTATCTCTCTTCACATAGGTGTATAAATGGGTACCAGCGACATACTGCTGGAGGGTAACCCTGGGATGGACTAGCATCCTGTCCAGGGGCGAGTAGCAATACTCCTAGACTAGCTTCATGCTTAAGAAACCAGTATAAGCTCCGGCCGTGTGGGTCTTGGGCCCGTGTGTGCCTTTACCTACCTTAAAGGTAAAAAAGCACCTGCAGCCAAACATTCTTAATGTGGGCACCAAAGGGAAAGAGCCTATGGTCTGGACAATACAAAGGTGTCTGTATCAGTTACAGCCAAACCTGTAGAGGTACATGGCCAAGTATTCACAGTACACCGCATTATAGGTGCCTGTATTACAGTCAAACATCCTCAATATTGACTCCAAAGGTGTCCATATTATAAAGTTGAGAATTGTATGAAACTTTACAACTTAGGAACCAGGTGAACTCTTCATAGTATAAGTCTTGGAATTGTCTGTTGGAAGAGGTGAAAGTACAAATTCAATGTACATTTCCATTGATGTCAAGCATATTTGAGCATTCCTGATAGGTTACCTAACCAGGTCGCTCTCCATATCAGGTTTTTTTTTGCGTGGACATGATCAAGCCCTTTTGATCCACAGTAGCATTCTTTTTTGCCTCTTTGTTTAAACATGAATTGACAGAAGTTAAAAGAAGAGCTTAGTCATAAGTGTAAAACAGAGCGATTTTTTTAGGAAGTCAACATACTGTTTAATCTAGTTGTTGTTTGGTATACATACCTAACCAACTACACATACATGTACTTTCTTTTTCAGCCTCCAAAACAGAAGATCAGTGATCCAGATGAGCTGCAGGAATACAAGCTTCGTAAAAGAAAGGTTCTCTTTAGAAAATAATGTAAATTCTGCTTTGGTTAATTAATTACAGCATATAAAATATGTAATAATTATTTATTACTATCACTGAATCTGTGGCGTTAGCATGGTTGACTCTGCATTAAGTTCCTAGTGAAAGATTCTGGAACAAATAATTTGCAACTATTTTGCTAAGAACTATGAGTAGAGTGCTTGTTTTTGGCTAAATGCTCATCCTAATTTTTTCATTTACCATTATCCTGATTTCCCTTTTGTTGGCAGGCTTTTGAGGACAATATCCGTAAAAACAGATCAGTAATCAGTAACTGGTTAAAGTATGCACAGTGGGAAGAAAGTCAACGAGAAATACAAAGGTATAATGCTGTAAACACAATTAAAAGTCTTTTACTCCCAGTTGTTCCATACAGCACAAGATATGCCATTTCATTCTCAATATCTGATAATTTTATTCCAGCAAAAGAGAAATGTACTGATTTGTGAGGACAGAGGTGATCTTGTCGTATTTTCAGCATCTTCGGTATTGTGCATTTGATAGTAATATTGTTTTCCTCTCTCTTTTTTTGTGTTAGAGCTCGGTCCATCTATGAAAGAGCTCTTGATGTAGATCACAGAAACATCACTATCTGGCTGAAATATGCAGAAATGGAAATGAAGTAGGTGTTACTCATATGTACGTCAAGTAACATGTACTTTGATAGAGTATAGACATGAATTCTATTGTTCTATTGATGTAAAAATATCCCTGTGAATGCTGTTGATGCTCATTTACAAGTTGTGATTCCATTCTCTCCACAGGCATCGGCAAATCAACCATGCTCGAAACATATGGGACAGAGCTGTCACCATATTACCCAGAGTGAACCAATTTTGGTAAGTGAGATTATTATTTTTGTTTAATTAAATTATATTATAATCCCAAACTCCCAATTCACAATGTTTTAAAGTAAACCTTAAATAGTAATTTCAGTCAGTTCAATTCAGTTCAGTTCAGTCTATCTTAAATTTACAATGTTTTGTAAGGAAACAGGAAAATAAGGGGAGTAGAGTTCACTCAAATAAATGCCTTGTCTCAAGTATTTTTTTTGTCACTTAGAACTTTTCAATGTACTTTCTTACTTTCTTTCTTCACCAATTCTTTTGCACACACCTTTTTCCGGTAAAAAATGAATTTTTTTGTCAATCTATGTCTCTGTCAGGTACAAATACACCTACATGGAAGAGATGCTAAGTAATGTGGCTGGTGCACGGCAGATCTTTGAGCGCTGGATGGAATGGGAACCTGATGAACAGGCATGGCACTCGTATATTAACATGGAACTACGATACAAAGAGACTGACCGGGCCAGAAATATATATGAGAGATATGTAATGGTGCATCCTGAAGTTAAAAACTGGGTCAAGTATGCCAAGTTTGAAGAGCGCCAGTCAAATATAGGTATGGACTGCAAAAAGGAAACCCCCTCGCAGGGGGGGAGGGGGAAGGTTTCTCAACAACATTTTATATAGGGAGGCTCCACCCTGTGGTCCAACCCCTTACCCAATTTTTATACTGTTTTTGACAGAAAATGTACCCCATTTTGTATACCTTTCAGACAAATGGCACCCCCTTCACAAACTAGTTTACAGTGTTGCATCTTCTTTAACTGCTGTAAAATTAATACACTGTCAAATCACGTAGCCAGAAAGTTTTTTGTCTTTTTCACACCCTTAAATATCTCCTGTTAGCGCTTTTTGATCCATTCACTGACCGCAATGACAAATTTCCCTACTCTTTCATACACTTCAAGTAGTAAAATCCTTACCCTTTCATATACCTGAAGCCTGAAAAAGGTACCCCTTTCGGGAGGAGCCTCCCCATATAGGCCATTTTATGGAGTACCTCGCCCTACCGGGGGGAACCTCACTACACTTTTGGTAAAATAAAGTTTGCACATTGTAAGTGTGTGTGTGTGTTTTTACTGTATAAAAGTATTATATATTATTATATTCCCTCTGTAGTTGGTGCAAGGGATATCTATGAAAGGGCTGTGGAATTCTTTGGAGAGGAAAATGCTGATGAGAAACTGTTTCTTGCATTTGGAAAGTTTGAAGAAAATTGTAAAGAGGTAAGAGCTGTATCCATGTACAGTGTAAACAGTACTTTAAACAAATACAAGAAACTTGCTTCCAAACGGAAGGGGTCTAAGTGTCTTTATTTATGTTTTATTAACAGCATGATCGTGTAAGAGTGATTTTTCAGTATGCACTTAAAATACTTCCAAAGGAGGAGTGCCAAGTAAGTTCTACAGATCTTTTAATTTTATATTAGGAAGAATAATGTACCCTTATTTAGTTTTACATCACTCTGTGCTCTCTGATGAGCTAAAAATATTTCACCAGTTTGTCAAGATTGAGACCATTCACCTATTGCAATTTCACTTATCGCTTGCATGCATGCATTTTCTCTTGCTTGGTATTGTCTTCTGTTGGTTTGCAGTTTAAAAGTTTACACCAAGTCCACAGTTATTGAAACCACTCTTTTGGGTCAACGACGGGTAGGGGAGGGAACCTGGGAACGAGGTTGTCTTTTGGGTTTGGGCAGCAAGTCTTGCATTACTTGTAATATAAATTGCCTGTAACCTTTTGATATACGGTAACCTAGAAACAGTAGCAGCTGCTACACTCTGTATGACAAATGGAATTACAAGCCTACAAGTCAAGACCTTGTTAACCTCTGGATATGAGCCACTTTTTATGGATTGTAAGGTGATTGGACCAACAACAGAGCCCTTAATTTATTTCCCGTAATTTTTAGGAGCTCTACAAGGCATACACTCAACATGAGAAAAAGTATGGTGACAAAGGAGGGATAGAAGATGTCATAGTCAGCAAGAGGAAGTTCCAGTATGAAGAGGTATGTGTAATAGACCTGTTGCTAGGTTAACCCGTACCCAGCACAGATTCCCTCCATTGAGTAGCACAGGCCTGAAAATTGTTGTTGTCACTGAACTAAACATACTTTTTCTGTTTTTTTGAAAAATTTTAGTATAGCTCTAACTTCTTGTTTTTACCTTGGAATATTTATTGAATGGTAAGAGAATGATGTGAGTGGAGTTGAGTTCTAATTGTAGAATGACCTAGAAATTTAAATACAATGCAATTTCTTTAGTTAGTTTTTCTTTTCTTTTTAAACTTTGGGGTAGGGATTGGGGTGTTGGTGGAAGTCAATTGCACACAAAATTTGTGCATTATCGGTCAATAACGCACTGTAATCAGCCAATGAGCTTCCAGAATTTAATGCTCTCAAAGTTTTGAAATTAATATGTATCCCTTGTGTTTTCCAGGAAGTAAAAACAAACCCGAGCAATTACGACGCATGGTTTGACTACCTGCGTTTGATGGAGAGCGAAGCAGAGCCAGACGCTGTTCGGGAAGTGTATGAAAGAGCAATAGCAAATGTCCCCCCTGCTGAGGAAAAGAGACTGTGGAGGCGATACATCTACCTGTGGATTAACTACGCTCTATACGAGGAACTTATCACTAAGGTGAACATAGACTACAAGCAGCCAGTCTCTCTTTTTTCTTAGTCCATCGAGAGAAACGCGTGAGACACGGAACGCATGTGAGGCGCGAGATGAGAGAGGTGCGAAATACGAGAGACGCTTTTTTCTTCTCGCGATGCCACCCTCGTTTCTTGGACGCGCACGCGTGCACGTGCACTCCCCTCACTAAATCTGAAGAAAAAGAAAGACTGCTCACAGTCCAAGTTGGCACAAACCTTGACTTTTACCTTTAAGGTTATACAAGGCCTTGAACGTTTTCATTCATTTTAAAGTCAAGGGACACAAGCCTCTTGTTTGACCCTTTGCTATGGACCGTTTCAAACGTCGAACTTTACATGTGCCGAATCTAACATAAATTTGCGAGAAAAATAAATTCTCTTTACAGCGTAGCATTAAATTCAGCAGATGTGAAGTTCGCTGTTTGAAACGCAAACGGTTCAGGCATTACGCTGATTACGCTTTTACAGTAGCAACTCCAGCCACTGACTGACATGCAATATTACGACTAAAAAAATGTCAAAATTGTTAAATTCCTAATTTATCATTTTTGTTTTGTAGGACATGGAACGCACAAGGCAGGTCTATCGCGCTTGCTTGGATCTAATACCACACAAAAAGGTGTAGTGCGATTTGTAAGACAAATAACATCTTAATGCAGCATGGGTGTTGTCCTAAATTACATGTAACTACAGTAGACAATTCTTGTTCACGAGTAAGGTTAAAGTAAATGCTTAAAGGTTACAGTGGTTTTTTCTCCTGCGATAGCGTACAATATTAGTGTAGACATTTCTCGCCTTAGTGTGAACAAAGTTTTCGTCTTTTTACAGTTTACCTTTGGCAAAGTGTGGCTGTTGTATGCCCAGTTTGAAATTCGCCAAAAAGATCTCAAAGCAGCTCGACAGGCGTTGGTAAGTCGAACACAAAGTACTTGGAGGCAACTGATTGAATAAAGAAAAGGCGTTTTCAGGGATGAACAAGTCGATCACCATCACTCATAGCTCGACATAGCGACCAGAAACCATACTTTAAATTCTGAATATATGGATTGATAGAACGATTTACCTCACAATCAGAGCCTTAGAGTTCATTGTTCTGTTGTTTTGAAAACCAACAAGACTTGAATTGGTTTTACATGCAAAACATTTGAGGTAAGCACCGTCACTGAAAGGTGTTAGCACCGTGAAAAAAAGACTTCTGAGTGCAGAATGTAGAACGTCTTGCTACCTGGAAACTAAAATTTATTTTCCTCTGTTTCTAGGGCACTGCGATTGGTAAATGTCCAAAGGACAGACTCTTTCGAGAATACATTGGACTTGAGTTACAGGTTAGTAGAATTAAAACTGCCGTTCTTCTAACCTTTTATGTGGGTCATAGTTGTGGACAAGTTTAAGGTGAATGGGAAAAAAACATTTTCATATCAATAGTTTCGCACTTTGACTCGCTTTGAAACAGAGGATTAAAGCAACTCGGAAAAAGTCTATTAGCGATCAGCCTCTTGTGTTTTGAAGATCTCATGACTAGTATTTATGTCTAATTATTTTACAGCTTCGTGAGTTCGACCGCTGTCGTAAGTTGTACGAGAAATTTCTCGAGTTCAACTCTGCCAACTGCACCACGTGGGTGAAGGTAAACAAAGCTTTTTTGTCATATTTAATAAATAACATTTAAAATGATCTAAGCGAGAAACTCATGAATAGTTTTCAAAACAGTACCACACGAAGCTTAAAATATTGCTCGGTAGCTTTCTTTTAAAATGGTCATTAGCTCTAATTTAGTTTTCCAAATCATAAGTTACAACTACCTTCAGGCGCCAAATGTCAAGGGCTGTCACAATCCCTAACTTTGAAGACAAATCCGTAATGACCCTTACACGAACCCCGTGGGGGGGGGGGGGGGTACTGCCATATATGGGCTATATAGGTATGTGCCGTTGTGAAGGGTATGGTTTTCAAGCTGTTTACTGTGGGATTAGGGTATTTAAAGCAGAGAGTTCAAGTCTAGAATAGGGTATCATTTTCCAGGAAACTGATCAATTGGTTGAAGATTTTAGTCTAGACTAGGAAAACCCGGAATTGCCACTCAAAAATATGAAAAAATCAAATCGGCAAATTTATATTTACGCAACTCAGCCTAAACGCTACTCTAGGATAGGGGGATATTTTGGGAGTTTAGTCTAGAAAAGGTTAGTAATAAATTTCAGCTGAGCTAGCTCTGGTATAGGCTAAGGGTTCCAGGGTCACAGCGGCACACCCCTACCCAAAAATTCCTAAAGTACCCCCCCCAGGACAAGAACATCTTAAAGTTCCCTAAGATACCCAATATTAATTTTGTACAATTTCCACCACAACTCCTCAAATTACAAGCGTGAATGCTTCTTAATTCAGTTAAGCGATTGATCAGCGAAACGAACAATAAGTTGTTGTTGCTTTCCTTTCACTTAAGTACGCAGAACTGGAGACCATCCTCGGTGATACCGACAGAGCCCGGGCCCTTTTTGAGCTAGCTGTCAATCAACCGCTGTTGGATATGCCAGAGGTAAATTATAGCGGGTCTTAGGTTTTTTTTAATTCCTATGAACCTTCTTGAAAATCGCCTTCCTCTGGGAGAAGCCGTCGAGAACCACCGAGCGTCCCGTTACCTCAAACTCGGAGGCGATTTCCTGCGAGTGCACTCTAGTAACTTACTTTTCTGTCTTAAAGGGGAAATTATGTTTTATGTATTCAATGTATAGCATCCTTAACTTGTTAAATCGGTATATAAGGTTAATAACGTACCACAACAAAATGACTTGAAAAGGCTAAAGCGTAGTCCACAAATGCATCTAAAAAATTTCTCCCCAAGACGATTAAAGGAGGCATTTATATTTGAATTGGAATTTGTTTTACTGAAATTTTTTTGGGACTAAAACAATCAGAAAACTTTGTTTTAGTCTAATATTGGCTAAAATTTTTTTTTCCAGTATCGAAGAGATCTTGTTCTATCGTTGGAGTCTTAAAGAGGAAGTAGAATTGCAAAGGCACGCGAACTACCAATGACCGGAAATGACGTTTACCCTTAGTTTAAATCATATTTTTTCACCTCCTATTGTTGTGCCGCCGTGATCGTCTAGTGGTTAGGACACTGCGTTGTGGCCGCAGTAACCCAGGTTCGAATCCTGGTCTCGGCATTTTTTTTTTCCTTCCTCTTTTTTTGTTTGTTTTAATTCTTCACCGTTAATTCGACAGATTTTTTTTTTTCGATTCCTCCATCCGTTAGAAAAAAAACTGAAGGATTTCTTCCTTTCAATAAAATAGTTTTTTGACTGATATACGTCGTATGTCCTTTCGATCTTCACACACATGACAGCTTACAATTAAAGTTTCTAAAAACATTGCATATCTTTGACACTTAACATTTTAATACTTTATAGGTGTTGAGTTAAATCCTGATTTTCTTTCCTTGGCAGGTTTTGTGGAAAGCGTACATAGATTTCGAAATAAACTTGGAGGAATACGACAAAACCCGAGATTTGTATGAAAGACTTCTAACAAGAACACAGCATGTGAAGGTATGGACCGTGTTAACTTTTCGCCAGGGTTTGTCATTTCCGTAAGGCTCCCTTAAGACCTCGTTCAAAATCTAACCCGAACTAAAATACACTTTGTAGGAAACCTCCGCGATGGTGAATCGAAGGCGCGGAGCGAGAGTCTTGGAGAGTATTAGCTGCACCGAGGGCGATTTTTGCGCCCCCCGTCACATCTGACGCATAATTTTTTTTTAATTTCGCATAGGAGAGTGTATTTGTGAAGTAAAGTTTCAATGACGGTGTATTCCCACTAGCAAACCCTAAATAGACCCGTAATAAACTGTCAAGTGTTTAGTCGCCATCTTGAATATTGGGGTGACCGAGGGGGGAGTTGGGGCGAGCTATGCGGAACCTTCTCCGTTCCCATTTCTCCTTTCAGGTGTGGATAAGCTTTGCACAGTTTGAGGCATCAACAGGAACGGATGAAAGTATGGAACAAGCAAGGTTTGTTGATGAAAAAAAAAATGTAATTTATCTTGACTTGTGCAAAGTATAGGGTGCATCGTCGCTATTTAGTTGTTTGGAGTTGTTTGAGTTATAACACTGTCATCCTTATTGCCTGCCGTGAATCAGTACCGGGTATAAAACGCTGACCAAGAGACTATAAAGGGGACAGAGAGGCCATCCCCCATATACACCCTGTTCCATAGGTAATTCGTCTCGAGTTATTTTTAACACCACAGATCTCAAGGGGGATTAGACAACAGCCAATCACATAGCGCGAATGTGTTCCGCGTGGATGACCCACGCTGAGAGCCACGCGTCCTTCACGAAATGACGCAGAACAAAATGGGGGAAGACGCGGGAGCGATTTTGCTATTCCTTTTGTCGACGAAAACGACTTCAGCGAGATTTCTGCGAAAGCTGTGTTAGCGAAACCGAAATTAAAAAAGAATCGCCCTTCCTCTCTTGTATAGAGCTAACAGTAGAGCAGGGAAATCCTTAACACACTGAATATTCTCTCAGGATCATTTATAATTTACAGTTTGAAGAGAGCAATTTCTGGTTTGATGTTTATTTTTTTCAGTCTTTATAGCGATTATTCCTACCCACTTACTTTGTCAATTGTAGGCGAACCCTCCTAAAGCTGAATTTCAAGGGACCATATTCAAGCTCAGAAAGAGAAATAAAATTTCGTCGTTGCTTATTTACGTCCTCCATAAAACGCGAAATTAGGCATTTTCACGTCGTAGTCGTGCAAAAACGGGAAAGAAATGAACAAAAAAAGTGTGTTGCACGTGCGAAGTTGTTGTTTTGCTAATTAAACCTATTGTTTTTTTGACGTTCTAGTTGTCGTCCGCGTCGTTGGATCTTAAACCCCCTAAATTGTACAAACAACCGGTTTCAATAGACCGGCGAAATTTCTCATTTTATTAAAGCACTGAGGTTACGACAACTTCGAGTTAAACTGATTTCAAGGGTTGTCAAAGAGTCCAGCGATTCCTTTTTCCCAGGTGAGCGCCGACTCATTTCGCTTCAATATTCAGGAATGCTCTCGATCTTTTTACGCTTTCATTGCCTCTCGCCCGACATGTTTTGCACGGCGTTTGGTCATGCGAAACCTCCACGAAACATCCACGCCTCGCGCGAGGTAACTTTATCCCGATTCTAAAAATAACTCGAAACGAATTACCTATGGAATAGGGTATATGTGGGGGATGACCTCTCTGTCCCCTTTATAGTCTCTTGACGCTGACCGATTAGATTTTTCAGACTGCAGGCCTCTTGGTAGAGCAGAGCAACGGTTTTTGAAATCTTTAGCCTGGTTTTCGTACAATCGTCCGTGGCCTGGGTTGCTCGCTCGAAGTATGATTAGCTTAAGTCCAAGGCAACTCAGATTGGGGCCGAGTTGTTCAAAGCCGGGTTAAGATTACCCAGGGTTAGTGCGAGATTTGAATTCAAATTTGAAAGCTTAAAAAGCATTTCAGTTTTAATTCTTTTTGTCTACAAGTTGATGATTGAAAGCTCTAAATATAACAGAGGAAATTATCCGAGAAAATGTTTTTGAACACAAGAAAGAGAAACCCGGGTTAAGCGCTAATCGGCCTTCGAACAACTAGAGTTAACCGAACTTCAAACAACTCGGCCCTAATCGTCTCGATCTTCCGAATCGTCCCAGAGATCGTTGGAACGATCCAGCGATGCCGAGGTTTTCCATTTAATCTTCTTGCCCGCCAGCATAGATCAGCGTGCCCGCTTTGCCAGTAATTCTTGAAATTATGTGTCTAGTTCTTCAAGAGCTATAATCTTTTCCTGAATCCTTTATTTCCTTCAGGAGTGTTTATGAACGTGCTGACAAGTCGCTTAGAAATGTAGAAGAAAAAGAAGAGCGGGTCATGCTGCTAGAAGCGTGGAAAGAGTTCGAGGTATTTCATCTTTGTCCTATGCCCATGTACCCCCTATTGCCCTCTTTCTCGCGCCTCTCACGTTCGCGCGCGTCTCAAACGCGCGTCTAACCTTCTGTTTCGAACGCTTGTCAAGCTGCCTCCAACGCACGCCTATCGGTCGTTTCGATACAATTTTATTCAGTCGTCTTGTAAATTGTTTCCCCTACTTGGCTTAAGGAACGAAGAATATTCACCCAAAAAGGTTTTCCTGTTCACACGCAAGCTATACTTAAAGTGATCGAAATTTTTGTGCAGTTTCACTGCTCGAGTTTGTATCGAAACGACCGCGGTACTGAGACGAAGCCATACTGAGTCGCTGTGACACTGGCTCCTTTATTTAAGTCAAATGCTGTCTTGTTGTTTCAGACTGAACACGGAAACGACACATCACAAGAAAGAATTAAGAAGAAGATGCCTCGGCGAGTAAAGAAGCGAAGGAAAGTCCAAACAGACGACGGGGTAGGGGATATAGTTTCATTTCAATTTGCTCGTCTTTTTGCTATGCTTGTTTTTCACTAGCCCTCGAGCAAGCTGTCCATTTCGAGTGGCGAGAAAAGCGAACCGCAAGAAATCGCGCGCTCTCGCGTGACTTCTTGCAAAATGGAGAGCTTTCTGGCAGGCTAATTTTCACACGGTTCTTTGTTGCTCGGCCCCTTCTGGTCTTCACAAATTTATTGGACGATTGAGCTAAATAAACCCTTGTAATTTCGTCAGAGGATACTCCCTCATCGTTTGAAAGATACCGGATACCGAACGACTACCTTCTTTTGAGGAGTAAACTTTCTCTGTTTCGTTTGCAGTCTGACGCCGGCTGGGAAGAATACTACGACTACATTTTCCCTGACGACGAGGCAAGCATGCCGAACTTTAAACTTCTCCAAATGGCTAGGCTTTGGAAAAAGCAGAAGGAAGCTCAAAATGAACAGTAACAGTAGCCGCTACTTTGTACAGAACGGTCAGCGTTTCGATAATAAAACTCAGTTATATATGGAAGGGAAATAACCCAAGCTTCATTCGTTCAATGTTTTCTTTCGTCTATCGAACGTGGTAAATTATTGAACATGTCCAGTTTGTAGCTAAGTATAGTGGTGGCCTCAGGCATTTCTCCTTTTTTTAAGTTGCGAGAACTCATCGCAATACTAACGCAGGAATGTTTTGCTAAATAAAAAGAAAAACAAATTCAACTGCAAAATATCAGAAAACTTTTTAAACGCACGTGCTGAATCTTGTCCCGTTGGCACGTGCGGCATGCTTATTTTGCGCACGTGCAAACAAGTTGTTTTGATGTAAATAAAACTTTCCAAAATGTTTTCAATACTGGTTGAAAAGGAAGAGTAAGTTCATCAATTTGAGCTGCGGCATCAGTTTCCTGGACAAGTTGGCAAAATTAACTCTTGGATGATTCAACCGTCTCTTCTCTCAACGGACAAATATAAAATTTTAAATGGTGTAAAAAAAATAACCAACCTTTATGTAAAAACAAAAGCAGTTTAATTCACTACTAGATAGGTTTTCCTTTTTAAAGTTACCCATAATTAATAACATAATCATTGTTTCTTAGAAACCCATAAATTGCAAAGTACCTTTCATTTTTCATGAGTTAAAAAAGTCTCATTTTATATTTCTTCTGGTGACATGCTAATATAATTAATTTAAATATGTATTTTCGGATTAAATTTTTTCATATATTACAGTATTTTAAAAATAATCTGCCTACAACTTTAAGTCTTTCTTAGTACAACGTAACTGTGAGCAGTAAACATCTCTTTCTATAGTATATGAGCCTGTAAACTCTCACCTTACCTTCTACTCTTTCAAATAAAAAATAAATAACTAGATTTACATCTGTAAATATAATTTCTTTGACTCAATCAAAAGCGTCTTTGCCCCTCTCTGATTTTACTTAATAAATAAATTAATACTGTCTACTGTAGTAAATTGACACTCAAAGTTAGTCCGCTTGCAGGCTAACATGAATCTGCAAGATTTCTATGCGAGTCTATCGAAACAAATGGTCAACGCCTTCACGGCCTAAAGCGCGTGTAAACACGCTCGTCTCGTAATTTTCGTAGAGAATCAAGTGTTTTGCTGTCTTGGGTGCATAAAATCTGAAGAAATGTAATCCTCGTCGTTTAACTCTGATAGAGAACAACTTCTTTGTTCCTGAATCGCTATTTACGAAGAAAGAATAAGCGAGTTCCCAGACTCATCTCTGTCCGTGTGGCACCTTTGCTTCGAGTGCATGACCTACTACATTAGCCTGCGAGCAAGCTCTCCGGGGCGCTCTGGCGGAGGGGCGGGAAAAGTAAGGAGAGCTTGCAACTACGTCTCTGGAATTTGAATATCTGCATCGCAAAAGTCGATGCGAAAATGCTGATTGGCGGAGATGACATAAGTAATGATGTCATTACCCTTGGCGCGTGTTTTTCAATGTTTGTTTACATTCGCAATCGTTTCCGCTTCGCGCTAATTGGCGGAAATCTGACAGCTTAGTCGGCACGGAGCCACAGGGGAATTGGAGGTGGAATTCAAATACCAGAGACATAGCTGCAAGCTCTCCTTCCTTTTCCCGCCCCGCCGCCAGAGCGCTCCGGAGAGCTTGCTCGCAGGCTATACTACATTAAAGAAGCTAGCTGTTCAAAAGGTGGATATCACTATCCTCTTTCTGATTAATCGGGACCTGGACAACAAACAAAAGTGATATCAGATACCAGCGACGCCAAGAAAAAGCAGCAATTAGGCTACGTTAACAGGTACAGGACGAATTTACGACCGGTTGAAAGTTCCTGCGTTCACACGGAACCACGCTAACCGTACGAAATTTAGACAACTAGCCGTTAAAATTTCTGTGTGAACGGAGGGAAAATATTCAACAGTCCCGTGTGAACAAAGGGTTTGATTGAATTTTAAAGCCGGTCGAAAACTCATCCGGCGCCGTGTGAATGTAGCATTAAGACCTGTTTCGTTTTGGAGGCAGACTGGTTGATGTTCTGCTTGTGGCTCACCAGTATCCAAGGATAGTCGCGCGAGTAACCACAGAGCGCGCGAGACAATCGGCCCCAGTGCCGGGGATTTTCGCGTGGGCTCGCCCAGTCACCCGTACGGCAATCCAAAGCAAAATCACCTTAGCCTATCTAGCTTACACCCTGTTTGTCCTTGAATGGGTCGCTGATTACACCACTGGTGAAACTCTGGCGTGTGACTGCAAATAGGAGAGTGGTAAGATACATTTGACTTGATACTTACTGACTGAAATTTTCAACTAATTTTGGTATAGAGTGTTCTTACATGACGTCACGGCGGCCATATTAATGTTCCCAAACAATGAAACGGCGGCCATGTTGGTGTTCCAAACCAATCCTGTGGGAGTTGAACTCTTTTCTTATGCAAACGCTTTCTTTTGTTCCGATGAATTTGAATAGATGCTGGCCACGTGAGTGAAAACGCACTATAGGCTTTCTTGATACTGTATACATGTAAGCCACTACATAAACCCATATTCAAGGGGAGTTATAGTAATGCTGCAACTCAGGACGGGGGCACGTGCTCTCTTGGCACTTGAACACACAAGAGAACATCAAGAACGATTCTAACAGGTATTTTTCCGAAAAATTCTGAACTTTATAAGCTAAATTTAAGGTCTAAACATTTGAGAGCGTGGAGTTCTTGATCGATAAGATCCAGGATAAACATGTCAAAAATCCAAGATTGCTAACGTAATTCGTCACCCATTAATAGGTAATCAAATGGTATACTCGTGAAATTAGGGAATAATTTCACTAGGCTCGGGAAATTATTAGGATTTGGACAAAACGCGCGTGAAATTATTCCCTAATTTCACTCGTCACCATTTGATTACACATACTTATTCCATCTCGTTTAATTCGTCAAATGTTGGCAAACGTTTTTGAAGTTGAATTCTGAAGGACTCTAGTCTATCAAAGCTCAGGAAAAGAAAAAGAGGGTTGTTGTCTTGTGTTCCCGTCCTCGACAACACGTAAAATTTGGCACTTTCACGATGTAGTCGTCATGTGCAACGACGGCTAACTAAAGTAAAAAAAAGCGCGATTGTTTGTTGTTTTGCCAATCTAAACCTATTGCTTTTTTGCCGTTCTCGTTGCCGTCGCCGTCGTCGTTGCTTAAGCTTCTTATTAATGCGTTTAAACTAATATTACGTACCCCAAGCAGATTTCTTGGTATGTACCCAGTCTCTCCCGTCATATTCTCGGCCCACCACCATTCCCTCTCGGTCGCGTCTCCTCGTTTCAGTACCGTTAGCTCTTCACCGCACTCAAAGCTCAGTTCATCTTGCTCGTCAGCTGAGTACGAATACAGCGCACGAACGCGGCCGTTGTTATTGATACCAAAGTTTTCTTGCAAATCTGGATAAGACAGAAAGAATGATTTGGAAAGTACGTCAAACATTGTAGCCTCAAATAAAGGCGTTCTCAATCAATAAGATCCGTCACTTCATCCCCGCTCTGGAATGAGCGAGAAAATAGAATTGGATGACCTTACCTAAGTCGGTGGTTCAACAAATAAGGTATGTGTAAGAATGAAATCTTGAAAGTTCAATATTCTACATCTCATATCTTGAAATTTCAATATTTTGCCGGTTAAATCTTGAAACTGCAAAATTTGGCATGTCAAGTATTGAAATTTCATTTTTGGCATGTGAAATCTTTAAATTTTAAGATTGGGTAACTTACTTGTAAATGAACCCACACGCACGCGAGAAAAAACCTCTGGTACTTAAAGTGCCTCCCAGCTCATGTTAAAGTCAACATGCAATAATCCTCCCATTATTTCGGGAAGGATATAACCCTGAGATAAAGCGGGGGGGGGGGGGGGTCCGGTCCCCCTCCCCAAATTTTTCGGCTCCTCGGGCATCAGTTTGGTCTAAAAATAAGGCGGGGGAGGAGGGGGTACCGGGCCCCCTGGGCCCCTCCCCTGGATTAGCCACTGGGTTTTTCCTGACTGGTCCCAGTCAAACGTTTAAAACCCATGTCAACATAACTGAACACAATTCTCTATCATGCTTACCGTTCAAGTATGACATGCAGTTTAAGTAACCCGGCTGACCGCGCTCACAACACTGAAGCGGAGTTTTCTTTTCCAGCGAGGTGACGGCTAGAATACAGGCTCCATGTTCAACAAGGAAGTGCACAATGTCTGTAGCATTATTGGCGGCTGCGCAGTGCAGAGCGGTCCTGAGGGTAAAAAAGGGGGATCAATTTAGGTTTCTGGAAAACTGCCTACTACCTACCCCTACCCCAAGCCAACATTATCACTTACTTCTCACTTAGGGCAAAATGTTGGCTTAGGGGAGGCGTAGGTGGGTATTTTCCTCCAAACCTACATATTTGTTAACCCATTCACTCTTAGCCTGAGTATTAGGCCTACCTTAGGGGATAGGGAAGAGTAGATTTTAGAGGGTAGGGGGGAGGGGAGGGTTGCTCTCTCTCGTTTTCGCTCCTTCTTTGCCCCTTCCCCGCAAAAGCCCGATACTCAAGCTAATTCACTTCTAGAGTCAATTATGCCAGCCACGTTGTTCTAATTTTTTTGGTCCGTAAATGAAATCCTGTGGCATTGCTATTCACATGAAAGCTACTGTGCAGTACGGTGCTATTTGGTTCTCTGGCTGAAATTTAAAAGAAAGATATTAAGGCTACTGTATTAACCTGTGGTACTCTTTGGTATGCTAACATTTGAGTCTGGATAAAATCTTTCAATGAAAGTTACTGAGCAGTATTTTCCTGTCGTACTGTTTATTGTGCTGTACAAGGTGGTTCTAATTTTGAGTCTGTGGATAAAATCTTGTAGTGTGACCTTTCAAATGAAAGCTACATACCACCCATGTGAATCCTGAGAGTTGATATCACAACCGTATTGCACGAGAAATTTCACCACTTCTTCGTGACCTGCGCAGACAGCATTGTGAAGAGCCGTGATTCCATCGCTGTTGGGCTTACTGGGGTCATCCACCTTTGTAAATAAACAGAACTTAACAAAAAGCTAAGTGAAAAGTAGTGGAGATAGTGGCGTACCCCGCGAGCAAGCCCTGCATTTGGAAAATAACGCGAGAGGTCAAGTGCGAGCGGCACACGAAAGGAGACGCGAGGGCGAAGGGTGCGTTCGTTTGCGGCTTGCTTCGCTCACCACTTCAAATGGAGGGCTCGCTTGCAGGGTAACAATGGCGAGGAGAAATTACCAACGAATGCTTAAGTGCTCTAGAATCGTCAGGCAACGAGGATGGAGAGATATAAGGAACTAATTCCTGGCAAAGTCCAGAATGGTTGTAAGGGAACTTACCGGGAGGATGTGCCTGAGCACTCCACCGAAAAAAAATGAAGGGGTGCGTCAACAGAAGGAAGAGGAAGCCCCCACCGGGATGTCTAGTCTAGGGGAAGGACGGAATTACTAACAAATGAGCATCTACCCAGTGACAAGGCTGGTGAGGTTTTAAGTAATGGCCTTGAAGGAGCATCTATTCATTAAGTCCTAACAATATTCTGGTAGTGGGAAGCGAGTTAGCATGGTTTCCTCAAACTGAAAAATGGAAATAGTGCTTGTTAGTTTCCCCAGTTACTTCACAACCAATTTTGACACAAAGTAAATTCCTCACCTCTTCAACAATTTGTTTGACTAGTTCCAACTCCCCCTCAACAGCCGCATCTAAAAGCACTGCATGTGGATCGAGGCTGACGTGCCGCGCCTTCTTTTTTCTATCCGCCTTTTGCAATTTCTCTTGATTCTCCTCAGGGAATTCTTTTACAGATTCGCTTTCCTTGGAGAATACTTCGTACCTCGGTGCAGTGTGTTCAGTTGTCTTTGATACCAACGGGTTTATGTCTGGTGGCTGGTCTGATATGGTGGGATAACTTGACTGACTGATAGGTGCTAAACCGGTATCTTTGTTTAAAACTGCAGGTTTTAACATACTATCACTAGGAAGCTGGTCTGACACAGATTTGATTGCCTGCCTCAAATACGCAACTGCATCTCTCCCACCCGAACTATTGGCTTCTGCATCGTCTTCTGCCTTACCTGGCGAATATTTTTTTGTTAAAGCCTCTTCTGTTTTCCCTCTTATTTCCGAGTCATTGTCCACAAGAATTCCTTCCACGGGTTCAACACCATTGCTTTTTTCACCCAATATGAACGAACTCTTTAATGCAGTCTTTTCCTTCTGAACAGTCGAAGCTTTGTTTTCATCTGCAGCTTGATTTTGCACCAACCTAACTTGCCTAGCCTTCACCTTATCGGTGTTTTTATTTAACACAGTCCTGGAATAAGTTTCGATTTTTAACGATTTGCCACTTCCCGAATTCAGATTGTCCGTTACCAAGCGCGGTCGATCGCTTTCGGAATTTAACCCGCCATTTCCAGATAATGGCCCCCCATTTTCGACACTTACTTGGTCATTTTCAGAACCAAGCCAACCGCTACTGGAGTTCATTTTTCTGGGACCGACAACTTTCGATGCAGTAACTAACAGTCCGGATGATTTGGCGATCGATTCGCTACTTTGCTGTGAACGTGTTGCCTCCTTTTTTGTCTCCGCAGCTCTAAGACTTTGGCTTGACAGCCGTATGTTAAAGGATGAAACAACTTGTTTCACATCGTTAGACCCTGCAAGATTTCTTGGCTTTTGCCCATGCTGAGTTTTGCTCGTTTCCTTGGAACAAAGATCTGTTTTATCATTGTCTATCCAGCCGTTTGAAGCCGCAATTTCTTTTTCACCGTTATTGACCTGATCGATCTCCTTATCGGGACCGTTGCTCATCGGCAACTCTTTAACTTCGGGATAACTAGGACCAGTGTCTCGGTTCATAAAAGCTGGTCGTTTACTCGTCAGAACTGGCGAACGCATCTCGGGAACATCCGTGGCTTTCGAAGAGAAAAACGAGGCAGATGGGGTAACTGTTATCCTTGTGAGAGAAGATTGGCCACGAACGGACACCGAGTTGGACATGACCGGAACGAGGTGAGATTGATTAGCCGAAGTGACATCACCTTGCTGCTCGGCAGCTAGTTTCTTTGCTCGATAGGATATCGGTTTTAAAGTCAAAGGAACAAGGTGTGATTGACCAAAACTAGGCTTAACATGAGTATCTTTATCAGGGACCTTTACGTTATCGGTCTCGTCTTTTTCGTCTCCGAGCCTGTGAAGTAATTTATCTGCATTTGACGGTGTGGACCTTGCAGAGGACACTACTTCCTCTCCGTTCGGAATAAAACCGTCCATACTAGGAGAATAAAATAGCACATTCGATTCAGACGGGTTCATTTCAGTTTTTTCCATGTTGTCCTGCACTGTAAGTTCTATCTTTTCCCTTGACTCTCCAATAGGTGTGGTCAAATCCACTGAAGGCAAACTAGAAGAAAATAAAACGTCTCCTGTTTGGGTAGCACTATTTGCGCTAACAGAATTACGCGGCAATCTCGGCGAAGAAGTGTTTTGTTCATCTTTCAGCAGGTTATTCTTGGAGGAAAACTGAGCCTTACGTTTTGACTCCGCAGACGTAGCTATCATATTTTCGGAACCCTCACTAGATGAGAATATCACTTCTTCACCTGTCTGAACAACGCATTTTGCTGGCAGCCTCGATAGGGGATCAGGTTTTCGCATCTTGTTCTCTGTTGAAAACACAGCGCCTTTCTTTGTGTGTCTCAATGGTACTGTTACATTTGATGAACCAGGACCAGACAAAGTCACCACTTCTTTTTTCTGAATAAAGCTTGGCACGCTAACAGGCTGCGGTAACTTTGAAGTAGATGCGCTAAGTTCGTTCTTCTGAAGAGAACCAATTGTGCCAGAAGCATCTTGTGACAATCTCGATGCGTTGGTATTTATGTAAGTTTCCTTTCTGTCACCGTTCAATAAAGACTCAGTTTTCCTGTGCTCTTTCGCGGCTTGATCTTCATTGTCTCTTTTCAACATGGTTGGTGATACCCCAATAATGTCCTGGTTTAATTGATCTGCAGAAACATTCTGATACCGAAGTCTAGATAACTGTATCTTGCCAGTCTTAACCGTATCCTTCATTAGTGTTACGTTCTTCGAGCTAGGTTCTTTCGCATCATTACCTTGACAAACATCATCACTATTACCACCATGGTTACTTCTGGTTACATCACGTAATTTACCTGTTTTGCCATCATGTTTAAATTTGGTCCCAGCTCTTGAGAAATCCAGCACCGTTGGCCGTACAATAGAATCCACATTTTCGTTTCTGGTGGGTAACCCTTCTGTCTTAACTTGATGAAGAGGAAATAACTCGCTGCCTAATGCGCCTCTCGCATCTAAACCTTCGCGACTACCCTCTGTGGGCTCGACTTGTAACGGCTCCAGATTTTTAGCTTTGTGAGGTTCTTGACAATCTTCTAAAGGCGACGCACGGCCATCCAAGTTCGCGTTTTCGTATTTCACTAGCCCGTGAGCGTCTGTAGATTTCTCGGCTTTCTTTACAACGCCGGTAAGTGCAAACATGGCGGCCTTAGGAGAAGCGGAATTGGAAGAAGCGGACGAGAAGGAGGAGAGCGATGATGGTGAGCTTAGCCCAGATGTGTCTCCCTCGTCACTGGGCGTGGTCCGCCCTGAATTCAGCGATGGCGTTTCAGATTGAAAATCGAGTTCACTTGAAATGTGTTTCATATCTAATGAATGCGTAGCTACAGTCGAGCTCTGTTGGCGATTATCGCGTTTGGTCTTTGAATCTTTGTCATATGGCTTCGTTTCAAAGCGCGAATTACTCAAGAACTCCTTTACACAGTTATCGTATCCAGGTCTTTCAGGGGAAGGTGATTCGGGTGTCTCGACTCCTTCTGGATCCACGCGCCGCGGGGAATTATTTAAAAACTTCCCAGGTGTAAAATTGTCTTTCGTAAAATTAGTCTTTCCATTTAATAGCCTATCGGCTGCCCTACGATGCTCTCCACGGTTTTCAACGGCGTTCGCCTCGAAGCGTGACTTAAGCGCGGTCACGCGTGACACCCTTGGCGGCCCAGGCCCCTCAGTAAGATCCTCAGTCGAAGACTTGCTACTTGCGTGACCATCTGAGATTTCCTCTTCAACTTCAAGTAACGTTTCTAGCTTGCTGGAGGTTCGAGAACGGGGCCGAAAGGAGCTAGACGCGACTGGGGCACTTGCGTTGGAATCCACAGCGTCACTTTTGTTCGTCCTTTTCGCAAAGTTAGGAAGGTGACTATAATCCATTTCCACGAAGTCCAACTCCCCTGGAGGGGATGGTAAGGAGGAGCTTTTGTCATGGTTATGGTTAATGAAATTGTTTCGCGACTTTTTCTGCCTCAACTCTTCCGTGTAATGGTCAATTTGAGCATCGAGCTCGAACAGTTCCTTGTGCTTTTCGGCCAGAAGTTGTTTTTGTGCCTGGATCTGAACGCTTTGTTGGTGATTCAACTCATTCCGGGTCTACAAATGAAGAGAAAAAACTACCCGATTAAGATAAAATAAAGCAACAGTAAAAATGACTCACAGAAGTTTGTGCGATAAGTAGGTCGACCTTGATCGTCCGGATGATCGTAGTCCTGAATAGGACTATTGCTGACAGCGACTGACGTTTCAACAACCTGTTCGGTAGTCATCTTCTAAGTCAAAGTGAGTTGTATCACTTAAGTTGATAGTATTAAACTCTGCTTATTGACCTGATTGGTTGTCTGTTAGTTAAGCCGTGACGCTATTGACTATGAAGACTCTGACTGTCATTGGTGTGTCCACATGGATAAAACAGAAACTAAAGCCTCGTCCACACTAATAAGGGGATTTTTGAAACCGCATTTTTTTCACCCGGATCCGTGTGGACCTACACTGGTCATAGAGGTTTTTCTTGACATTTTTCTTCGGGAAAGAGAGAGCGAGCCGCGAAGCGGACAGCCACAAAAGGGCCTGTAACCACCCTGGAGAGCGGTTTTAAAAAAGATGCGGTTTCGGTGGGTTTATCCACTGGGTTCGTGTAGACGGAAGGCTGATTCGTGCAAAAAAAAGAATATGCGGTTTAAAAAAATACCCAGATTCGTGTGGACGAGGTCTAAGTGGGCGCTTTTTCGCACGCTGCTATGTCCAACGGAGGCGAGAACGTAATTTAGTAAATATAGCTACCTCCTCAAGCCTATAATACTTGCATTACTGTTGTCTTAAGAGTTCAAGTGTCACGCCTTCTCCCTCAAGCCTATAATACTTGCGTTACTGTTGTCTTAAGAGTTCAAGTGTCACGCCTTCTCCCTCAAACCTATAATACTTGCGTTACTGTTGTCTTAAGAGTTCAAGTGTCACGCCTCTCCCTCAAGCCTATAATACTTGCGTTACTGTTGTCTCAAGAAGTTCAACTGTCACGCCTTCTCACCATAAGTTCTTTCCTGAGTCTTTCCAACTCCAACTGTTGATGCGTTTTCTCTCGGCTGGGTGAAGTTTGAGACCATCCTTGTCTTTGCTTATCAAGCTGTTGTGTAAGACTTTCTACCTTGGCAACGGCAATGGCTAGTTCTTTTTCTTTTTCCATGAAAAGGGAACGTACACTTTCCAGTTCCTCAGCTAAAGTAAGAAGAAAAAAACAAAACCCAACAAAACATCACGGTTAGAGTTTTAAATTGAAAGAGTGACAAAAGTTGCTATGGTTTTACATCATTACTCTTTCTGATTGGTTGATAAATCTCGCGCCATCTGGTTTTTCCCCCAATCGAAACCACACTCCTCTTGGGCGTGTTTCCCGGGCTTTGAGGCGTCTACACATAACTGCGGCGAGCTCTGATTAGTTATGGTTTGCTAATATATTGATTAGCCAAAGTGACTGTCTTGATTTAGTCTCTGCTGAAGAGGCTGAGAACTGGCAAACAAAAACGGACGTTTGATTAAGCAAAATGTTCTCATCTCGAAGTAAAGTCACGGACTATGGAACTAAGGGTTATCGCCCAGAGTCGAACCTTGACAAAATTTCGCTTGTCTAAAATGCAAGTCTAAAATCGTGATAATCTTTCGGTAGGTAAACAAAGACGTGGGTTTAAATCTTCACTCGTCGCATTACGAGGAACTGTTCCCTTATAAAAACAGAAAAACGCGTCACATGAAACTACTGCAAGAGAGGCTTCATTTGGAAGGTCTCGCCAACAGATTCTCAAAAGCTAAAACTAATTTAAGTCAATTTTTCACGTCACTTGCCCAAGGGGCAGTGGTCAATGCAAGTCATCTGTTAACTCAATCATTAGAAAGCTAATACTAGGAGTTTTAGCGAGAATGTCGTAGTGGCGGGAACAAGTTATCAAACGTAAGAAGTTTCATCATCTTGCTATCGGGAGAGGGCTTAACCTCCTTCAGTATAAATAACCGTACTAACTTTTTTGGTGAAAAAAAGTAAACGGAAGCTTTTTGGGGGTGTCTTTTGTTTTTGAGAACACGCGCAAAAACTTTAAGTTTAATCTCGTACTCGTGTTTGTTCTGGTCGTCAAATCTAAAGCTCTCTGTTAGCTAAGGCAAGAGAGCAATGACCATGGACAAGCAAAAATGTGAGAGCTGCTTGTACAAAAGACAAGCTGGGATTCAAGCTTTTTCCTACCCTGTTGGTACAGTAAATCAGACAATACAAGCACGTCAGCGTAAAGAATCATTTTCGACATACCCAAAGCACTATTGCTGAGTTTGTAAGAATCGACCTGATCTTGTACTTTCCGTAATGCTGTGAGTTTCTCGCCTTGTTCATCTGCTTTGGCCGTTAACTGCTGGAGGTAGGGGTTCTGAGGTCTTTTTTGTGACTTTCGCTTCATTTCCAAAAGTTGTATTTGCTTTGTCTTAAGTTCTCTCTCTTTGGTTATGATCTCTTGTTGCTGTCTTAGCGCAAATTCTTTCAGTTCATCAACAGAGATTCTACTGCCACCTAAAAGCTGAAGAAAAAAAAAAGGAAAAAGTATTCACTGAAATTAACGAAGGCTGTAGGGAAAATTATTCTGCTGTACAGCTTGGCTTTTTCCTCTCAGCAATTGTTTTAGCAAAAATAATGAAGAACATGGTAGCCCTCCTTCCCAAACGAAAATCTCTGCAGTACTGTCAAAGCCTATTAACCCAAAGCCCCAATATCCACTTATAAATTCTGCATACTGATCTTCATACATTTCTTTAAAGAATTAGTTGAGAGAATTTGATAACAGATCAAAGCATTTTCTCTTTACTGATCATTTTATTAACTCTCATAACCATTTCTCTTGGCAACATATGGATATTGTTAGGAGAAAATTGATGTTGGTCACTGTTGGGACTTAAAGGGTTAATATGGAGACTGAGCTGAGGGGGCCATAGAAAGTGTCCGTATTAACAGGGTGTTTGTATTAAGCAGGTTGAATTTAGAGAAAATGTAAGGGCTTTCTTTCCCCAGGGACAAAGCAAACTGTTAGTAATAACAAGGTGTCCATAAAGGTGGGTTTGAGCGTATACACAAATTTCCTCTTCACGTTCCACAAGTCCAGTCCAATTTGTCTGTGCTTGTGAAATCCAAGTTGCTCAGCTAAAAAAGTTGGGAAAAAAATAGTTTTTCTGTTCTGTTCTGTTAAGTGACCTTATCATACTTAATACCTCAAAATTCCAAATATGCCCCTCCATGTATAAGCCCCTCCAAATATAAGACCCCCAAACTCGTAACGTAAAACACCCTCCGTTAAATCACCCCTCCAAATTTAAGCCCCCTGGGGGGCTTGTACTCAGAAATTCCCCTCAAATACAAAGTAAAACAAAGCAAAAACAGTAAATTTCCTTCCATTTATAAGGCTAGCCCAATCAATTTTGAAACGCAAATTTCCCTCCATAGATAAGCCCCTCCAAAAATAAGCCCTTCCAAGAGGGCCTTTGAAAATAAAAGCCTCGGGGCTCATTTTCAGAATTTTATGGTATTTTGATTAAGTGAACTGAAATGCTCTTACTACATCTCTGGAAAGTGGCACTTCCTTTTTGAAACCATTAACTTTGTGGCTTAATGCAGGTCCTATGTCAAAGAAAAAGAAAAATTTACAAATTAAGGTGATTTTTTAACCCAAACTTGGTATGGTCTTATTAATCCTTGAGGAGCTATGGCTATGCTGGTGGAAAGGAGGGAGACAGAAGCCCAAAGAAGGTTCAATAGGCCATTTCTTAGTTCCAAAAGACGCTGACTTTCAAAACGAGTTCAAGTTCTAGGCCTTTAATGAGCTTTATATGAATGCGACTAGGAAACTTGGCAAATAATGGGCTATTCTGCCAGAAGTTAAATTCATCACGGATGGTGGGGGATTAGACAGAGAACAGTCACAGGGCCTCAAGTTTGGAGATCAGCCTGTCACTCACTGGCAAAAGGTGTGTGAAAACAGAGAGTAATTTTAACACTTTAAATTCAAAATTAGCCCAAGTCAAATTTCGAGAAAATTTCCAAATTTTGTTTGGTAAAATGCTGGAAAGCAAATAGGACTATGAGAATGTACTTACAAAGACCGTTCACATGAATGGTCACACCACAGGATTTCATCAATAGACTCAAAAGTTAGAACCACCTTGTACAGCATAATAAACAATACCACAGGAAAGTACTGCTCAGTAGCTTTCATTTGAATGGTCACACCATAGGATTCCATCCACAGACTCAAAAGTTAGAGCCACCATGTACAGCATAGTAAACAGCACCTTAGTAGCTTTCTTTTGAATGGTCACACCATAGGGTTTCATCAACAGACTCAAATCTTACCATTCAATGCTTGGGTAAAAGTTGGTGTTTCTTCTCTGCGATGTAGGTAAAATTTCACATCTTCCAGATCACTGCCCCACTCTAGCAGAGTGGTAAGGATAGATTCATTATCAGGCACAAGACGCTCTTTGAAGAAAAATAAACACAAATTCAACAGGTCATTTTTTTGATAACCATAAAATCTTACATCATATGATAATAAATTAAAGCACCAACAATCTAAGAAATGGATGATTTTGTAAGGTTATTGTTCCCCTAGCGACGTACATGTAATCTATATAACGTAAAATTAGTTATCATTTTATAACAAGGTTTAAGGCAGTAGAATAAAACTTTATTATTGCAGAAAACTACACAGTTTCAATACAAATAATGGAAAATTAACCTGCACAACAGAGTACATTGTATGAACATACTTGAATATATACAGACACCATGATCAAAGATTGTCTGCACTGCCCACTGGTAAATTCAATGACCCATATTTTTACGAAGAACCTAGTCAACTGCATCATACTATTATTGCAGCTGTATGTGTCACAATAATTTACATAAATTAATGGCTTATGTTGTTGTATTTGTGCATAATAATTATTGTTGTAGGCAAAAATAACATACACCTTTAGCAAGTCACAAAACCACAGTCTAAACAAGCAAACTGATCATTTAGTAAAAATGAAGCAGTACTTTGACTGAAAAACACCAACAAGAAAATGCATGGTTCTCAGCTGGCAAAGAATATTTATGGAGGCTGGATTGGAATATTTTTTGATAAAATACAACAATTTTATCAAGACAGATATTGCAGACAGCTCTATGAAAAGGCGATAGTGTTCTAATGTAAAACATTTCTATTTTCTGAATTCAACTTTCTAAAACATGACCTTTCCTTTAAACAAATGTAACAATTAATTTTTCCCTGTCACTTAGAGTACCAAATGCAGCTATAAGCTCCCCCATCATACAGTTCAAATCCAATTATGTAAAAGAGAGCTATGTTGTATTCAATCAAAGTGATAGCTCTCGGGCATGAGTAATGTCATAACATGGACTTGTTTCTCAAAATCTGTGAGAGTTTTAGTGGCATTTTGCTGTTCATGAAGTGAATTTAAATTCACTTATTCATTTGTCAGCATGTAACTTACCACATCCTTGCCAAACTTCTAGGAGAAAGCAATCTGTGGCATGGATCTGTCTCTGAAGCCTATGAACTATATCTTTGCATTGTGTTGCTGCAGAAACAAATATCTCAGCTACTCTATGCCCTTCATCCAGATAAACTTTCAATCTCATCTGAAATATCAACAAGACAGCATGAGATGTCAGTGGAAAAATGCATGGAATTTTAAGACCCTTAGACCCTGTCAGTGTAAAATTTGTTTAGGAAAACAAGTCTGCATAATGTTTTGAAAAACAAGCATTGCACGTACCATTTTACTACAACAAGACTAACAAAAATTAACACAATAACGGCCTAACAACTGAGCCTCTACAAGGTAATCAGAGTACTAGAACAATTTTTAAAAAATAATTTATTACTATCCAGTAAAAGCTACTTACAGTATAAAATACCCTGCAGAGTATTAAAAGAAAACATGAATGCAAAATTCATGACAAGTGCTTAAACAAATCACAGCAAAATTTTGCATGTATTTTTCATGAAAGCAATGGACTAAATTGTAATCAATAAAAATTAATTCACTATTTTAGCTTGGTTGATAATCCATCATGACTAGACTTTTCAGAGAAAATTACAATTTTAAATCATTATAAAATATTTATGACTGAAAAACATCAATCTTTTCCTATATTGGTTCTCACAATGTGATGTGAAAAATGAAAAAAATTAATGAACAAATGGAAATATAGTGGAAAAACCATTTCATCAATTTGATCACAGGTAATAAAAACTGGTGAATTTATCCCTTCACAACGTTTTTTTCAGTAAAACCGATTAATTAACACTCAATCTTAATTTGACTTTCAAAAGCACGTCACCGCATGATAAAATATGTATCAAGCCTGCCTAAACGATAACATCTAATATCAATCTAAACATCTAACTTGCATAAAATATTGGCGCAATGGCAGAAGAAAAGAGTTAATCTACATGTATATATACATAACTTAAGTTTTTTTTCTTTGAAAATATATTTGATCGTACATCCACAATTGCGTGCAATTATAAGCTTAACTACGGCTACGTTCTAAGAAAGTGGTCAAAAGACAGAACATGCAAAGACAGAACGGTTTTAATTCAGCACAAAAACTAAAATCAAAAGTGTCAGAGTTAATCGTCACCTAACCTTTTTGACCTCTCAATTAATTTGCTCCTTAGCCAAAAATTCCCAGCCAATTCCCTCTCAACACGGGAATTCACACTTGGACGTGAAAACGTCTATAAGTTTGCTCTCTGGCGTAACAAATCAAAACCCTTTGGGCTTTTGTTTTTCCTCTTGGGACGTATCAGTACTTTAAATTGTCCCATTATTAAGTTCCTTCTTGAGTGTCTCAGCTTCAGGTGGCACAATTGACAAAGAAATCCTTTTTAGATTGATTCATTCAACCATAGCGTACAAACAAAAGACCTAGAAACAATGTTTTTCTTGAGCTGGACTCACAGTTACGATATGCGAATTTTACACCTCAGCATAACCACAAAAAATACCTTGTTCATAAGAAGTATTGATTAACGTGACAATTCTCTGCATAGTGGTTTTAGATTAGGTTTTGGTTAAAACAAAACTAACGACAAATATAGCACTTCAAATTATACTCACTCGGCTTTCCGCTGCCGCCATCTTGTTTACAATCCACAGTGCATTTCGAGCACAGATCGAAGACTTTTACTGTCCGGGTATGGGAGAGTACTGGACTGTTTCGTCAGCATATTTTCATTGCATTTTAGTTTTATTGCAATGAACTGATCCTTACCTTATCAGACATGAATATAGAGAAGTATGTTTTTGCGTAAATTTCAGATTTATTTCTTTTAGGGGCAATGGTGACCTCTCTTATTGAGGTGTCTTGTTCGCGTTGCCCTCCCCTCCCTATTCATTAGAAAACACCTTTTCGCGGGAGAACCAGAAAATTCAAAATGGCTTCTCCCGGTCGTCCAAAAGGATTCTCGTCGTAATATTTGTGGCGTCGTCGTGCCTGGGTGTTTAGGACAGATGGCGTTAGATCGTATCGTAGCGTTGGTTGATATGGATTGTTTTTACGTCCAAGTTGAACAGAGACGGAATCCTGAATTACGTGGAAAGCCTTGCGCCGTGGTTCAGTATAAAACTTGGAAGGGTGGAGGGTAAGTTGAACTTCGATTAGGTGTTCGATTTTTAAACAAAGTGTATTTGTTTCATTAGTTAGCAAAAACAGGCGATAAGACTCTTCCGGTAACTAATATGCAATTTAAAATAGTGTCAACAATATTTTTAACAGACGTTAAACTTGGTGCGTTTTTTTCTTGCCTTATTTGGCAAATATTATCATTTAATATCCTCGAATCAAGCGTACATACGTGCATCTTTTTTTTCGCCCTTCTTGATGCGTAAAAACTCGTTCAAAAAACGTGCACAGAGTCCTTTTAATCTCGAACGTACCCCATTTCCTCACATATCATGTTTACATGACGCTATTTATTAGTAAGCAAAACTACGAAAGAACAAATGGACAACTGACAATTTGACTAACAATAACTGTGACAATAGACGGATCGAAACGCACCAATGACATTACGAGTCTTCATAGCCAAGAACATCACAACTTAACTGACAGGAGGGGTTGTGAGGGTTTGCTGTGATGCGGTTTTCCCCGATTTAGTGCGGTTTTGCGGAAATTTATATTTTAAGTTGTGGTATTGCAGTTTTACAAAACCAAGAGGTTTGCGGTATTTAGAAATTTTCGGGTAACTTCAATGAGGTTTTCAGTTTTCTTATGTTATTCTGTTTGGGGTCTATACGTAATTCTGTATGGTTTTGCGATATTCGTACCCCCCTTACTCCCCCCTTTGACAAAAGGCTAATAACATTGTGACTTAATTGACCAGTCAGGTCAATAGCCAGAGTTAAATACCATAATTTGCTGTGATACAACTCACTTTGACTCTGAAGATGACTATCACACTGGTTGTCAGAACGTCAGTCACTGTCAACAACAAAAATCCTATTCAGGACTACGTTCACCCAGACAATCATACTCAAGCTTACTTGTCTGTTTAACAGTTCCTCTGGATCAGTCACAACATTACATTTCCGGTCATTGTCTGAAAGAGGTCCCCTTGCAACTCAACTTTCTCATGTAAAGAAATACATTGTAATATTACAGTATACCTGCCAACTTTTTTGGAGTCAAATGTGTGAGGTTTTTGTCTTGTCATTACCAGAATTTCCGAACATTTCGGGTGATTTTCCGAAGACTTCCAAACTTTGCCGAAAATGTCCGAAGATGCTCCGATAACCTTTGAGCACTTCTGAAGCTATTTCAAAGGTGTCATTTTAGTGTGTTGTGATATAATTGAGCGCCATTTTGGATAGGCTCGATTACCCACTGCTGTGCGGGAAATGAACCCGCGCTCTTCCCCTGAACAGAGTCTCTTCTCAGGGAGGACTGAGAAAGCAGCAGAAATCGAGCCTACTTTTTGGAATATTTTTGGGCATATTAAATTTAATTTTGTAATCAATCATGTGTTAAAGAACAAATGTAGTAATAAGCCTGGTTATGCACTTATCAGTGGTCATCTCGGGGGGATTTCGAAACCCCTTGGGACCCCCCCACCCTAGCATTTGCATAATGACATTTACACAACTCCCAGGAACAAAATTTCTCCACAAAATGCTGCCATCGCTTCTCCACCTGGAGCAGCAGTTGGTTCAGATGAAGATTATAGTCACAAAGTGCAGTGAGTTCATGCTCCACATTGAAACTTTCACGCGTTCCTTTTGTTCTTATAAATACATCTATTATAGAGTTGCAATCAAAAGGGTTTATAGAAGGTTCACAAATGTCAACAAATGCAGAAAATGCAGCAAATATCAACAAATCCTGTGCCATGTACGAGTATGTCTCTGGGATCGACCCCAGGGGTGACCGCTGATACATGTGAGTTAAAGTATTATTGTCATAGCCTGTTTAAGGCATTCAGATATATGATTGCCTTTATTTACTTCACAGTATAATAGCAGTGAGCTATGAAGCACGTGATTTTGGAGTGACTCGAAATATGCGAGGAGATGAGGCTAAGGAGAAATGTCCAGAGATAACTTTGGTGCGTGTTCCAGAAGCCCGTGGTAAAGCCAACTTAACTCTTTATCGGGAGGCAGGAGCCGAGGTGATTGCTGTGCTTTCGCGCTTCTGTGATCATTGTGAGAGAGCAAGTGTGGATGAAGCTTATCTTGATCTGACAGAAAATGTGAACATGTAAGTTACTGTAGAGTGTAAGAATGTGCAGTGTTGGTATTGTGAACTGTCCATAATAGCAAGGTATCTGCTTTGTATTCTGAGGTCTCCTTAAATACATGTGAAATTATATTTTATAAATATTTTACAGCTCCATTATTTGGGGTAACTTCTCAAAGCACTAAGTTGCTAATTTGAACAAAAATATTGTCCTATTGGAGTAGTAGATTTTCACCTTTCCATGTAACGATGCTTTCCTTTCCCTTCTGAAGTTTTTAAATACATACAAAATGTTTAAGCCAAAGCAGCAATATTATCTTCGATAACAATTTGTTTTAAATTAATTGTTTTTAAATACCTGAAAGAAGGCAATGGGAGTAAATGCTGGTTCTTTTTCCTCCTTTTATTGCATGTTAAGGGAAATGGTAAAAATTTATTTGCTTTTTGAAAACAGGAAGACTTACTAGGTTAAATGCAGCTGCTCTTCATTATATTTTTGACAGCTGAAAGGCAACTAACAGAGATCAATATTCACATTCTCCCTTAATATTACTGCGTTATCAGACACAAATGTGATGAGAACAAAAATGATCATTAAAATAAAAGACTCACAAGTTTAAGGAGTAATTTTTTTTAATAAACCATAAGTCGAACCATCATTCTAGTCCTTTAAAGAACTATATTTAAAAACATAGCTTGGAGATGCTAGTTATAATACTTTATTAAGAATAACAATAACATGTCTAGCAATCTAAACTCTCTTTAGTTATATGCTAAATACTAAAAACAGTAATTCTTCCCCTTAAAAATAGTCTTCTTTTAGCTTTGCTTAGTTGTTACCCTGTTTGAGGGCAATGTGATTTTACCTAGCTGTGGTTTTTCCTCTGTCTGTTTTTTTTTCATAAATTATCAGGCATGTAAATTAGGGTGAAAATTTAAAAACAAAGGGCTGTCTAGAGAAACATCAATGGCCTGAAATGGGAAAATAAAAAATCCAAGCTAAAGAGGTGTTACCATTTAACTATTTAATGTAATGCTCATAGGTTTATTATCATTATTATTGTGGTACATAATGTTGATACACAGTATCTAATAATGATATTCCTGCACAAATATTATCCTTTCCTTTACCTTCTTTGTGGCGTTATTTAATAATACATTGTACATATATGTCACATTTATTTGTACTTCTTGCTTAGTCTTAATGTAGCTCATGGTAATGTAAACGCACATCTGAATTTTGAAAATAACTTTGATATCTCCAGAATAAAAGTAATTCTGATTTTAAATTTTAAAAATTTTCCTCCGATGCGTGCCCTCAGAATTCTTCTACAGTGGAACCTGGATTTAACAAAGGGCCAAGGCAGCTAAGAGACTAAAAAAATTTGGTGGCTATAAAGAGGTTTTGTTATATTGAGGTTCTTTTTCAAATATTTACTTATTGGTGGAAAGAAAATCATTCATTGTATCGAGGACTTCGTTATATAGACTAGGTTCGTTAAATTGAGGTTCCACTGTAGACAATTTTGACTCGGGCTGTCAAAGGTGGAAAATGGTCATTCATTCTGAATCAACACCTTTGTGGTATAAACATGTAATTTTATCTGGCTTATTTAATATTTATTTTTACAGGAAACTAAGCAGTATGGGCATTAATGAAATTGCTGAGAGGTCTGCTGCATCAACGTTCCTCGAAGGGTTCATGGTTGACAATGGCAATACCCAAACTTTTGATAACGATGCTTGGAAGGCCTCGTTACAAGAAGATGAAAACATCCGAAAGCTGGCTGTTGGTGCAATTATTGTGTCAGAAATGCGTGATGCTGTCCTTAAGGAGACACAGTTTACATGCTCTGCTGGAATTGCTCATAACAAAGTAAGGCAAATTCTTCAACATCCTACCGCTTTTTTTTATCTTACTGCTTCTAGGTAGCTAGCTTGTGAACAGGCTTCAAAGTGGAGCGAGGAGAAAAAGACAATCTTTAAACAAAGCAAGCCAAGTGTGGCCTTGGGGAGAATTTAAGGCTGGATAGCCTGTAAACTGTGTTCTGATGCCACCCATCCATGATACCAGATTCTGGTATCATGATCTGATTGGATAATATTATTGCAAGTGGGCGGATGGGCAGCATCAAAACAAAGTCTACAGGCACCCCTCCTTTAGTTTCACCCCAAGGCCATGTCCCGCTTCACTCAAGAGCTGGTTCCCAGGCAGTGTACTTCTAAGTAGCCTGTGTGCAGGCAATTCTGATTTCCTCCTGCTAAACTTAGGTTGAGTAAATCACCACATACATTATGGGATCAGTTTTCCAACAACAACACTTTATTCACATTTCCATTACAGGGTTTGTCAAACTTATTGAATAATTAGTAACTTAACACGTAGAATATTCAATTACAATTTAAACTAAATATTATTACATAGAAGGAAATGCCTAGCGGCTAGATAACCGTAAGGTTTTCGAGCTTTTCCATCACAACCGCTTAGAATCTTTCAGACAATATCCACAGTGAGACAGCCAATCAAAGTTCTTTTCCAAGCACTTGGGAAGCCAGAACACGATTAGCACTGAATGGCATCACACAGACTTTCAATTTCCCTGAGGAACAGAGGAAATTGGAGACAACTGCGGGCAGGCTACATGTACTTATAAGTTTTCCCCCAACTTTTCCTGGCCTTATTGGAGCTGCCAACAGCCTGCCTACACCGGTCCAGCTATAGCCCGCAGTAACATTTCCAGATCTAAAGCGATCACATTTAAGTATTCAGACAAATCAAAACTACGGAAAGAATGGCTTAAAACAGCTTAAAAATCTAAAAAGAGAAGCAATAAAACATTCCAGTGTCTGTAGATTTATCTTTTGTGACCTGGCCCCAGTTGTTCAAACAATAGATTGTGCTATCCAATGGATAAGTATTCATGAAACTGATTGTGTTATCCAGTGGATAGAGATTTCTCTGGTGGATAGCATTATCCACCTTTTGAAGAACAGGGCCCAGACGATTTTCTTGCCTGATCAATATCTCTAGAGTTTGGGGGACCAGTAGCCCCAGTCACATCAGGGGCACCCAACGTCAATTTTCAGAAAATATCTGTTCGGAAGACCATTTGACATCTAGAATTTTCGCAACATTTGTTGTAAAATTTCTTGCCTGCCTGCCTCTCCTAGGATTTTCAAACATTCAGTAAAAAATGGTATAATTGCCCATTTTTAGCCGCTTTTTACCCTAAAAAGGTCTCCTAGAATTTTCAGGAGACTTTTCTCTGGATGAAATTTTCGAAAAGGTAAGTTTTGATCCCTCTAATTTTTGGATCACTAGACTTTCAGCTAGGAAATCCGAACAGATGAAAAATTTTTAGGGGGTAAAAAATGCCTATATCTACCGTTTAAATGCTAAAATACGTTTAACAATGCTATGTTTAAGTGGTTTTGAACTATATTCTCGTTGGGTGCCCCTGTCACATAGGAAATTTAAGTGAATACCCCTATGTTTTCATCTCCTTTTTTTCAGATGTTGGCAAAGCTGGCTGGTGGACGTCACAAACCTAACAGACAAACATTACTTCCTCAATGTGCTGTGCCCAAGTTATATGAAACTGTGCCAATCAAAAAAGTGTAAGAAAAATTTACCATGGTATTGAAATGCTTAAGTACAGCGAAACATAAATGTAGCTTGTAAAAAAAAAAACCTGGTTAAACAATTAGACACTGACTCGTTTAAAAGAAGACGGCAATGTTCTTGACCCAAGGCTGTTGACTGATGAGAATTTTAAAGTCATTTATAGTCAAAACTTGCTTCATGGACACATGCTTAATGCGGACACCTCATTATTAAGGACAGTTTGCTAAGTTGTCCTTGGGAGAAGAAAGTCCTTACATTTTCTCTAAATTCAACCCACTTAATACGGACATCCCGGTGATAGAGTACTAAAGTGTGACGTCATAAAAATGAAATTTCTGAAATTATGGGATTTGTCAGGATATTCTGAAAGAACAATGTCCAAGAGGCCTACTTGCCAAAAATGAGCATTTCGGGGCAAATTGTCTCTGAGATCGTAGCCCAGTTATGCTTAGAAAACTCCATACGAACCCTTCTAAATTTTTTTGGGTCGACCCCCAAAAAATTAGAAGGGTTTGTATGGAGTTTTCTGAGTATAACCGGCTAACATCTCAGGAACAATTTGCCCCGAAATGCACATTTTTGGTAAGTAGGCCTCTTGGACCTTATATATGCAGTTGTTTTAAACTGTGCTATTTTCTGCTACTGTGAAAAAAGTTCTGAAGTTTTTGTTGTCGATGCATGTAGTATCGCGCGGAGAGTGTAAGTTTGCTTTTAAAAAGGGCCATGTGAAGTTTAAAACTTTTTCTTAGTTTCTTTTCGCAGCAATGTGGGGACTTACCACGAGACATTACTTGTTAGAGTGGTTTTCGTTTGAGTGTTGTAAAACCAAAACCAAAGTAATTACTCTGGCCAATCAAATAGGACACAGACAATACATTGAACCAATCAAAACTCGAAGTAATTACATGTGGCTGACGCAAAGCGCGGGAAAATGCATGCGAGCGCGTCACAATTGGCTTTGGTTTTACTTCTGATTGGATGAAAAGGGGGCGCGAATCTTTTAAGCCAATCGCATCGTGTAGAAAGTGCAAAACCAATTACTTTTCGACACTCAAATGAAAACCGCTCTAAGTCTGGGTTGATTTAGATGACTCAATCTCTTTGTTTACCAGTTGTTTGGTTGTTTCCTTTGTCATCCTTTTAGACGAAACATGGGAGGCAAACTTGGTTTTGAAGTTTCTTCCAATTTGAGAGCGAAGAAGATGAGTGATTTGGCCAGATACTCTCTGGGCGAACTGCAGGGGCGATTTGGTGAAAAAAACGGGTAAGATATATTAGCAGTATCTTTGTGCTTCTTCCAATTTGAGAGCGGAGAAGATGAGTGATTTGGCCAGATACTCTCTGGGCGCACTGCAGGGGCGATTTGGTGAAAAAAACGGGTAAGATATATTAGCAGTATCTTTGTGCTTCTTCCAATTTGAGAGCGAAGAAGATGAGTGATTTGGCCAGATACTCTCTGGGCGAACTGCAGGGGCGATTTGGTGAAAAAAACGGGTAAGATACATTAGCAGTATCTTTGTGTATCTCTTTTCAGCCTGCATGGCTGGCCGGCGCCGGTTAGTCTTTTTTTCGGTTAGTTTTTCGAGACTTCGTAATTTCTGCCTTTTTTGCGCTTAGAAATCTGTGTATGCTAAGCTGGCTAATCTTTTTCGTGCCCTTATGACGAGACTAGGCGATTTATTATGGTAAAATATCACCGGCGGAGACACTGTCTAATGTTACAAATTCGTCCATTTTGGAAAATCCTCAGATTATGATAAATTCTGTGATTGGTGGATTTAGCTGAGTGCACTTAATATGATTGGCTGATGTAACTGCCCGATTACAGCCAACTGTCCGATTACACTGTCAGATTACAACCCTACACACTGACAGTGACGAGTGAAAAATAAAGCAGTCAATGCACTAATCAAATTTGAGGAAATTGTAATGGTTATGATTAAACTATTAAAGCGTTTTCTGCCATTCAGTACCCTGGTCCCAGAAAATTTTGTTCTTTTCTCTCCCAAAACGAATTTAAGCCGTAATACATTCTTGCTGACAATTTTGATTTTGTGTACTTCGTTTTTTGGCTCATTGGGCACGCTTCAGTTGTAAAAAAAAAAAGTATAGAAAGAAATGGGTGAAAAAGTGAAAATCGGGCGTTCTTTTTTTCCCTGGACTACGAGTAGGCTAGGGGGGGATCCTCAGAGGAAGTCTCCCGCGAGAACGGTAACAAGAGGAAGGGGTGGGAAAGGGATTCCTCGTGCGTGGCGTTTTAAATGTGCGCTCGCTTATTGCGCTCGCTCTGCTCCATGAGGAGAATGAAGAACTCCTTTAAGAAGTAGTCTAATATTTCCTCTACACTTTGCACCCGGACTACTAAAGTGAACTCTTCTGGGTTCAAATCATTTACAATATTATAATTCTTAATTTCTTTGTTTGTGTTATTCAGTGAGTGGCTGTACCAGATTAGCCGTGGTGTAGATCATGAGCCTGTTAGACCGCGGCAACTGCCGAAATCTACCGGCTGTGGTAAAAACTTCCCAGGAAAATCCAAACTGGCAACTGTTGAACAGGTAGGGTAAAATTTAGTTTATCTTTGATAAAATTTCCCTGTAAGCGGAGGTCTCTCACGCCGAGAGAAAAATAAGAGAAAAGAGAGAAACCTCTGCCGACCCCTGACGCGTTTTCCATCACGCATGCTCTGGCGTTTCCTTAACAACCAGTGACGTTTTAGTCACGTGCGACATAAGTTGCAGAACCGGTTTGCTCATTAACAACTGTGAGCTCAGAAATTTCCAGCGTACAATCTCGACAAAGCACCTGGATTCCGCGCATTCCACATTTAAAGTAACCGGTTTTGAAAACCAGTCAGTTTAAACCACAGTCTGGTGCGAGGCTACATAAAGGAATGCGTGGTGCGCCGGCAGAGGTCGGGAATGATAATATGAATGGACCATCTAACTTTTGAGGAGGCGGGTGAGGTTGTTGAGTGATTTAGTTTGGGTAAGAAATTTTCCTTTTATCTGCTTTGTTGTAGTTGGTTTTTGTTTGTTTGTCTAGTTGTTTACGGGTATTTTGTTCAGCTCAGTCGGTTTCCCGTGATCGGACCAATACTCAGGGTCTCAAAATAATTATATTAAATGTGCTGCCTTTGCCTTGATTACCACGTTAAATGGCGGTCCCGTCTGCAATAGGAGACGTAAAAATAACGTCGTCAATTAGTACGTTCGTGCTAAGTACATAAACACAGAAACAAAGGTTGTTGTTGTTGTTGTTTGTTTGTATCTTTTTTTTCTGTTTTGATGTTGATATAAGCCTCTTTTTTTTTTTTCAAGACAATTCATGCTTCTCTGAAATCACCCAACCTGCTACGCTCCGCTCGCCCCTCCCCCCCTCTCCCCACCGCAATCAAAAGCCATTTGTTGCAATACGTGAATGATGTTTATTCTTAAAGTGTATTCTCTCTTATTAGGTCAAGTATTGGCTGGAACAACTGGCTGGTGAACTTAATGAACGACTCACGCGAGAAGCTGAATTGGTAAATATAACTTTCTTTACAGTTGTGCAGTAGTTTACGAGCGTCATAGCAACAAATAGACCTTGTCGTGGTTTTGAAAGCCATGTTCGCGAGGATGCAACCGCGTGAGAAATTACAGTGTTTATATGAGAATCTAATGTCGAATAATTTCCGTAAATCGACTGTTCTGAAAAAATATGAATTGTAAACTAAAGCTTCACTCCTAACGATTGTATTGAAAAAATTTGAGGGCGTTACACGTAGCTACATGCGCTAGTTTTTAAGATGGTCTGTACATTTTTCTGTAAAAAGTTTTTCTTCCTGCCGACAAAAAATTCCCGGGAAAAATCGGAGACAAATATATGGAAAACCTAAAGCAGGCGTCTGGAGAAATTTAAGCACAGTTACGGCCCCTAAAATTTATTAGTATAATCCTTTACTGTGTAGCTTTAGTTTACAATTCATGATATTTTTTTTAGAACAGCCGTTTTACGGAAATTATTCGACATTAGAATCTCATACAAACTCTGTAATTTCTCACGCGGTTGTCTACTCGTCAAGATGGCTTCCAAAATCGTGACAAACTCTATTCTCCCACACTCAGGGGGTCGTATGTTTTCTAGGGGCTGGTTTGTACATCGGCCGGATCAAAATGGGAATCGGCATCAGAGTAGCTTAAGAAAACACTCGCAGCTGACATTTCGCAACATCACCATTAATTTCCCCGCGAAATTACGTCTGAGAAACGAGCGCTGGAATTCCATACTGATGACGCGTCACTACCCAGATCTGGGTAGTGCTTCTGATTGGTCTTGCCGCGAGGAAAATTTGCTTCAACCAATCAGAAGCACCACCCAGAACTGAGTACGCGTCATCAGTATGGAATCTCTGCGCTCGTTTCTTAGACGTTTTTACGCGGGGAAACCATTAGTGCGGTCGTGAAAGGTCGGCTGTTTTCTCAGGCAAAATCGGTGGCAAAAATCCTGCAATTAGGTCTTTATCTTCGAGAATAAAAATGTTTTTGAAAAGAAAGAGAAAGTTGTATGATTAAAAGTGAAATTAGTAATATTATTTTATTTTTTTCTACAGAATAACCGTGAGGCAAGACAGCTGGGTGTTGGTTTCAGAAATGAAAATGATTCATCCTTTTCCCGCTCCTGTCACTTGAGAAGTTCAACTGCCAGTGAAATCGCTAAGGATGCGTACAATCTACTGCTACCATTCAACTCGGTCAAGGAGGGCACAGCTGACACATGGTAAAGTACCTTTCTATGTTAATTGATCCTTTGCTTGTGTGATTGTCCCATTGTGTAGATCCAAGATGTTCTCGACTCGACGGCTTGAAGCACAGGCTCTAAAGCTTGTTTTCAATTAGTCATTCTGGGATTGCGCGCAGATACTGGGTAGGAGTGACGTCGAATTCCACTATGGGGCCATTTTGGGGGACGATTTTTTGCCCAGTCTCTTAGGCAACTTGGTGATAGTAAAATAATAAAGTTATAACGTCCCCAGGACAATCCCATAATGCAATTCGACACAACACTGACCCAGTGTCTCACGCCAAACAGGCAATGAAAAATTTGTCGCTAAAAAAGTTCAGCGATCTGAATGATCGTTGTTTTCATATAAACCAGGTTCTCAGTTATCTGCGTCACAGCCGTTGTTTGTGTCGTCACGCAACACTCCTCCCCGACACAAAGAACTGCTCTGAAGCAGACTGTTTTCTGTGAGCGAAGAAAGTCAATAAGAAAAAGAAGAGAAAAAAAATTCTGGTAAAGTCATTTGAGGCGGGTTGGTGTGCTTCATCATGAAGCGCTCTGGTTTACGCTGTATGACTGTAATGGTTATTGTCGTCATGGCTCTACTGGGAAACAAACATAAATGAGAGCTGACGTGCTGTCCTGTCCAGTCGTAACCGACCCTTGTTTCATTATGATTATTTTGAAAGAAGGAGAAATCTAACACCAGAAAGCTCAGAAAAAAAATTCCGAGCTCCAGGTGCGAATCCAGCCTCGTTCACAGTCGTCCCCGGAGATTATCTCGCTCGGTTCCAAGCTTCCTGTGCTCACTCGGACAGCGCGAACTGGAGTGGAGACGAGGCTGGTGAGAATCGAACTCACGACCTTCGGAGTTCCTCTTCGGGTGCTCAAACCACTGAGCTACGGGAGGCTCTGTGGAGTGCAGTGTCAACTGAAATGTAATTATAATGGCTAATGTAGTTATTGCATTAGCCATGTGCATATAGAAGCCTGGCTCCCATTGCTAGGTCTTTATTAAACGTTTGCCAAGTTTACGAAAGAAACTTGCGAAGAAAATTGGTTGTCAAATTCCTGGCGTTAAAAACGACTTCTTTTATAATTGTTCAGGTATCCAGCTATCGTTACCTTGAATATTTCGGCAAGCAAATTTGAGGACTTATCCGAAAATAGCAGTACACCATCAATAAGCTCTTTCTTCAACAAGAAAAGCAAAACTGATGCACTCACAGTAACTTCGGTCGAAAAGGAGAATACTCAAGATCATGGCGAAGACGATTTCTCTAGCTTGCATTCAGTAGAGAAAGAAACTGTTAACAGTGACTCAAAGTTCTCAAACAACTCCAAGGCAACTTCTTCAATCATTACTCCGATTATTTCACTTCAGAATAGAAGTGAAAGCTTGAAGGGCGGCAGCACCGATAACGCTGCTTGTAGCTCAAAACTCAGTGAGACTCATACCTCGAAGAAGAAAAGCATAGAAGCTTTTTTCTCGGGTTCTGGGGCGAAAACATGCGACGTAAAGGACAAAAGTGGCGGACGGACTCCAAGGAATCCTTACCAAGACTGTGAAATTGATAGCTCCGTTTTGGAGAGTTTACCGGACGATATTCGCCGGGAGATTCAGCAGTCTTTTGTAGTAAAGAATAAGCCAGGGAAAAGGGCGAAAGAAGGGGGAGATGTCTTTGGCGTTCACGCCTCATCGACCGAAAAGAGGACAAGATCTGAGGACAAGGGGAACCTGGCAGTTACGTGTAGGACAGGGAGTGACAACGTTTTCGATGCTAAAATGCAGGTTATCGGCAACAACCGGACGGGGGATTGCACAGATTTGGTAAAGTGCGAAAAATGTGGAGAATCTTTGTCCCACTGGGAAATGCCCGAGCATTCAGACTATCATTTTGCCCTGGAATTGCAACAAGGAGAAAGGACGTCATCTGCGGCTAGAAATACGCAGTTGTCAGTTTCTGAGCCGCCAAAGAAAAAACAACGAACCACAATTCAGTCGTTTTTCTCGCCTAAATGACGCACTCCTTCAACCACAAAGAAATTAAAGGGAAAGGGAGATTTGAATTGAGCGTGAAAGAGAATGTGAGAATCAAAAAAGATAAAATAAAAAGACATTTGCTGTCTTCAAACTATGTTTTCCCGCCATTCATTTCTATGGTATTTCCTGTCGTAGCAATTTTTTTGTGAGTGCATGCAATGTAAGAGTTGTAACATCCAGTATCCCAATTGAAAAACCAGAAATCTCTTGGCATAAATTTGCTGTTTATCACGTTTAGGACACTGCTAGGGAAAAACGATGAGTTGTGTCACGTTCCAAGATTATAAGATCGTATTGCACCTCTTTCAGCTACTACAAAACTCTACATACTTTGTTTGAAAATCAAATCTAAGACCTAGGAACCACAAAATATTATTTCCGTATAAACAGCATGACCTCACATAGGTCGATTTAAATGTTCTTAAAACATAGCCAGTCTTAACGTCTTAATGATGCTGACAGTTTCGATGACTGTCAGCCATCTCGATCAAAACTTGAAAAACATTAAAAGTGTCAGAAGCTTTAAATAGGATTCTGAAGGTGTTAATTATTGCGATAAACGTGCAAGGACACAAGTGATCTCCACTCCCAAACCAGGGGGGAGGGGGCGTCTACAGAGTGACTTCGCGCGTTTATCACAATAATTAACACCTTCAGAAGCCTATTTAAGGCTTCTGACACTTTTAAGGTTTTTCAAGTTTTGATAAAGATGGCTGACAGTCATCGAAACTGTCAGCATCATTAAGACGTTAAGACTGGCTATGTTTTAAGAACATTTAAATCGACTTATTAACTTCACTAGCCTGATGAATTTCTTCAAGGACCTCATATAGGTATTAACAGTTGAACTTCTAGTTCTCTTTTTTCTCACGAAACGTCAGTGCTATTATGTTTTATTAAAATTACACTCGTCTTCTATTGTTAATCGTGCATGCTTCTGATTGGCAATCTATCTATTTATCTACTGATCTATCAGCTCATAGAAAGCGAGTGGTTGCTACAACAACGGTTGTCATGGTAGCGTACGTCTCCTGTAACTTTAAACGATGGCGCAAAGTATGTGTGGATTTATAACAAGGCAGTAATAATGATCGTTGCTTTAATTTTTAACTCACGGATGTTAAGCTAATGATGGAAAATTTACAATGGAGTGTTGTGTCACTTGGTCTCTCTTCTTACTCGGTTAGCATTACATCCCATTGGCCTAAAAACCCCTTGGACAACTTATGAAGTTTACACAACGTGGTATTCCTTATCGCTTCCACGCTACTTATCTGCAGTGGAAGGTAGATCGAATCGATAAGGAATACCACGTGGTGTAAACTTCACAAGATGTCCAAAGGGTTTTAGGTCGATGGGAACTAACGCTAACCTTCTTACTCACTGCACATATGTGTCTCCTGTCTCGTCTTTTGTTTACTTTCCCAAAACAACTCCCCTAAAACACATTTGTCTAACGAGGAGGAATTTGCTGTGGGAAATATTTGCCTCTGGGCGAAACAACTCGGTTACGTTGATTAGCTGTCTATGGCTATACCTCAGATATAATTCAACAAACTTTTTTTCTGACTTGGCATGTGTACAAGCAACGGACCGAAGCCGAGCACGTTTTATCGCATACTACCTATTTTGATTAGTTTTCATTTACAGATACTACTGTTTTAACAAGTTTCAATGCCGTGCAATAGTCCAGTTTCGAGTTCGCCATGACCGCTGAATTAAAGAACTGAAGACCCATTTTTTATAGCCTTAGCCTCCATCTGAAGCAATATATTCACAAATTCCAACGAGAAAAAGACCTGTTTATTACTCAGTCTATTGCGTATATTCACATTTCAAACACTTACTTGCCGGAATTTCTGAATATTTTACTTTACGTCGAGGCTAACCCTATATGAATGTGTCGTTAATGTTTGTACTCAGCGGTAATTTTTAATTCGAAACTAGACTACTCGGCACTTACTGATAACATTACCAGTTTATTCTCCCACGTGGTTTTAACAGCACATATCTACCTTCTAAAAATGTTTGTATGGTTATACTTATCTGTCATCGAACCAATTATAGCGGCACCTATCTATCTCTAGTTTTAACCGTGCCTACATTAGCAAATATCTTCCTTACCGTTAGGTATTTACTTTTAAAGCTTATGTTAGCAGCACTTATCTACCTTGTATTCAGGTTAATGGCAGAACTATCTTTAGTATGTTTACTTATCCACTTCTAAATGAATTTCAACAGTTATAGTCGGTGATAATTACTTCGCTAGGATGAGGAGACACTTGAGAGATTCTTAACCAGTTATTGGTTGTGGAGCCTTTCCTTTGCAGTTTCCAAAACTTTAGGATTTCTTGCCGGTGTTTTTCTCCCAACCTCTGCTTTATCTTCTTCGTGCGCTGCATAAACTCTTCCACTAAGTGGCTCATTTCTGCTTGAAGCTTTGTCTTGAATTGTACTGAAAAATACGAATAAGAAGTGAAATTAAAACTGATCTTAGATGAGAGAGATGTCCTTTTCAGTTTGTGAGACGAGCGACTCAAGGAACGGAAAATTATTGTGGGTGAGTTATGTTCAGTTCACACTTGCTCCGCAAATGCAAACGCAAGGAAATACACGTGTGAACCTCCGTAACGCAAACGCAAACTCCACGAAATAGACGTGTGAACTACCGTAACGCAAATGTGTCCTTTCATTTGCGCTTGGGTTTGCATTTTACTCGTGTGAACCAGGACAACGCAAAACGCAGAGACAATCTAACATAAACACAGGCTCCATCCGCTCCATGCCACGGTGGCTTAGTTCCAAAAGACTTTGACTGCGCTTGCGAATAGTAGCTTGCTTTTGTTTGCATCGGACGTGTGAACGTCGTTTGCATCTGCATTTGCACGTGCGTTTGCATTCGCTTCGCACTTGTAAACCAGGTCTAATATCGAATTAATTTTTCCTCACTGTGGTGCACACCAATGGAAAGGTACAGATGAGGTTAACCGCGTTCAGCACAAATTTCCAGTTCTTGTCATTTAATACTCTTTGGCTCCTTTCCTGCTCCTCACAAGCAAATAAGTCGTTGTTACTTGAGAAGACACAATGTTTGTGCTACTGCATCAAACTACAAACTAGAAAAACAGAACATACGCGAAACGACGACGCGAGCCGAACCGTACAATCTGATGTCACGTGCCACCAAGACAAAGAGCATATATTACCACAATTATAAGTAATGGTAACAGGACTGAGTGGAGTCCAATTCGGTCTGTAATCATACGAGTGATTAACAAAATCGGACGACCGCGTAGCGGGAGTCCGATTTGTTTAATCACGAGTATGATTGCAGACTGAATTGGACGACACGAAGTTCTGTTACCAATTAATCATAACTTTAACAAAATTTGTGATACAATAGGCTATTTTTTCAACCAAAACACAAGAAATTCGAAATTTTGTTTTGCTAGCAGTGAAAAAAAAAAAGCCATTTAAGCGCGCGCGTGATGGCGGGTACTGTCCAATTACTTAGGCATGACGCGCACTGTCCTATTTAACTGTCCAATTAAGGCTGAAATCAGGGCAGTTGAGAGCCAATCAGATTTGACAATTTTGTTATAGTTATGATTAACGGCGGAAAAAGGCATGACACTCACCTTGTTGATGCACCTTGTGTCTTTTTCTTACGCGACGTATGACCTCGTAAGTCAATGACAGGAGAAGAGCAATACCAAAACACACGATCGCGTACTTTAAGCCTTTACGAAACTGCGGAGAGTTGTTGTCAAGTATGCCTCCAGCTTGTTCTTCACTTGATGTAGTGGAGTTACCAGTCTGTATAGAAAAAAAAAAAATTAAAAACCGAATGAGTTGAGAACGCGGAAAGTATTTTTAGAAAATGTGGATATTGTATTCGTTAGCTGAATATTTTATTCATTATTCAAACACAACACTGGATTATTTCAGACCAACTTTAAGGTGGCTCGATATAGTTTTTCAAGGTCAATACCTCCCAAGTTTGAGCGTAAGCTACGTCGCCATAAGCAAAGATTTGGAAAAATTGACACCACAGTTGTATTAGATAGAGATGAAAATTTGTTATGATCAGGGTTGCAATGACATCGGAGTTGTCATAGCAACGAAATGACGCCATTACCTATTTTACTTGCAACAGTATTTCTAGGTACTGGGAACTGTTCTTCAAAAATCGTTTACTGGAGCTTTTTCCCACAATAGCCGCCTCGATGTTCGTGAAGTTTAAGCGAAATCTGTAAGAGCGTTATCGAGATATTTTGGGAAGAAGTTTTTATGGTTAGAAATACGGTAAAAAAATGGACAATCTTGATGTTCGACTGTTATCTGTACTAAACGAAGCGCTTTTGACATGCAATTTCACCTCATAGTAGTTTCAATGTTTTTAAAAACGTGTGTGAAAGATCATGGAGATACCTCCAGCCGATTGCTAGAAAGAAGGATTTGATTAGTATGTATCAAGGCGCTCTTTTTAGCAGTAATGTAAACATTTCGGTCTACTTCAACAAATTAGCGAATAATTTTTAAACCGCTCGATAAATTTTTTAGAAAATTTAAGACTCTTGAGACTAACCGTCCTTTTATATGACCTCTTAGTTTCAAGATTACTGATACACTGTAAAGCAGTAAAATAAGGGCTTGAATTCGATAATATTTTGTCAAGAGTTTTGTGTTTACAAGTGATAGCCTCTCATTATTCAGGGGTATTGTCTCCAAAATTCATATTTTCGTGCACAACAATAGCTAGCATTTTTGCATATGTCAAATGCATTGTTAGTTACTGCTGTTCACGTGAAAATGAAACCTTGAGACAATACCCCTGAATAATCAGAGACTCTCACTTGTAAAGACAAAATTTCCGACAAAATATTAGCGAATTGTAGCCCTTATTTTACTGCCTTACAATATATCAATAATCTTGAAACTAAGAGGTCATATAAAAGGACAGTTTATCTCAAGAGTCTTAAATTTTCTAAAAAATTTATCGAGCGGTTTAACAATTATTCGCTAATTTGTTAAAGTAGACCGAAATGTTTACATTACCGCTATAAGAACGCCTCGATACATAATAATCAAATTCTTCTTTCTAGCAATCGGCTGGAGGTATCTCCATGATCTTTCACACACGTTTTTAAAAACCTTGAAACTACTATGAGGCGAAATTGCATGTCAAAAGCGCTTCGTTTAGTACAGATAACAGTCGAACATCAAGATTGTCCATTTTTTACCGTATTTCTAACCATAAAAACTTCTTCCCAAAATATCTCGATAACGCTCTTACAGATTTCGCTTAAACTTCACTAACATCGAGGCGGCTATTGTATTAAAAAGCTCCAGTAAACGATTTTGGAAGAACAGTTCCCAGTGCCGAGAAATACTGTTGCAAGTAAAATAGGTGATGGCGTCATTTCGTTGCCACGACAACTACGATGTCATTGCAACCCTGATCATAACAAAGTTTCATCTTTATCTAACACAACTGTGGTGTTAATTTTTCCAAATCTTTGTTTATGGCGACGTAGTTTACGCTCAAACGTGAGAGGTATTCACTCAAAAAAACTGTATCGAGCCACCTTAAAGTATTTAGAAATCGAATGAAACACTCTTGCTAGTGTTTGAAACAGCTTTGCTAAAGAGCTGCTAGCTTTTCGTGTCGACACGCAAAAATATCCCGTCTCGTGTAGACATAGCAAATTTCATAATATTGGCATATTCAAGTATTTATTTTCGCGGGCATATTCGCCTTAACTGGTCAGACAATGATAAATTCGACAGATAACGGAACACTTCAGAGGCGAACGTCCCACAGCCCGAAATGGGTAACAAACGTACCCCACCCCGAACAGGTTGCTGAGAACGCGCGTGAGCCGCACATCTTCTGCGAACCCTGAGCTTAACCACAGCAACAAACTTAAAGTAATCCAGAAAATGGTTTGAACCCAGGAGTAACTTCCTAAGTTGTTGGAATATGATCGTCCTGGTGAGTGTAGTCCTGAATAGGACTCTTGTTGACAGTAGAGACCTTTAGATTCTAAGACAAGAACGACTACGAGTACGAGATTTTCTCAATAGTAAGTAGTGCTCGCGCGTGAGGCAGGGTCATTTTGGCGAGAAAACGTGGTAGCCTTCGTCATTCTACTACGAGTTTTAGCGAGAGTTCGCGAGAGTGTCGTAGTGGCGGGAACAAGTTATCAAATGTTAGAAGTTTTAGCATTTTGCAATCTGGAGAGGGCTGAACCTCCTTCAATAACGATAAGAGTGCTAACTTTTCTGGTTAAAAAAAGTACAATGAAGAATTCTGGCGTATCTATTTTTTGACAATACGCGAAGAAACTTTAAATCAAATCTCGTACTCGTAGTTGTTCTCGTCTTCGAATCTAAAGCTTTCTAGTGACTGACGTTTCGACAACCTGTGCGGTCATCTTCAGAGTCAAAGTGAGATGTATCACTTCAGTTTTTGGTATTAAACTCTGGTTATTTGATTGATTGGTCAAGTCGTGATGCTATTGGTCGTCTGTCAGTTAAGCTGTGATGTGATTGGCTATGAGGACTCTAGGTGTGATTGGTGCTTTTCGATACGTCTTCTGACTCAGTTATAACGGTCCTTTAACTCTCCGTCAAGTTGTCACTTGTCCAGTCATCCTATCGTTGTCAGTTTTGCTTGAGTCCGTGAATAAAGTGTCGGTAACTGCCCAGTTCGATTCAGCGGCGTCTGTTCTAAGTTAGTAAACCCTCTTTCCTTCCCATTCTAGTAAAGAATTACCTCTATCGGCTTGACTTTCTTCTTGACCATCTCAAAAATCTCTGCTTTGTGTGAAACCATGTATCTTTGGAAACATTTCCTGAGTCGATTGGTGCTGCTACTGAACACAACACCGTAAGCAGATTTGTAATCAATAATCTTGCTGACGAGTAACTCGGGTCGGTTAAACAGATCTCCTCTCAGGCCTGCGGAATAAGTGTCCACCAGGATACCGTCGACTTCTTTGTTGATGAGAGCCTGTGCGACCTCGTCTATGTTGTTGTAGTGTTTGTCTTGAAATTTGGAATAGAAAAAAAACAAGTGAGGTGATGACGATGGAAAAAACAAGGACGATTATAGAGATAATGATAGTTATTATCTTAGTGATAGCGTTGCTGATATTCGTGGCGGTTATGGTGAATTCCGATGGTAATGTTGGCGGCGATGATGGTGAGGATGCTGATGACGACGACGACAATGATGATGACGACAATAATGTTGGTGATGACGTTGATGAAGATGATGATGACGTTAATGGTGATGATGATGATGATGATTGTGATGATGTGATGATAATGATGATGCTAATGATGATCTTTAGGTTCACCAATACGTTTATTTAAGGCAAAAATAAGGCAAATGGTAAATGTTAGGGCGTAACATGGCGTGATGGTAGTTAATTAATGTAACTACGGGCCATACCTTTGTCAAATTTTGCGTTCCGTCTGGTTCCAAGATTGTATTCAGGGGAGTTAAATTCAGCGGCAATCTAAAGCGAAAAGATATATATATTACAGACTCCAGATATGGGAAGACAGACTTTGAGATACCTGATTTGGTAAACATCAAGTGATCACTCCTTCTCTGCAAAAGAAAGCTTTATACTACTTTCCTGCTGCTCACCTTGGTTCCGTACAGTTTGTATTCTTCCTTGACAGCAACCGCCGTCAACGCTGTCGTCAACATTGCCATGGTAAGGGCGATTATGACGAGTCCAAATAATATCCACACAATGGCAAAAAAACGTCCTTTGCCACTCAAAGGGGCGCGGTCTCCGTACCTGTTTAGTTGAAAGAGTCATTGGGGACGGTATGTGAGATCCTGCACAATTTGAATATTCCAGGATGGTAGTGATTTTTGCGCGAAATGTGATGTTAAGCGCGCAGTTTGCGGTTTAGCGTGCGTTTTGCTGCGCACCCGTGTCTTCCATAGGTCGATTTGGTATAGTGTTAGTCGACAAGACACTGAAACTTAGTGGTGTGTCAGTTTGTGTTTGCACGTCACCAAAGACCTCTTGTTATTGTTTTTGTATCCATAAAAGCTTACTTTTAGGGGAGTCCATTCAACTGTCAAGGAAGGTACTCTTATGGGTGGAAAGCGATGGTTGACTGGTCTCAAATTGGTATCACTTGTTATTTGCGCGTCGCCCAAATAGGGTAATCGAGATCGTTTGTTTTGATTCAAAGTTGTAATAGACACGCAATACGTGCGGACGTAAACAAGCCAAGCGATCCGACTATAATGCCCGCCACACGGTGTGTCACGACACAGCATTTATCCTCGTTACTTACGTTCCACAGATAAAGCACGGCAAACAAATCGGCAATAGAAATCAAACGTATTGAAAAAACAAGGTACACTGAGTGAAACAAACTATTAAATAATTTAAATTTTCCCTTTGGAAAATAATTGTCCTCGCAGCACACGGCGTGTCTGTTTTTCCTCCGGTCCATAGGTGCCGGTCATTGCCCTTTTTCATTGTACAGACTATTGATTGCCAATAAGGACATCTCCTCTCAGGTGACGATGTTTTGCTTACGGTATTTTTTATCTTACCAAGAAGCCGGGCGATTTTTCAGAAATTTGAAGGTAAATTTGTCGAAAATAGTTGGAATTGACGGACTGGCCGGTTTTGTGGGCAGGCTAGCTCTGCCAACGTGACTTTTATCCCGGTATTACATCGAAGCCACCATTTTTATGTAGGGATTGGAAGCAATGCGCATGAGTAGTGTGTTACCCGCTGTCCTGTTTCTCGCTTGGTTCATTCGCCGGGCCGCCTGGCAAGCGTGATTACTTGGGATCCCAGCTGACCTAGCTGGCTCCGTTGTCATATAATCGCAAAGTTAATTTTTGTTGCGTTTAACTAAAAGGGCCGAGATCTCAACAAAGCGAGCTAGCCCGGCTCATGTAATCAGGCCCTTACAAATATTATCCAAAATAACCGAAAATAATCCTAAACAGAAAGCCTAACAAGCTTTAAAATAAGTACAAGTATGTTTTTGACTATTGATAAGATCTTTCACAACCACCACTTCATTTCAGAAGACGGTAACTACGCTATCCCTTCATAACCAAATTAGCACTCCCACAACTACCTCACTGCAACACCTAAATTCACTTTTACCTTCCAAAAAATTAGTTTTGTTACTTCATATTAAATTCTTTGAGAAACCAGTTTCACCGATTAACAAACTACAGCCATTATCTCACCAATCCTCGTCGAATATAACTCCACGCCTTACACTTCGCTCATCTCAACCAACCCCTATACAACGCTACTGCACTACTCACATATCCCTAATACACATAAAAAAAACTTCTCATACGTCTAGTACATTGACGCCCAAATATACGCTCCCACAGCGTCTTGTTAGTATTAAAATAAGGACTCTCAAAAGGGCATGAACAGCTCTTCTAGAGTAGTTAGTATCTGCTGAACTTAGCTGAGCAATACTTGTTTGCCTATCAACTCTCTACAACGGATCTGAGAGAGGGCATCTGTGAAGCTGAAAAATTGAACAAGTTCATAGGCTATTTAGATTCGAGAGGCATCACTCTGGCTGTTCCGGACCTTAGGGCATTCCCCGACTAATACCAATGCAAAATATTCAACTGGCTCTTTTTCGAATTATAGAGTGTGTCCACTCACAAGAAAAGCGGCAAACTTGTTTATTAGAACCAAAAAGAACTCCCGCAGGACTGAATTTACAGTGGATCAATACGGCCGCCTTTTCATTGTTTTAGCCGAAGTAACGTCGGATGGATACGCCGTACATTGCTTTGAGGATTTGTATAGGTAATAGCATGATTTGTAGTGATATTTGGCATAAATACTACGAGTGATATTTCGAAATTGTTATGCGTAATTTCACGGGCCGTTAGGCGTGTGAAATTTGAGACAATTTTCAAATATCACGAGTGGTATTAATGCCAAATATCACTAGAAATCATGCTATTATTTGTTTATACTACTACCCACACAAGGTTTGTAATTTTCACATGTAGGTATTTCGAATTAAGCTGAAATACCACTGCCCTAAGCCAATCAAATTTCAGAAATTTCTCATTTAGTAGACATATACAATTCGCCACGGGACATTCTTGGATTCTGGATTAAACGCTGTGGATTCCGAACATTTCCAGGTACCCGATTACGGCTTCCTTGTCAGTGTAACTTTGGATTCCGGATTCCAAAGCCGAGGATTCTGGATTCCCCGAGCCAAAATTTCCCGGATTCCAGATTTCCTTACCTGGAGCAACACAATCCTTGGGAATACTCGGCCCTGGTAACGTTTACAAAATATCTGTAAATCGCTTACTCACCCTAAGGTTGTCATGCTAACAAAAGCCCACCAAATTCCTTCCCAGGTCCCTTGAAGAAACGGTGCGGGGAAATCTTTTGAATTATTTATTCTCTCCTAATAAGGAAAAAAAAACCGTACGCGATGTTCAGTCGGTGCTAGTCTGCGTAGACCCTTGTCTAGCTAAAGGGCCTATGTCACAAGGATATAGATGTTCTGGGTCAATTATGTGCTAAAGTCATTTCTTAGTGCCTTAACTCATACACACAACGCTCCTGTAAAGTTATGAAAAAAGATATCAAAAAAGTTTTAGCAGGAAGCGCTAATAGACCTTGTCACGGTTTTCGACGCCATCTTGACGAGTAGGCAAACGCGTGAGAAATTACAGTGTTTGTATGAAAATCTATTGTCGAATAATTTCCGTAGAACGGCTGTTCCGAAAAAAACATGAATTGCAAACTAAAGCTTCACTCCTAAGTATTCTACTGAAAAAAATTGACGGCGTTACATTCGCTAGAAGACTTAGAACCACTTTTTACAATTTTCTATACATTTGTCTGTAAGAAATTCCTGGGAAAAATTACAGACAAATATATGGAAAATCTAAAGCAAGCCTCTGGAGAAATTTAAGTACAGGTACGCCCCCAAAATGTTTAATTAGAATCCTTCGCTTTGTAGGTTTAGTTTACAATTGATATTTTTTTCAGAAAAGCCCTTTTAATGAAGTTATTCGTCATTAGATTCTCATATAAACACTGTGATTTCTAACATGTTTGCCTACTCGTCATGATGGCGTCGAAAACCATGGCAAGGTCTATCATATTTGTTTGGTGATTTTTGCAGGCATGGCATTAAAACTTGAAAACGTTGGCCCAACCTTTTCAAGTTTCAATCCATCTCCATCCTTGCCATCCGTTGATACAGACGACAGGAAATATTGTCATTGCCTAAATATAGGGCCTTAAATTAAGAAAAAAAAAAGAACTGTTAGAGCGATTTTCGTGTGACCTTGAAATGAAAACGCGAGAAAAAAAACAGATACACAACAAACCAACGGAAATAGAGCGATTTGATGGACTTATCGAACGAATACAAACGCGCGTGGCTTTTGGTTGGTTAAGTGAACGCTCGGGTGAAAAAACTTCATGCCCGAGAACTTTCTAGAAATCAATCGATACTTTGCTTTGACGTCATACTGCAATATGATTGGCCAATCAAACAATGCCTTCTCCTTGTTAGAGTTTTCTTTGGCGGGAAAACGGAGAGGCCATGTTTTGATCTTTTCATCCATTGGCTGATAAACAACGAACACTTACCGAAACCATTTTTCAAGGTCATACAAAAATTGCTCTGATTTTTTTTTATAATTCTAGGTCAGTTGCTGCGAAGGCAAGAATTAGCTTTTCAAATAGTGTGACTTAGCCCCTTTAACCATTTAAACCTTAAGATCAAAATTTGAATTCTCATTTGTTGCCCCTATTCATTTCCTACAGAAGTAGTGGGGAGAAGTTGATAACAAATCAAACAAATTCATCTTGTGTGATCAGGTCCGTAATTCCCATGACCACTGTGTTTTACAAAGCATTGATATTACAAGGAGAAATTTGATGCTAATCACTCTTAGGGCTTAACGAGCTGGTATACTTACCAGACCCCAAATAATCATGCCCGAGACACACGCCGTGATAATGGGCAGCACTAACACGGGAAGGCAGCTGATCATCAAGTCGTACATTGTATTCTGGTTTGAGGATTTTTTAGGGTAAACGATAAATGCTACCCCAGCAGATTCTATGACCGGTATGTAGCCATAACCGCCTTTATAGCGGTCTTGCTCGTTAAATCCATACACAGGAAAGGTAAAATCGGTCGCTTCATCCAAGCTTTCAAGAAGTTCACGGCTTGAATTTCGCAGTGCTGTTCCGTTTTTGCCGTTCTCTTTAAAATCCAAACGTATTCTTTCGTAGGCCGAGCAGTTTCCACAGCATTCGTCCACCATAGACTGCAGAACAATGGGTATTATTTGCCCAGGCTTGTTATCTTCGGTAACGTTTGCGTAGGGCTCGTACCGTCGCCAACTTGTGGAAAATTTTTGTTTGCAGTGGCACGTCTCTGAAAAAAACACACAACACACAAATATCAATAAACAATGTAGCTCCTAGATTCATCAACTGTCGATGTCCCCCTTAAGGTGGATATCCACTGTCGTGGAGCTTTTTACGTACACGACGCTTAAAATTTCGCGTGCGTAAATAAATAGAGGCAAACTATGAAAAGTCGCGCGTGAAGGCAAATGTTGAGAGAGGCTCAACTTTTACGGCTGCGCCGCGCAGATACTCAAAGTGGATCATCGGAGAGGTTTTTGCGCCACTCTTCGTGGCAGTGTGAAGAGGTGTACATACGAGGTCAATTTAGGTTTCTGGGAAACTACCCACCTATCCCTCCCCTAAGCCAACATTATCACTTACTTCTCACTTAGGGCAAAATGTTGGCTCAGGGGAGGGGTAGATAGGCAGTTTCCCAGAGACCTAAATTGATCCTATTTTTCATGTCAACATAATACGCGATTTTTGGTTAAATTGTAGATATAGCACTGATCATAAGCTTTATAGCGGAGATCTCGCGCGCGAAATTTCGGTTATCTATGCATCCAAGAAATTTTGGTTCCGACAAAATCGTCCGTACGTACTTCCCCCCCTCATGTTAGCGGATGTGAAATGGCACACTTACTAGCTTGATGTCCCTGAGGCATATACCTTTTTTGTTTAACTTGGTATTCGACATCCATATTATGGTCAATTGACAGCTATCAAAAAGGGTATCCGGTTTATCTGCTTTTCAATTGATCGCGGGCTCAGGTCCATTTTTAAGGTGGAATTCAGTTTGCTTTCTGCTTACTGTGGAAGTTGAATTACTTGAGAAAGCTTCGCTTTTGGCCTTTGCTAAATCTATATATTACCTCCAGAAACAGATGCGCTCGGTGGTCCATACCCTTTGGTTGTGCTAGCTGCAACTGTAATTCTATACCGCACATATGGTTCCAGCCCTTCCAGCTCCACATCAGTTTCGCTAGCGTTGACTATTTTTACTTCCACCGGTTCTTCCTCTATCCCTATGTCTCCAACTTCTACTTTCTGGTACATCACTTTGTAGTTTTGCAATGTTCCGTGCCTGTGCCTCTCGGGAACTGGTTCCCAGGACACCCTGATGGTATCCGGTGATAACCGGTCCACTGCTTTTATATTTACAGGAGGTTTACTGGGAACTAAAAAAGAGTAAATGGATTATTGTTCTGTGTCTTCGTTCAGAATAGGCTCTCTTACGGGTGTTTATCAAGTAAATACCATCGATCAACCTCGTTTCCAGGGGCGGCAGCTAGTGTTTATTCCCGATTGCGCCGCAATACCAACTTGGGTGAAATACTTACTGTCTTCGCTGGTGGTGAAAGATATATTTGGAAGTGATGGTCCATCTCCTACGCTAGTAAATGCACGCACTTTGACTTCGTATTCAGCGGCTTTATCCAGAGACTTGAGAAGTATTGAATAGGCTCCATCAACTGTCGTTACTGTCTTAACGTTATCTGTACTTCTTCTTCGTCTTTTCCCATTTTGCTTTCTTTTGTACAGGACACGATAGCCCTTTATGATACCATGACGTTCTTCTTTAGGAACTTCGCGCCAATTGATCCTCACGGAGGTGGAATCCAAAACATCTACATACACACCAGGAGGTGCAGCACCGGGAACTAACCAATGGAAAAAAGTCCATTTTCAAGTTAACCAAGTCTCTTTATAAAAACGTGGCCTGGTGCACAACTGTTCACCAGAAAATGTGTTTAACTTGCGTGTGAATGAAAAGTTATTTTTATATGAAAGTGTTGTAACCAGTACTCTCTTTGAAAACGAGGCCATATTTAGAAAAAAATGACTTGTCACGATCATATTTTACTAATTTTTCAAAATAAAAATTCTGAAGAGGTAAGGTTTCCTTAAAGTCAACTTATCAGACCAAAAGGGCATATGATAAATCATTTTCAACTACCATTAATATCTCAAGGTACTTACAATGTTTTTGTCAATTCAAAGGCCCTTTGCAGAACTTAGTCACCATTTGGATACCACTTAGCAACAGATCACGTGCTAAAATACCAGTTAGAAACAGATGGATGGATGACAAGCCAGACAGGCTTTCATTCCGATTACAAAGCTTTGAGTGCGATCGAGCGAAGCATTCCTCGCTTTAATATTATTCTGTTGAATATTTCCCGAAATGACTGGACTAGAATAATTGAAAGACTTTTGAAGTACCCTACGAAGGCTCCGCCCGACTGCACTCAAAGCTTTGTGATCTGAATGAACGCGTGGACCCTTTGCCATCCAGCGAGCGTGTGCTAAGCGGTATCCAAGTACGTTACCATGTTCTGCAAGGGGTTAGCAACCAGGTACCTGTCAGAAAATGACGACAGGAACAGCTTAATTAGAGACGTTTAATAAAATGTTTCCCATATGAAGATATTTAGTAAAGGAAGCTTACCATCTTCGAGCGTTTTTGCAGATATTGCTTCGCTGTAATTCCCTGGCTGAGAACTTCGTGCCGCGACTTGTATCGTGTATTCTGTAAATTTGTTTAGATCGTCAAGTACCATTTCTTTCACTCTGTCGACTTTAGTGAAATTGGAACTGGCAGCACCCTTCTTCTTGTACTTGACAGTATAACCCTGGACGAATTCGTCGTATAATATCTCCTTCCAAGTTACGGTAATACTTGTTTTTCCAGTTTCTTTAACCTTAACATCTGTTGGGACTTTTTCAGGTGCTAAAATTCAGTCAAACAAACGTTTTCAGTTCTGGCACACCCAAAGCCTTTCGCTTTTTCTTTGTTAACTCCCCAGTCCCCTGCGATCCCCATGGGCACAATCGTACGAAATATTTCAGCGGGACACAAAGTGGTTTTCGAATTGTGACAATAATGTATAAACTCATTTCATAATTTTTTTCCTATTATTTTAGTGTCCCCAATTATAGCTTTTATAAGCTAAAGACATCGACACTTAAATAAAGTTGTTATATTATATTATATATATGCATAAAACGCAATCTGATCACGCCCATTTTGACCGTCTATCACGTGAAACTTACTTAAAGTACAGCGCTTGGGCAAGGGCGTTTATATCGATCTCGCCCGCACTCCCTAACCACGCGTGAGCGCATCGAACCCCGTACCATTTTTACATAGACCATAACGCACCTTGTTAACCCCGCAAAATTTTGCATAACCATTGTCTTGGATTTCTCTTGAAACGACGCAGTTCTTCCCAGGAGAAATTGGAAACAATGGTTGTGCAAAATTTTGGGAGCTAAACAAGGTGCATTATGGTCTATGTGGAAGAAGTGAATCCGAGAAATTTTGGCAGTCAGGTGACCGTCCGTCCCTCCGTCCGCACCACAGGGCAACCAAGGTGAAATGTCACACTTTCTAGCTAATGTGGGAGCCTGCAACGTGATATTGCACATCTATGTTATGGTCAATTAACAGCTGTCAAAACATGCTGGCCAGTATCACAATATCGCGGGCTCAAGTGTCGACCCATTGAGGTTACGTGTTTTTAAGTTATCCGCTGACAAGTTACTGGCTTTCAACTAATCGCCGGCTCAACTACAAGTAGATTTCTTTGCAATGGTTAAAAGTTATTTGTTTGAAGTAAATTATTAATTTATGAAAAATAGCTTCGCCTTTAGCCTTGGCTAAATCTATTTAGTAAAATCCAACTAGTGGTCTATCATCAATGCTGCGTTCTGATTGGTTGAACTTTTACTAGGCTATTTGTTATAGCCCACCAGTAGCGGATTTTTGGCGGCAAAAAAGGATTAAAGTCTTGCTTTAAGTTGTTTTGTCTCGATATTTTTGACCAACTAGTTGGATTTTACTAAAACAATTATTCCTCTCGCCCTCATGGCCTCTGAGTTAATAGCCCATTCGACCTTCGGCCTCATGGGCTATTGACTCAGAGCCCGTTCGGGCTCGAAGAATAATTGTTAAATATTAGTTTAATTAATTATGTGAATTTCGTCATACCTGGCTGATGCGTGGTCGTGTTATAGAAATCACTGAAAGAGCTATTGCCCGCTTCAGTAGCAGCCAAAACCCTCGCGCTGTAGTTTGAATATACTTCTAGACCTGTCACCTCGTAGGAAAAGTCGTTGCCGCTGACTTGTTTTTCAAGTATCCTTCCGCTAATGTTATGAATCTCAATGAAGTATTTAATTATCTCTCCACCTCTTCTGTCGCATGGGATTTGACTCCAACTAACATTGATGCTAGTGGTAGTAAGAGGGCCTGCAGTGACGTTAGGCGGTACCTTGGGAGCTATGGGATAGCCAAACATTAGTCAGTTAAATTGATTGTGGCTAAAATAGATGTAAACCAGAATCAGGTTGGATAACCCATGATAATAGAAGCCTTTAGATTCTACGACGAATACGACAACGAGTATGAGATTTTCTCAGTACTAAGTAGGGCTTACGCGTGAACCAGCGTCATTCTGGCGGGAAAACGCGGTAGCCGTCGTCACTCTACTACGAGTTTAGTGAGAATGTCGAAGTGGGGAAAATAAGTTATCAAATGTTAGAAGTTTTATCATTTTGCGATCGGGAGAGGATGTAACCTCCTTCACTAATGGTAACAGAGTTAACTTTTCTGGTGAAAAATGGTAAAATGAAGCTTTCCGGGTTAAATATTTTGGAGAATACGCGACAAAAACTCTAAGTCAAATCTCGTACTCGTAGTCGTCCTAATAGGGACCTTACGATCCGACAACCGCGACGTCCCTTAAAAGGTGGCTGAAACAGACTCCGCATCCTTTCAAACCATTTCGCGATAATATCCCAAGTCACCCAGTTACTAGAAAGAAGGGAATTTATGTCGAAGCTGAAGAGAGGGGGCCGCGCCCGAGTTCAGTCAGAGAATAGAATTTATCGCCTTGCCGGTCCATTCCTCAAAAAAAATTAAAATTTGGTCATTTCACGTCGTAATCGTGCAGGGACGGCAAAGAAATGTACAAAAAAGCGTAATGCACGTACAGATTTGTTATTTTGCTCACCAAGCCCAATGCTTTTTGACAATGCCGCCGCCGTCGTAGTTTCGTAAGGTCCCTAATTACACAAGGCAAACGTTCCTGGTAGCAAGCAAGCCAATGGGAGGTGGTCGCTTGCTAGCGATGGTCGCTCCTAGATGCTCAAACGTATGTAACAATTTTGCTTTACTTTCTACTATAATTTTTCACTCGTTTAAACCCCTAACATAAGGCGAGAGAGAGCTAATAGAGAGAGAGAATCATACAGCGTTGGCTGGGATATGTGAATTTCACCAAAGTTATTTTTAGAAGTTGTAGTTAAACGGAAGCCTGATTCCTGAGACGTCCACGCGTGACTGTCTCAAAGCAAAGATTGCAGAATAAGGAGTTTACGCAACGACGATGACAACGGGAACGGCAAGAAAGCAATAAGTTTAGACAAACAAAACAACAACTTTGCACATGCAACACGCTTTTTTGTACATTTTTTTGTCATCGTTGTAGTACTACAAAGTGAGACTGCCTATTTTCCCTTTTTGTCGAGGACGGGAACAAAAGACAACAACTTCCTTTTTCTTTTCTTAACCTTTGATGCAGTCCTTTAGAATTCAACTCCAAAAAAAAAAATTGCCAACACTTGACGAATTAAACAAGATGGAATAAGGGTGATAAAGTTTAAGGCAGCGCAAATTCACTTTTTAAGTGACGTTTTCGTAGCCGTCGCAGTGGTCGTTGCATAAACTCCCTATTGCAATGACAACTGTTGAATTCCCTCTCGATAAAAAATATATAAATTTGCGGACCTCTCCGGAAACCAACTCGCCATTAACTTCAAGGGTTAAAATTGTCTAGAAATAACTTTGGTGAAGTTCACATATCCCAAGGGCTAGACTGGGCGTTTCCTCTCTTTGTCCCTCTATTCTCGCTTGCATAAGGCAAATAAGAGACCACCCACCTCCTTCGTGTGTCGTGTTGTAAACTGGTTTGCTATACTTCCCATAAGGCGTTTCCACAGGTGTCCCATCACTTGCTGTTATGTTAATGGCACGCACTGTTATATTGTATGTAACACCAACCAGAAGACCGCTGACCAGGGTTGTCTGATTGCCAGATGATGTGGATATGTTCGTTTCCCGGCAAGTCTTCTCAAGGCAATGAGGACAATAAGACACTTGATATGTGTCCGGCGGTTTTAACCGAGGATGAATCCGTTCTATTTGCCACGACACAAGAATAGACGTTTTGTTTTTTGCGGATGCAGTTGCATTGAGGACAACCTCAGGCGCTAGGAATAAAACAAGATACGGTAACACCAGAAACAAGGAAAATAAAAAATTGACCAGGTAAGTGTTGTTTTTGTTATTCCCGCCAAAATAGAAAGACCCTTTACTGAGAAGGAAACTGGGACGGGTCAACTTTCGCAAAGACTTCTGGGACTGTTACGAGAAGGAAGTTGGACCGAATTAACTTTCGCAAAGACTTCTGGGACTGTTGCTAGAAACAGAGAAAATAATTAGCTGATAGCTGACTGGCGCCAAAATGCAAAGACCGTTTACTACTTCACATTCGCAAACTGGGCCGAGTTAACTTTCGCAGAGACTTCTGGGACTGTTACAGAGCAAGTAATTGGCCAATAGCTGACCGGCGCCTCCTCACTAACAATTTCAGAGACAACTGAAAACCAGCAATACAGACACCTTTCTAGAGGAAACCAAAATTGTTATGATAAATATGACACCTCTGTCCCATTGGTGTCTTTTAAAAGAGGAATTTGATGGTTTTAAACTCTCATAACTGACTGAGCATATATCACATGCGTATAATACGGGCATATAAATCCCTTTTTCGCGTTTAAAGGTGTCGTACCTTTTTGATTTGTTGTCACGGTAACATTACGACTCCATGGCCCAAATCCCACAGCCGTCAAGGCCCGTACTCTGACATAGTAGGTGACAAACATTTCTAACTCGTCTACCACCACTGAAAAGTTGTTCGCGCAAACAAAGATATTTGCTACCCCGTAATGGCTGCTGTTCATCACATGAATTTCGCTGCTGTTGGTCACATGAATTTCGTACATACTGACGTTTCCTTTGCGTTGGAACTCAGGTACAGGCCCCCACGTCACGTTGATGCTTGATGTTGACTTTGCAACAGCAACCACGTTGGTAGGAGAACCACTAGGTGCTGTGTCAGTATAAAAACGCAGGTTTAATACCATTTCCGAGACCCAAGCCTCTGTTTCAAAGCGAGGCTAAGTGCCAAGCTCTTGATATGAAAATGATTTCTTATTCTTATGCGAAAAAAACCTCATTTTCATAAGAGAGGTTTCGCTCTTAGTCTCGTTTTCATAGTGAGAGTCAGTCTGGAACTCGAAAATGGCCGATTTAATCACTAACTTTAGTCGCCTAACTCTTTTTTTCAACGTCTCTCCTCTGAAAGAGAAATCTTGATAACTAGCTTGGTCGTCCAAGACGCTACTTCCGCATTTCCCATGACGCACCTTATTTGCTCCCCAAAATTTTGCATAAGCATTGTTTTCAAATTCTCTTGGGACGGCTGTAATACCCAGAAGAAATGAAAACAAAGGTTATGCAAAATTTGGGGGGCATATAAGGTGCATTATGGGAAATGTGGAAGTGGCGAATAGATTTTTTTACCGATACGGCGGCCATTTTGAATTAGTTAGATTCAAGGAGTCTTATGAGATGCCCAGGTGGCATGAGCACGGTCTGATTTACTCGCTCAGTATCTAAGCGGGCTTTTCGGGCCAATTTTTCTTTAGGTTTTCCAGAAAAAGATTGTAATGAGAAAAAAAGATTGTTGTGCCGTGTTTGGATGTAAAAATGATCGCATCTTTGACGAGAAATAAACATTGAAGTTCTCTTTTTGCCCGAAAAGCACGTGTAAATACTGAGAGATTGCTCCCTGGGCATCTCACAATACTCCTTTAATCTACTAAATTCAATATGGCCGCCGCATCCGTAAAAAAGCTTGTTGTCTCGTGATCACTCCCATACACCGCATACACCAACGGATTCAGGGTATATTTGGCGTACGCTGACATCTCAGAATTTCTTTGCCTAAATTTGTCATACTTTCACCTGTGATAGCTAATCAACACGTGGAACGACTTTGTTGCCTTCTTTTAAGAAACATTTTTGTCACATGAAACTGCAAATTTGTTTCCCCTTTTCGTTTACAGTAAACCAACATGAAAGCCTAAGAATCCATGTTGGTGATAGTGTTAAGTCATGTATTGAAGACGGCTAGCCCAGCAGACGCTTGAAAGGAAAGCAGGAAACAGAAAATCAAGCACGAAAAAAGAAAAAGGTACGCTAAAGGGGAAAACAGAGCGCGATTTTTTCACGTTCACCCGCGCTTAGAAGAGCCTAAGACGTGGGCTGTTAGTGGCTACATTAGGCCATTTTCGAGTTGCTCGAAGCCTCTGTTTCAAGGCGAGGCTATGATTTTTTTATTCTCATGAAATAAAACTCATTTTCACAAAAAAGGTTTTGCACTTAACCTCGTTTTGAAAATGAGAGTTTTTGAAACTCGGAAAGTCCGAATAGGCCCTGTCACAGCTCGGGTTCACGTGACCTATGAGATACAACGCTAAAAATACCAAGCACTCGCTGCTGCGATTCTACTGTGGCTTTAATAACGAAAAAATACTGTATGTAGCAGTGGAAAACTCGAAAGGACCGTACATCTGGTAGGTTTTGCCGTGGGTGTGTCGATGCGCTTGCGATACTACAGTGAATTTTAATTTCTCATGCTTTTTCATCTCTGATGTTGTTAAATTTGTATCTCATTATTTTTGCAATAAGCATGTCGCGCGATTGCGAGCTGAAAAAGGCCTGGGGAGAGGTACTCCATATAATGGCCTATATGGGGAGGCTCCCCCCGAAAGGGGTACCTTTGTCAGGCTTTAGGTGTATAAAAGGGTAGGGATTTCACCAGATATATGAAAGGGTAGGGAAAGCTGTCATTGCGGTCTGTGATTGGACAAAAACGGGCCAAGAATCGCATTTTATGGCTGTCAAAAGACAAGAAAACTTTCTGGTTTGGTGATTTATTCATATTTAAAACACGGTACACTTACAGCAGTTCAAAGGCATGCAGCTTTCTAAACTAGCATGTGAAAGGGGTTGCCATTTGTCAGTAGGAGGTATACGAAAGGGGAGCCATTTGTCAATAGAAGGTATAGGAAAGGGGTACCTTTTAAGTCAAAAATGGTATATTTAACAATTGAGGCCGAAGGCCGAATGGGCTATTGACTCAGAGGCCATGAGGGCGTGAGGAATAATTGTTTCAGTAAAATCCAACTAGTTGGTTAAAAATATCGAGACAAAAAAACTTTAGCTAGCAAAACGCGATTCAGCCGCCATTGTTTTGGTTTTCAGCCGGCGCTTTTCGCTACTAGTCGGCTATAACATATAGCCTAGTAGCAGCTCAACCAATCAGAATGCAGCATTGATAACGGACCACTAGTTGGATTTTACTAAAAATGGGTAAGGGGGCGGACCTTACGGCGAAGCCTCTCCTTACAAAATTTTCATGAGCACCCCTGGGGTGGGGTGGGGGAGCAAAGAGCCTAATTAGCATAACTTTTAAACCCTCACCTCCGTCATCAGTCTTGACTAAAATTGCCTGACTGTAGTTTCCTTGGTAGTTTGTGGCCGCCGCTACTTTGATCTCGTATTCAGTGGACACCTCAAGTCCTGTGAGAACCACTGTCCTTTCGGGTTCGTTGACGCGGACCGTTTCATTTTGCCACCTGTAAGTCACGTTTTGCCACCTGTAAGTCACGTTTTGCCACCCGTAAGTCACGTTAAACCCTCGTAATTTGAATCCTTTAGGCAGAGCAATATCCCATGTCACGTTAATAGCTGTCCTGTTGAATGCATGGCCATTAACGTTAGGGACGGACGGTGGAGCTGTTAAAAAATAACAGATATCGAGTTAGGGCCCAGGTTTACCTGGAGCTGGGGGACCCCAGGCAGGTGAGGTAATCCGCTCAAGTGGAGAAAAAGTAACCCACGTTTGAGTGCAATATTACAGCCCCTTCTGGCACTCGGCACCAATTTTTCTGCTGAAAAGGTACCTGCTGGCCTCCTTTGTGAATTGACAATCAATCAATCAATCAATCAATCAATACCTTTATTTAAGTGTCAAACTAACATAGCAGTAGAGGAACCACTAAACGGGGACTCTATAAATGAAAATACGCAACTGTTGTAGGTATTAAAATCCCATTAATAAAACTACTTAAAGAGTATCATAATTGACTAGAGACCGAAGTGTAAAATTTATAAGATTATTACATTCGTCACTAGCACATCTCCCATAATGCACCTTATTCCCCCCCCCCCCCCACCCACCACCATCCCCCGCCAAAAAAAGAAATTTACATAACCCTTGTTTCTCATTTCTCCTGGGTATTACAGCCTTCCCAGCAGAAATTGAAAACAATGCTTATGCAAAATTTTGGGGGACAATTAAGGTGCATTATGTGAGATGTACAAGTGGCGAGTGCGTATAATATTACTAATTTTAAAAAAAAAGTGCCTATAAGCTTAGTAAAAACAGTAGTGTGTTCATTACGCAGTCGAGAAAGCATTCCTAAAGACTGGGAAGAGAAAACCTCGCCCCAGTCTTTTGCCTTTCTTTTCTTTTCTTTCTTCGTACTAGCTATTCGTGAAACTAGTGCAGATTACCTTCGCGCATAAATTACATGACTACAAACTGCTGATTTCTGTGAATTCAATTCAAAATACCTTCTTCTTTCGTCTTAAGCTTTGTCGAATAACTAAAGGGGCCTGGTCCAATGCTTGTAAAGGCTCGGACTGTCACCGAATACATCTTGAACATTTCTAAGCCCTGTATCTCGATAGTAAGGTCGCTTGTTTTATTAGATTTGCTAAATGAGCCGCCAGTAATGTTCACTTCATATAAAATAATTATGCCATCTCTTTTCTCTTCAGGAACTTCTCTCCAGGTCACATTTATGCTGTCAAAAGTCTCGGACACTGCTGAGACATTTTGTGGTGCCTCTTTTGGTTCTGCAAGAAAACCCAAATATGATGTTTTTATTTTCACGACCCCATAAAGCACCAAATTGGCGTTGCCTTGTTTACATTTTCCTGATAATAGGGAGCTTTAGCAACGACCACTGCGACGGCAAAGAGGACGTCAAAAAAGCAATAGGTTTATTACGCAAAACAACAACTTTGCACGTGCATCACGCTTTTATGTACATTTCTTTACCGTCCTTGCACGACTACGACGTGAAAATGCCTAATTTATGGACGCGGTAAACAAGCGACGACGAATATCTTTTTCTCTCTCTAAACTTGAGTGCGGTCCTCAAGAAATCAACTCCAGGGAAATTCGCCTACGCTTGCCATTTTCAGCAAACTGGAATACACGTGAGAAAGATTGAAAAAACGGGAATTCATTTTAAAACTGACGTTTTCGCTGCAGTTACCGTCGTCGATGCTAAAGCTCCCTAATATTCGTACCTGAACCCAAAGGAGGATTTTTCTGTTTAAATCTCTCCCAACCACTAAGAAAAACGGGAATCCCTCCCTCAACCCCTTGGAGTTTCTCATAAACTTACCTGGGAGGGAACGGGTCAAGGAATTACCTGATCTAAACCCCAATTTCTTTAACGTCGTTAATTTGACAATTCAAGAGAAGTTTAAAAGGCAGGAACTATTCGGTGGATGAGACGTAAGAATGCCACGGAAAAATTCTAATGAATAGTCCCTTTGTAAAGAGTGACTCTAGAGGATTTTATCTACAACGACCCAATGCCATTCAATAGAGTAGGACGCAATGCAATAGAGTGGTTTTCGTTTGAGTGTCGTAAAACCAAAACCAAAGTAATTACTCTGGCCAATCACATAGGACACAGACAATACATTGAACCAATCAAAACTCGAAGTAATTACATGTGGCTGACGCAAAGCGCGGGAGAATGCATGCGAGCGCGTCACAATTGGCTTTGGTTTTACTTCTGATTGGATGAAAAGGTGGCGCGAATCTTTTAAGCCAGTCGCATCGTGTAGAAAGTGCAAAACCAATTACTTTTCGACACTCAAATGAAAACCGCTCTAAAATACAATGCAGAACAACGCAATGTAATAAAGTAAGTACAGTTCAATGAAATCGAATGCGATGCAAAAACTAACAGTGCAGTACAATTCACTGCAATAGCGCACAGTGCAATAAAGAGTATCGAGTACTGCACAATGAAACGAATAAAGCACAAAGGGTCGGGAAACGGGTGCCTTGATTCCACATTCGCGCTCCTTTTTGACTAGAATCTCGCGTCCCGAACTTCTGTCATCGCCATCCCGAATATCGTCTGCTTTCCCGATCCCCCCTCCCAGAGTCAATGTTTGGGGAATCCGCTACTCAGGTACAGTCAAATCCCGTAGTCCGTTAACGTTTCCGAATCCCACACTGTATTTTGGTCAAATCGCGGATCCCGGGAAAGCCCTCCCAGCAGGCCCAGAAAAAAATACGACTGAACTATTAGAGAGCTTTAGATTCTAAGACGAGGACGACTATGAGTACAAGATTTTCCCAATACTGAGTATTGCTCATTTTGGCGGGAAAACATGATAGCCGTCATCATTCTACTACGAGTTTAGCGAGAATGTCGTAGTGGCGAGAGCAATGTGAGGAGTTTTATCATTTTGCTATCGGGAGAGAGCTTAACCTCCTTCACTATAATTAATTAACCGTGAAGGAAAAGTAAAATAAAGCTTTCCGAGGTGTCTATTTTTTTTTTCTTTGGAAGACACGCGCAAAAACTTTAGTACTAATTAAATCTCGTACTCGCTCTCGTATTCAAATCTAAAACTCTCAATTCTCTCACAGCTGAAGAACAAACCTTCCTCATCTGTCCAAATCTGTATTATTTCACTCTCATTCCCAATACCAGCAGAAGTAAAGGCAGCAACAGTGATGTTATACAGTTCATAAACGGTGAGGTTTGTCAATTCTATTGATGTGTTGCAGGAACACAACATAACCCTTCTAATAGTTGATGAATTGTGGGATATTTCTGGCTCTGAAGGTGTGTACGAGACCTCGTAGCCCAGAAGAATTCCTGGAATGTTGTCCGATGGTGGAGGAGACCACGTGACAAAAATGCTAGTGGAGCTGGTGTTGTATGCGGTCACATTAAGCGGAGGCGACGTTGGAACTAGAAAAAGGTAAGACAACAGCAACGACTATAATCTTTGTTTCATTTTCGTTTTCATATTAACGTTTTCACTTCGCAATTAGCCTGTTTGCTCTTCAATTAGGATTAAGATTGTGCGCAAAGGTAAATCTAAATCCAAACCACCGGTTACTGAAAAACAACAAACGCCATTTATTCAAACAACTAGAGCGCCATTTAAAACACTATAGCCCTTATTTGCTTGTCTGGAATAGTATGGTCTACTTTAGAGGTCAAGCCACCGGGCCCACTGGCATTCCCCCTCCTGTCATAAAGAAGTCCCCCAGGTTTTCCTTGCCTTTGAGTTGGACCTGTAACTTAGATTGCATTTAATTTGTAAATTGATTTCAAAAGAAAACGTTTTATCGAAATCGCATTAGCCATCTGGGCCGGGTTGTTCGAAGCTGGGTTAAGATGACCTTGGGTTAGTGCGAAATTTGAACTCAGATATGAGAGCTGAAAAAACAAATCCAGTTTAATTCTCTTTGCCTACAATTTGATGATTGGATACTCTAAAAGAATAGAGAAAATTATCCGAGAGAGTGCTTTTGATGAAAAGAAAAAGAAACCCACCCTAGGTTAGCGCTAACCGGTCTTCGAACAACCGGGGCCTGGTGGTTGCCTGTAAGACTGCGTCCTCTAATGTTGACGCGAATAGAGAGGAGAAGTCGTTACGTCGCGTTGCCATGGTAGCAAAATTTCTGGATGACAACAAACCAAAACGTCACTTAAAAAGTGGATTCGCACTGTTTCAAACTTCATCGATCTTACTGTAATTTCATTTAACGTTGGCGAAATTTTCTGGGTTAAATCCGAAAGGACCGTATGTAAGTTTAGAAGAAGAAAAAGAAAATTTTTGTGTTGTGCTCACCTACTCCATAAAGTGGGCGCGTGACGTTTCATGTCGTGGTCGTGCAACAACGGCTAAGAAATGTACAAAAAAGCGTGATGCACGTGTAAAGATGTTTTTTTGCCAATCTAAACCTATTGTTTTTTTGCTGCTCGCGGTCGCCGTTGCAAAAACTCCCTACCGTTATCATCTAGAAATTTTGCTACCATGGTAATGTGACGTCACACTTCTCCTCTCTATTGTACTATAGGATTAGTTAGGGGAATGACTTTGACACAGTTTTGCTCGCACCCTTATAAAAAACTATTCAGATGGAGGGCATCCACGTAGTGGTTCTTCGTCTACCATGTCTGGTCGAATTGAACTAGAAATATTGCTTTTTTTATGAGAGGAGATAACCGGAGTAGATGTAGAAAAACCCCTCGGCTAACAACAAAATCAACCCACAAATCATTGGCATCGACGTCGATATAATCATTTGAACCCAGGTCACATTGGTGAGAGGCTAGTGCTTTCACTACTGCGCCACCCTTGCTTCCCCTTGAGTACTTTGAAACAAAACTCAGTAACCTCAAACGAGTCAATTCTTCTTACCTCCTTCTCCTGTCATGAAATACTTCGGACTGCCATAATTACCCTCTTTGATCGTGACCGCTGCTACTTCCACGGAGTAATTTGTATACAAACTCAGATTTTTCAGCTCGAAAAACGTCCTGTTGGAAGGAATTGTTATATCTCTTCTCCTCCGGGAATGATGTGGTATGATAAGAGTTTCATTGTGATAATCGGCAGAATTAACTTTTTTCCAACGGATCTTGTACTTGCGGAGGATCCCGTTTAGACTTTGTATGTCTTTGTCCCAAGAAACTACAAATGAGTGTTGCGTAACTTCGGTGGCGTCTGGATTCAGGATGGGTGCACCGTCAGGAGCTAAACAAAGAAAATATATATCGTCAATTATTCTAGCCTGAGAAAACTCGCTGCGCCACCTCTGGTTTTTCCTCAAAATGCCGTCTGAGGAGTGATTGCAGAATTCCATATTGATGACGTGTCGCTGCTCAGATCTTGGTAAAGTTTCTGCTTGGATGAAGCAAATTTTCAACCAATCAGAATTACTACCTCAGATCCGGGTAGTGACGTGTAATCAGTAGGGAATTCTGCGCTCTTTCCTCAGACGTCATTTGTGGGAGACCAGTAAATAATGATATATTATGTTACAGGGAATCATAAGAAACCAAAAAATGGGAGTTCCGGGTGGGATTCAATGATGATATGATGATGATGATGATATTGATGATGATAACGATAATAATGAGGATGATGATGATGCTGATGATTATAATGATGATGATGATGATGATAATAATAATAATACTGATGGTGATATTGATGATGATAACGATAATGATGATGATGATGATGCTGCTGATGATGATGATGATGATAGTAATAATGCTGATGATGATATTGATGATGATAACGATAATGCTGAGGACGATGATGATAATGATGATGATGATAATAATGATGATGATGGTGATGGTGATAATGATGATAACGACGATAATGATGATGATGATGATGATGCTGATGATGATGATGATAGTAATAATGCTGATGATGATATTGATGATGATAACGATAATGCTGAGGACGATGATGATAATGATGATGATGATAATAATGATGATGATGGTGATGGTGATAATGATGGTAACGACGATAATGATGATGATGATGATAATGATAATGATGATGATAACGATAGTGATGATATGTGTTGACCATATTAACAATAACCTTACCGTCTTCATCCGTGCGTATTTGAGACGCGTTACTTTCGATTGAGGTTCCTTTGCTCGTACTTGCTGAGACTGTCACGTTATAAAGTGTATACTTCTTAAGACCATCTATCTTTATGGAATTATTCCAGCCGTCTGCCTCTGCAGTGGTCACATTTCCCGTATCAGCTTCTGTGATGGTCACAGTGTACTTTATGATAACTCCTCGACGGTGCTCCTTAGGGATGGACTCCCAAGTTACGCTAATGCTGGTGGAACTGTCGTTTGCTGCGTTCACTATTTTAGGCGGTCTGCTGGGAACTGAGTGATGAATAAGTTAAATCCGTGAAGAAAAATTTCACGGACACTTTTGAAACTCAATAAAGATCTCAAGATAAGCCGTTCCAGCGTACGCAGAAAGGGGTAAAGTATCCAGTCTAGCTGTATGCGTAAAGACTAGTAGCTAACGTACTACCTATAACCTTATGAAAGGGCTTGCCATCTGAGCAAAGCTATAATGGCATACAGCTTCTTGGCGCATATATTCACCTTTAGTATATATAAACTGTATAAACACTTGACTTGAGTGCATTCCCCAACTATAATTTGTAAGTGTATGTCTGGCTTTCGATGGATAGGATGAAAACGGATTCATTCTGACCTAAAAAAATTGGGCTTACTTTTACGAACTCTTGTATTGTCCAAAATGACCAAAAATTGATCATACTTTGTTTTCCTTTTTTGGTTGGTTAAGCGAACTCTCGGGTGAAAAAACTCCATGCCCGCGAACTTTCTAGAAATCAACCGATACTTCGCTTTGAAGTCATACTGCAACACGATTGGCCAACCGAGCAACGCCTTCTCCATATTAGGGTTTTCTTTGGCGGGAAAACGAAGAGGGCATGTTTTGATCTTTTGATAAAACAAATAACGAACACTTACCAAAACAATTTTTCAAGGTCATACGAAAATCGCCCTATCTCTGTTTAAAAGTTGCAAGTATGAAAAGAAAATTCCGACTGAGAATATTTAGACGCCGTCCACATGTATCCGGATATTTGTGAAGACAGATTTTTTCCCCGTTTTAGTCTTCCGTCCACACATAAACAGCGTTTTCGGGCACCAAAAACGCAAGCTTTCGAAAACGGTCCCCAGAGCGGAGATTTTTTGGGAGAACGCCCGCTTATTTTCGTGTGGTCGCACTAAAACGAAGGTTTTCGAATGCGATGATGTCATACGTCATACAGCCTGTACCCTGTAACGAATGCTATCGTATTTGTAGTGTTAAGCGTTTTTGTGTCGACTGGCAAAAACGATTCGAGTACGCCACGTGTAAACGCGCGTTTCTTCGAGAACAAAGAAAAAACCATCCGTCTTCAAAAAAAAGTCTAGATACGTGTGATGAGGCCTTAGTTGTAATTTAGGCTTAGCTTTGGCCCAAAATTGTGGAACTTAACAAGGCAAAGCCATCTCACTTACCCCCTTCATCTGTTCTAGCCACCGAAGTGGAAATGTTTTCGCTGAAGGTGCCATTTTTAAACGCGACTACTTCGATCCAGTATTCGGTATAAATTTCCAGATCCTCTAACCAAATGGTGGTGATGTTCTTGCAAAGGAAGATGGAGAAGCTACAGTTCGTGTAGTTTCCAGCGCTATCACACGTAATGTTGCGACTATAGCGTACTCTATAGCCCAGCAACTCAGAGTGGTCCACGTGTGTCCAGTTGATCAGTAGTGCGGTTGCTGTCTTGTTTGTAACTGTAACATTACGTGGTGCTGTCAAAGGGGTACAATTATTAACTGGAACACCACCACTTGTTTGACCACATGTTTGCGTCCCATCTGCTGGGAGAGATAGAACCAAATCAGAGGCTGTTACATGAAGGCAGGAAGGATCGGATCAATTGACTGAGGGGAGGGGTAGGTGGGTAGTTACCCAGAAAGCTCAATAGACCATTTCCGAGTTGCGTCAAGCCTCTGATTCAAAGCGAGGCCAAGTGCGAAGCCATGGATATGAAAACGATTTTTTATTCCTCATGTATATAATACAGCATTTTCACAACAAAGGTTTTGCACCTTGCCTCAGTTTGGGAGTTGGAGGGAACTCGGAAATGCCCCATTGATCCCGATTCGAATCTTACACGTGTTATCCATCGGGTTTACATGCAGAAATTTCGGCTCGTGTGGTTACCAAGGAAAAGAGGAATTATTAGGTGATGGTGAGCGCAATAACAAAAATGCTATTTAGACCCTCATGCTCTCTTTACTAACTACCTTTCAACAGAATTATCACAATTATCAGCTCGTGGTATGTAACGCCAAATGAAATCGTCCACATTCATTGCCGTGATTACCCACTTAACGACCCGCCTCCATCTTTGTCTGGTTTGTACCTAGTACTAGGATCTTCCTAGCGAAGGCAGTTTACATAGTGCTAGGATCCTATTACTAAGATCCTCGTACCTGACAGCTAGGAAGATCTAACGCTAGTACTAGGATGATCCTAGCGTAAGGACAAGAACAACCGTTTGCGTGTAAACCGAATACAGAAAACATATTGTGCTAGCCGGATGATCGTCCATGTTAACAGTCCCTTAGTATAAGTATACAATATCGGTTAAAATGAAGTTTCAAAAGTTTAACATTTTAAAATATTCATTAATTACGATAACCTTCTGGGCCGGGTTGTTCGAAGCTGGGTTAAGATCGATAACCCTGGGTTAGTGCGAAATTTGAACTCAGATGTGAGAGATTAAAAAGCAAATTCAGTTTAATTCTCTTTGCCTACAATTTGATAATTGGATACTCTAAGAAGATTAGAGATAATTATCCGAGAAAGTGTTTTTGATAAAAAGATAAAGAAACCCGGGGTAAAATTTAACCCCTGGTTAGCGCTAACAGGCGTTCGAACAAATGGGCAATTGAGACACACATGAGGCAATTGAGACACACATTTAAAACATGAGTATTGCTTTGGTAGCAAAGTTTTGTTTTTTTAAATTATGAAACTGGTGCACCGTTGAGGGATTTTCAATAAAATAAAAGGTATTTGATTTTTCCGTAAAACACCTAGTTACATTCCTGTAACTACTATAAGAAGACATAAATAAGAAAAAAAAAAACAGCGGACTATAAACATTCATTATTATCAAAAGATTGATGAATTTTGTTTATTTTATAGTTTGTCTTTTTATTTTAATCTTTTTTTTGTAAATGATAGTTGTATGGGCGTCTAAGGCTTTGAAACTGAAACAAAAACAATTAATAACAACAACTTCAAATTTTTGCTGCCCAAAATTATAAGAAAATTGTGAGCTTGAACAACCGTTTCGCATATTTTCCCTCTTCGAGATAGTTCGCTAATTAAAGTCGCTGTTCTATTTGCTTTGATCGCACCATTCTGACTATGATTGAGCAAATTCCACTTCTTTTTCTAACGTATCAGATCAATTCGTCAACTCTATAACTTGTTTTTAGTCAACCAGTATTGACGAAGATGCTTTATGAAATTAGAGGTCAAATTGTTTGTGTCTACCCGTGATGTGCGTAATATCTAGCGACGATCATAAGTTTTTCTTGGCTGTATGGGTCATTTTAATAAAAGATGACTTTCATGACTGAGCGCTTAACAAAAGTCTCTTTGCAAAGAATCATCGACCCTTTTCAGCCCAATTTTTTGATGTGATAAAATTTGTTTTAAAGCACAGGAAAAAGAAGCCGACGAGTGATGTTTTTGTATAAAAAAAAAACAGTTCGAAGAGTGCATAAATCAGTGTAACATTTTAATATTATGTAACTTATTCCTTTGGCTTAACGATTTCTCAGAGAGAGCGCAAGTAAGCCTGGATTTGAAATTGTGAGGTGAACAGCTTTACGATTCTTTCTTTTTTTTTTTGCGGCTTATACTTATTAACGATGAAAAAAAGTCGTTATAACTTTTTACAAGACTGGAATCATGATTACTATCTTGCTTTTTATTAGAAAACCCGTTGATTATCTATAATTAATGACCTACAAAACGCAATGTCACTTATGCTAAGTCATAAGCATGATAAGTGTTCTAAATGGATTCTTCTCGGCTGATTAGTAGTCTTTTGAATGTTCTCAAGTACTTACCCTCCCGTGCTGGTATTCCCTGTATTAAAATTTTACTGAAAAGAATTGGCGGCTTATGGCCAAAACAGAGTTTATAGCAAATGATAAATTATTCAGTCTAAACCTTTTTTTTTACCAACTTAATATCCTGGTTTATAAAACTTAGAATAAGCACTTACTAAAGAATAATTTGTATACCTCTATACATCTCACTAAAGAGCCAATACTATTTCTTAGAAATGGATTCAAGTCGTATTATGCGAAAAGTACTCAGTTCGCGATTTGCACAAGTTAGGGAGAGACCGTTATTTAAAAGTTAATCTACTCAATAATGTTGAGAAACCTGTCTGACTGTTTAGCCTTTGAACCGTCCTGTCAGAAACCCTAAAGGTAGAAATCGTGTTCCAGTAAGGCCGTATACTCAAACTTTTGTGAAACGGTTGCAAAAAAATAGTTATGACAACTCACCATGACATGATACGAACTGCACACAATAACTTAAACCAGCGATGCACAGGGTAATCTGTCGAGAGAAAAATAATTATGAGTATGCCCGCGCACATAAAGTAAAAAAAAAAATGCGTTTAATCTCGAAGTGCAATCACTAAAAAATACCAGAATTAAAGTTCGCTTTTCCATGTTAAACGTGGCTCTTTCCTCCTCATTGTAGCCGAAATTTCCACATTGACAAAATTGCAATTACGCTTTTGGTAAAAACTGTCTTTCGCTAGCAGGTGCCATATTGTAAAACAACTCCAAAACGCAGTCTTTTAAATAGCTTTTATTCCAGAGTCCTTTAATGGAACAGGCCTCCTCTGATAATCCTCTGGAGCACTTTGGGATTAAAATCATTAGTTTTATGCAAAGTTTAGCTCTGTGATCACGTTTTGTACAGTAAACACGTCAAGGAAGTCTCTAACTAATTACGCGACTTTCGGCCGCAGAACAATCCGTTGACAGTTATGAAAATTATTATAATGCTGATGATAATAAATATTAAAATTTCAATAGCAATAGCCACAGAGACTAAACAAAGAGTTGATAGTTTCTCAGCGTTTTGCAAGGAATTCACCTTATTAGATACAATACGGGATTGAATATCAAGTACTTCACACAGGCCAAGACTTTATGGAAGTAAGAATTTCTCTATGCTCTGCGCTCTGCGCTTGTTCACAATGTTTGACTTTAAGAGAGTAAGCCACAAGCAACCAAAAAAAAAAATTATCTTTGTGTCGCTGGCACTTATACGCAGTGGAAGCCTGGCCATTCTCGAGGCGATGTTCTTTTAATCTTACAGTGATGAAATGTAGCAATCTATATGAAGTTAGACGTGGTGGACCTACTCGAACGAAAGTATTCATCTTCATAAACAGAGATGTTAAAAGAGAAATACCCGCTGTCACTTGTTAATGCCATTAATGAAAAATGAGCTTTTATCACGAAATCCCTGACCAACGAAGGTTTTTTCTTTTAACTTAATTTTTCCTCTGGCCCTTTTGAAAAATTTATAAGCAATATTTAATAAATAAAAAAAGGACGCAGATATCTCGAAAACCTCCTTTACATGTAATTGTTAGAGAAGTCAGTGCGGCGTACGACTCTCTTAATGTCTAAGAACTCGAAAATTAATCAGTAAAGGGCTTTTATTAAAAGCAAATAAAGCATTTCCTACATAATGTGTTGGGGCGTCAATAGAATCTAGTAAGAGACCAACAGTGAAAGCTTCCAAGCGGGCATCCTTCTTCCACTCACATTTTTAGGAGAGTGGTCAGTATAGAATTTCTCCTTTTTTCTCAGTGTTTTATAGAACAGAGTTGTCACGAGAATTTAGGAAATGATCCCGAAAGATCATAAATGAATTTAACCGACATTTTAACAACTTCCTATGACTACTTCTACAGGATATACCTAAAGGCAACAGAGGAGAATTGAAACTTTGATATATCAGAGTTTAAAGGGTTAAACGCGCATGACAGTCAGAATCTCACTCTTTAATTTTCACTTTGTCTGCAGAATAACCTCGAAAAAGAAGACAAACATAAACTTTCCTTCTCATACTTTCTTTAAACTCTTATTGAGCGCGGCTCTGCTGATGTTGAGTGCCCTGCGAGTGACCGCTTATTGAGGGTTTCACTGCATATGCAATAAAGATATCAAGATATTTACGACAGTGAAAAGGCTTAGCGACTTGGTGGTGCATGAGTTCCATCCCATATGGGTATCGATCGGTTCATTAATACAGTTTCAGTAAAACTAGGGATGATGATCTTTTGTTAGTAGGGAGCTTAAGCAACAACGGCGGCGACGGCAACGAGAACGCCACTTAAATAGTGAAATCGCGCTGCTTCAAAACTTTTTCACCCTTATTCCTCCTCGTTCAATTCTTCAAATGTTGGCAAATTTTTCCGGAGCTGAATTCGGGACTGAATCGAAGTTCAGGAGAAGAAAAAGAAGGTCGTTCTCTTGTGTTCACGTCCTGCACAAAACGTGAAATTTAGGCACTTTCACGTCGTAGTCATGCAATGACGGCAAAGAAATGTACAAAAAAAGCGTGATGCACGTGCATAGTTGTTGTTTTACCAATCTAGACCTAATGCTTTTTTAACGTTCTCGTTGCCATCGCCGTCGTCTTTTCTTAAGCCCCCTGGTAACACATCGCAAGCGATTCCATTCCCTTAAATGCAAAGCCCACGCACACGCTTTTATAACTTTGTAGAGTAAAGCGCTTAGAAGCGGCATGACAAGTCAACCTTTTTTTTGTAATAAATTAAAGAGTAACAAACGGTCAAGTCATGAAAACATCCATAGTTTTACATTTAACCTGATTGCAGTTTGTTTTCAAGGTTGGCTTAATAGCTTGGTAATTTGTCTCATCAACATTTGCATTAAGTCCATTTAGGGGGTAATGCAATATGTTTCAATATGTTTCACTGTTTTTTACGTGCCATTGGAGCGTTTTATTTTTCATAATCTTCTATTAACTTGTAAGGAGATGTGATAGTTTCTTGACTTGCCTTCAGAAAATCCTAAACGTAATCCATGGTTAGAAACTATTTGATCACGTTTGCTTACCTTTATGAACCACAACGACTCGAGAGTTGGCATGCCAACACCTTTTCAGAATACTTAAACAAAATAAATCGTCGATAAAGTTTTCCAAGGTGACCACTTGCAATCGCGTCTATGATTTTAGTCTTTAAAACATCAGCAGCGGACGAGGCGACTAGCACGCACTAAACTGTGAAAACATCAGGCGAATATTTGAAACCTTGCATCGTAAAGTTGAAGCCGTTCTGAAACTGCCTGTCAATTAACTTTGAAACGTCAACAGTGGACAATTAAGGGCGGCAGGTGGGTTTACAAATACAGAATATGTTTATAAGAATTTAGAACTGTATGCTTTTAGGACGTTTTGAAATTTTGTCCCGTGGTGAATTATTTTGGATATGTTACACTCTTAATAGATTGCATGTGTCGAGCTCTACAGCAAGTTGATCTGGTTGATGTAAATAATGCATCACAAGAATGGAAAAGGCGCTGTCGAAACTTATGACGTCATACAAAATGGCCGTAAACCGCCTTCTTACATTTTTACTTTGATGCAAATACAGTCGAACTTTCCTGCAATAACACCTTGGTGACGAAGATAAGACGCCGTTATTGAAGCCAGGTGGCGTTACTAAGGGAGGTAAGGAGTGTAAAGCAACACTAAACAAGTTTGGTTGACACCAATTTTCTAAGAAAACTAGAACAGTTTTTAATTTTTGAAAATAATGATTATAGAACGTTTCCACTTGACGTCACAGCGGCTATATTGATGTTTCAAAACATTGAAACTGAACGGCGGGCGTGTTGGTGTCCGAAACCAATCCCGTGGGAGTTGAACTCTTTTCTTATGCAAACGTTTTCCTTTTCTTGCAACTTATTTGGCACAAAAGCTGGTCACGTGGCTGAGCACGCTCTGTAGCATAATGATAAACATCTGTAACTCCCGTTCCAATCGAAATGAAGGACTGGAGAATGATGTGTTCTTAGTTTATTTTTGCAACCACGTGACGATTCGGCTATGTTGGGGTCATACAATTCACTACTTTCACATAGACCATAAAGCACCTTATTTACCGCCCCCCCCCCCCCCCAACTCCTTCCCCAAAAAAATTTTTGCATAACCATTGTTTCCGATTTTTTCCGGGTGTAACAGCCGTCTTAGCAGAAACCCAAGACAATGGTTTTGCAAAATTTGGGGGTGGGGGATAAACTAGGTGCATCATGGTCTATGCAAAAGTGGTGAATAGAATTTTTTTCTCGAACTTTGGAGATGCTTTTCGCCGCCCATACTTTGGGTGCTTGCCTTTCATTATGCGAAGTTCCACAACAGATATCTTGGAATTTCTTAAAAATGCATTTATTATGCATGAACTGAAGACTGGACTTTATGCAGACAAATTGACTCTTTTTTGATGTTTCTGGAAAGGTTTTAACGCTCATTCCTTTTGCAAATGACCCTTATACACGGCTCAATCGGATAAAGGCAGGTAGATTTGCGCCATTTCGAAAAACACGAAAACACGTGAATCGGGGTCAAACGCAATGCTGAGCTCTTTTTGTAATTTCTAAGGCTACTTTCACGAAAATAGCGATTAAACCAAACTTGGACGACATATTTTCTTTAAAAAATTTCGATGCTGCAATTGATCAGTGTACTATAAAATGCATAGATTTGGATAATTTTTTGCTTTGGGATTTTCTATTGTCTCGAGTTTAGCACTGAAAACATCAAATTCCCATGCAGCACGCGAGAATTGACTGTGGTTGGTTGCCCGGAGTCCGTAAAAGGCCGATAGACACGAGGGGTTTTGCTCCCGGAGCATGCTCCAGGCTCATTTTGCACGTGTCAGTACACACGAAGGAGCGTTTTCAAGTTCGCTCAATTTGCCCGGGGAGCTTTCTCCCAAATATTTAACCGGTTAAATAACGTGGAGCATTTTGCTGGGTGGAAATTCTGCTCCCGAGGATAAAGTATGCCCATGAAATCGTTGGTCTCACGGAGGAGCTTTGCTCCCGGAGCGTGCCCCTGGAGCATGCTCCAGGAGCAAAACCCCTCGTGTGTACCGGCCTTAATCTGTTCACTATCGTTTTCTCCGTTCTACGACACGAACCTCTCGTGTGTTTCGGCCTTACACACGAGGGATTTTGCTCCCGGAGCATGCCCCAGGTTCATTTTGCACGGCCAGTACACACAACGGTTTATACTGCGGGAGCTTGCTCCATGTTATGGTACACACGAGGGAGCAAACGAAAGATACTTGGTGTAAGATAGCTGATATTCGCCAGATGAGGGTTTGGGAACTAGTTCAAAATTATACATGGCGACGTCCTTGTGGTCCAGATCAAAACAGAAAAAGTTGATTCTTTTGATGATGATGATGATGATGATGATGATGACGATGATGATAATGATGATGATGATGATGCTTGAAGATGAATCATCAGTTAGTAACTGAAAAAGTTGCAAGGAAAACATGTGCTCGCCTGTGGCTTCTGAGAAGAGAGGGTCTCAATGGGGTTAACCGATAGGCGTAAAACGACCAAAAATTTAGTCGATAGCCGTAAAAACTGAAAAATTTTAACCGTTAGCCGTAAATAGGGTCACGAAGAGTTAACCGTAAAAGAAATTGTTCCCTATAGATTTGCTACTTTTAAGGAAGGTACTAAACTCACTTATGGTTGCGTTTTTTTATTTCGCGGCTAGTGTGACTCGCACGTTAGGCGAAGCGCCTTTTAAGTGTTGACCAAGACCTAAGCTCCATTTGCGCCGTTCTCTCGGGGAACTAATTTTTTTCCATAGCGAAAGTGTGGCTTCTTGCTGGGGATTAATATTTGCGATTTTCAGGAGGTCGTGCCCTCGAAACACAAGTGAGACAACACGCAGCGATGTCACTGTTTGTAAAACACGTTGCCGATAAACAACATTTCCTTGTTTTTCTCTGACGCTACGGTAGACATTTTCATGCCTAGTCCTGCGTCTTCCCATGCAATCTCGGTCAAGGCATTTCGGTGGCGAATTCGCTTGGACCACGTGACCCGAAACGCATTAGCCGCGCGGAATAATGAGGCCTACGGACGAGGCAACGGCAGACAGTCGGTCCGTACAGTCCTTCACTATCGTTAAAAATACTGGACACGGGAATTTTGTTATTGGCCGCTTCCACAATAGAGCTAGAAATGGATTATCCGTCTGAGACTAGCCTGTGTACAGTCCCCCCTCTCGACAGACCGCCTCTTCTCCGGTTTTTTCTGAGGGAAGGGAGCGGTGACAGGCTTTCTGGAACGGATAATCCCGTCTTCAAACTGTCCGTCCAAATTGACGAATAAAGTCAGGCGGATTGTTCATTCAAAATTAAAACTATTCCATTTTCAAATTAAGACATATTACCTATCTGACGCGAATCATCAAACAGTTAACCCGTCTCACACGAATGATCCGTCTCTGGTGTGAAAACAGCCATTTCTGTCGTAATGAGTGTTGCACCCCGGCGTTGAGTTGGGCGTTCGCGTGTCGCTTTTGCTTTTTCACAAAGATTATTTTTAAATTGACTATTGACATTTCTATGGGTAAAATAATATTAGAAGTGGAATACTTTATTTCAAAAGAATAGCTTATTTCATTCCGAGATGATCCGAAGACCTTTATTTTCCTTTAAAGGCAAAAAATACAGGTTAATTAATATTTAACTTTTTGAAACAAAGCAAGTTAATTTTTAACTTTTTTGTTAACCGTAACTGAAAAAAATTAACCGATAGCCGTAAAAGAGCCAAAATTTTAGCCGATAACCGTAAAAGCCACCACCCCATTGAGACCCTCAGAAGACGGGAGAAAGGAGCTTTTTACACTAGTTTTCGAGAAGTGTCCGTGGAAGATTCAGACGGATTTTGTGAATACATGAGAACTCCATACGCAACAGTCGACGCCATGTTGATTTTTGAGCACGAGTCAAGGGTTCCAAAGGAATTGTGGATGAAAATATTGGCTAATTTGATTGGCTAATGTTCTACATTTGCTGTATTAATCTACGCGCAACAAAACGTTTCAGAACACGCGAGGGAGCGTTTTCAAGTTCGCTCAATATGCCGCGGCAGCTTCCAAATATTTAACCGGTTAAATGTCGACGAGCATTTTGCAGGGTGGAAATTCTGCTCCCAAGGATAAAGTATACCTATGAAATAGTTGATACATACGGAGGAGCTTTGCCCCCGGAACGTGCCCCTGGCACATGGAGCGCGTCCCTGGAGCATGGAGCGCGTCCCTGGAGCATGGAGCGCGCCCCTGGAGCATGCTCTGGAAGCAAAACCCCTCGTGTGTATCCGCCTTAATTCGGAAAAAGTACTGAGGGCAACCAAGTGCTGTAATTTCTTCGCGTTCTGCATGGGAATTTGAATTTTGTCTCATATGGTGATATTATGGTGTCCACGTATACTGCATCAGTGTATTGCCTTGGTCCAATTGTGTATACAACATCATCAAACAACATATCTAGGCCTTTTTTTAAAGAAAAGCAGTCTCAGAAGAAATTTTGAATTTTTCATCAAAACCCCTTTGGAAAAAATGCAAAATTTTCGACTAGCTTCGACTGTGTTTAAATCACATTTTTATCGTGTAGAAAGCCATTTTTGTATATCGGAACATCCTTAAAATACATATCTAGGTCTTTTTCAAAGAAAAGAAGACACGATGAAACTTTAAATTTTTGCCCAAAATCATGGGTCAACCCCTTTGGAAAAATGCAAATTTTCCGACTATGTGAAAATGATATTTTTATAGTCTAAAAGCCTTCTTTTTTGTATACAACATCACATTATACAAATTTTTCGACTACGTCAACTTAAATAGAAAAATGCAAAATTGTCGACTATGTGAAAATGACATTGTTATGGTCTAAAAAGCTTCCTTTTCTATAAACAACATCATAAACTGAATACATGTCTAGGCCTTTTTCAAAGAAATAAAGAAAAACAGACTCGAGAGAAATTTCGAATTTTTGAAAACTTTGGAAAAATGCAAATTTTTCGACTATGTCAAAATAGTCTAAAAAGCCCTCTTTTTCTATTAACAACATCATAACAATACATATCTAGGCCTTGTTCAAAGAAAAGAACACTCGAAAGAAATTTCCAGTTTTTTACCAAAATGATGGGTTAACTGTGAAAATGACATTGTTTGTAGTCTAATACATGTATGCAAGTCATGTAGAATTGTAAAGGAGGAACAACAGTCTAAGCCTATTTTGGCTAGTGCACACGAACCAATGATATCATTCGTAAGAAGAGCTAAATACTAGTAACATCCATCTGGACATGATGCAGTTTGTGGTGACTACTACGAATTTACGAAACTTTTTACTTCCTATTTGCCCACAGGAAGTTGAATGAATTTGCAATGCCCAATTATGTGGCTAGTTCCAGCCTCCGGTCGGTTATTTGCTTCACGCCACGATTTTTTGAAACCCGAGAAATGCGGCAAGGATTTTATTGCGGGTTTTGCGAAGAAAGAAAGCTTGTATCGACGAATTTTGACCAAATACAAGTGAAGAAAATTATTTTGAAGGATTCTGGAGGATAAGAAGCACAATTAACGCGAAAATCGAGGTAAGAACTTCACCGAGCTGGCTATGTACTCTCTGATACTCTTCAAACGCGACGAATTCCTTCCTGCTTAGCTTTGTGCCTTCAAAGCCTTGCTTATTTTGATGACTTTCCTTGTTTTAACCCGATATTTCGATGAAAAACTAAAAAATAAAGCGTCATTTGAAGGTGAACGAAGCAAACCACGAGGTGTTGAATTTCGTTATGCTAATTAGCTTTAACATCATAGGCATAGTCTAATGTAACAGCGTCAGAAAATAAATTTGTAGAAAATTCCTAGTCGCTCTATATTTTCAAACGGTTTTTGGGCTGTGTTACTTAGATATTATGTATCACACAAAATAGGCATCGTTCCTGGCAAAATTACATTCTATGTTATATTTTTAAAATAATTAAGGAGAAATATGCCTTGTTTAGTTTTTTTGTGGAGTATTATGGGTTTCAAAATAATTTTTTGGAAAGGGTATTTTTTGGCCTTTCCAATAAGGTATATCTTTACATGGAACTGTAAATAACAGCAGAGAAATAATTTTTTAATGGTACATGGTCAATTTGCATAGAATTAAATTATCAGCCAGCAGGCTGCAACATTGTTTTGTCATCTTAATCTCCTGTAAATAGTTTCAGTGTTCCTACTACTTAACTCAATCAATAGATTTCCAAGTTTAATGTTGGGAGTGTTATATATGTCATTAGCTGGGAGATATCTAGTCAGTATGAACAGTGCGCAGAAAGGAACTACCTGTAAAGCACCGGTACATGCAGAGATTCTGTGTAATGGGACACAGAAAAGTGTCTGCTGTGTGTATTAAATACTAAATTTTAGTGGTGTCTGTATTAAGCAGGTTTATTTTTAGAGGAAATCTGTATGAGCTTTTGGTTTTGACAAGTGGAACTGTTTCTTACATTCGGCTGTCCATAGAGTATGGGTTCCACTGTACTGCAGTTACCCGATTAAATTGTTACCGTAATCGTTTAATTTTGCACAAAATATTTACATGTATGACTTATTACCATTTCAACGAGGGGCCTGAAATAATAGCCAGTCAACGGACAATGCCGGACTGCTTAGGGAGTTGACCGGTCAACGTTTTGTCTTGCCGGTCATGTTGACTGGTCACATTTGATCGTATTGAAAATGAAATAAATTATAATTCCCATGCTATTCAGTTGTTTTAGTTGTTATCAGTGTACGTGTAGCAAGTCACTGTGTATTGTGGAATTTTGATCTGAAATCCTGGGTGAAATGCAACAAGAACCATTGTTTACAATTGGCACATTGAAGCACATTGGGTTCACACACTTATACCTGCCAACTTTTTCTGAGATATAAGCATGAGATTTTTATCCTGGGAGTGCTGGGATTTTTGAAGACGAAACGATCATTTCCAAAGATTCCCAAAAAAGTCTGAAGGCTTCCGAAGTCTTCCGAAGACGTCCGAAGTCTGCCGAAATCTGCCGAAGGCGAGCTCGCTCCCAGTGCTTTTCACTTCAAAAATCAGAGATCACGAGGAAGGTATTGTCATTTATTCATTTTACACATGGTTTTCGTTCCTTACATGGGTCTGAGTTAACATATTTTTGGAAATTGTGTCAAGCAAGACGGCAACAACTCACATTTTTCAATCAGGCGTGAGAAATTGGCCCGCAAGCGTGAGCCGGCGTGAGATCGAAGTTTTCAACCTGCAGGCGTGAGACTCACGCCTAAGGCGTGAGAGTTGGCAGGTATACACACTTCCAGTCAACTGTTAAACATCTTTCATGCACGAGTCATCAGTTATATGCAATGCACTTAGGGAACAAATGAAGTTGGCGGAAAACTTTTTTTTTTTAATTTCTTATATAAGCCGAGTCTTAACCAAAGAATTGTTCTACTAGTTAAGAGAGCGAGTGGGAAAATACTATATTTGTGTGTTTTTGGTTATGGTGATGTTTGCTGATAAAGTTGAAACAAAAAGGAAAATGAAAATTACCTGAGACATTAAAAATTAGTTACTAGGAACCTTGCAAGAAGCACAACATATCTATTATTGTGTAGTTGCAGAATATATCCTTACACCCATGAAGGGCATGTTTACTTTAGACCCCCCACCTCCTGGAATTTTCATTATGCACTGTAGGGGGTGCTTGACATAGCCCCCCAGCCTTCTGGAGTTTCCATTATTCACTGTAGGGGGTGCTTGTCATAGCTCCCCAGTCCCTGGAATTTCCGTAAATTCAAACTTGGTTGGGTACCCTCTGGAAAGTATATTTGTGTCAAAAATATTGTTGCACTTTATTATTGTGTGCAAAAGATAATAATATTTTTCTGGAGCAATAAGTTGTCTAATAATCTCAAGGACTTTCTTAGCTTATAATTTATTAAACATGCTTACACTACTGACTACATGAATAATGCCATTTGCAAAAGAACCAGTTACATTCAAACCTACCTGGTGAACGTTCAATACTTCATTCCAGTTAGAATATGTCACTTACTTCTCACTTAAACCAAAATGTTGGCTCAGGGGAGGGGTATGCCAGCAGTTTCCCAAGAACCTAAATTGACCCAAACACTATCGAAAAAAGCAGTTAGCCGAACATAGATAAAAGTTGATCAATGCAAACAAATTATAATACTTGTTTTGAAACACCGCTAACTCACCAATCTCACTCATGACCCCCCAGGAAAAAGACCTCTCTAACAAGCCCCCACTCCCTCGGAAATTGCCTCCTTTTGGTCCCCCCCCCCACCCCCTCAGAATTCTGTTGCCCTTCCTGGGTGAGGGGGAGGGGGGCAGGTATGGATATTTTCTGGAACTACACATTGCAGTTACTAATATTAGACTATAGAGGGAAAAAAATAGAGTTTTAAAATTCTGTAGGCAAAGCAACCTTCACAGGACAGAAATTATACAAAATACAAATGCAAATCTCAGATTGTCTCCCTTCAGGGTGCTCATTGGCTACTGATGCAGTTACTGTACATTAAACTCAATTCATTGTTTGTAAACATTATTTCTCCAGAATAACTGCATGATGAGATGTTATACATCTTTGTCTTCTTGTAGGAATAAATTAATGCTGGCAAATGGGAAATGATACATGTCCAGTTGAAAGTTGTAGAAAAATCAGATTTCAACATGTCCATATGAGAAACCTTGACAGGAATAGAAAGAACAGTACTATCTGGTATGTTCAACCGATAAACCCAGATGAGCTTTAGCCCAAGTTAAAGGAATTTGGGGAGCACATGAGGCAAAGAGGAAATTTTTGACCCCGGCCTCACACCCATGCACAATCTCCAAGTTGGATCTGTTGTTGCTGTACTTATTATGCTGTGAACCCAGCGTGTAGCAAGTCATGGGTAATTTGTGTGGCGGGTCGCATAGAGGGTAGAATGTGTAACCATACACATTTAATGATCTATTATCTGCCATGTACATTGTTAGCACTGTGTAGCAAATGATCGACAGACAATTATCTCTGTCCAGAGTAAAAATTCATCGAGTGCTACAAAACTCCATTAAACCCCAATTAGCATTACTGCTACTTTATGTATGTACCCTAATTTAATAAAAATACTAATTAACAACGTGTATTTAACTTTTCGTTATCGTTTTAGGATTTCTGTCGTTACCTCACTGGGGAAATTATACAAAAGCTGCTGTTTGTTGGTATTCTTGGCAGGGATTTCACTCTAGGCATCAATAAGTGAGTGCTTTGAGTTTATGGGAATCGTAGTTTCTTTCTGAAGTGACAAGTTTCTGAATAGCGCTTTATACTATTACTAAAAATAGGTTTTGTCACCTTAGACCCCCCCGCGTGACTCAGACAAACTTTGCATTCTACTCCAAGGCTTTGTATGGGAAACATACGTTTCCGACATGAAAATTGTTCATAAAATTCACAGTGAGCATTTTTAAAATGTTTTTTGAGCATAATTCCAATATATAAAAGGCACTAATTCTATTGGGAGCAAAACCTGGTCCAGTAACTCAATATAGTTAAAACCAGAAAATAAAGCGACTCGATCAAAGAAGGCTACTGAAATATCGGATCCCTAGCTCTCTGTCTTAGGCAGAAAGCACCGCTATGCACTGAAACATGACATAACATTATTGGCTGTGTAATACTCCAAAACCGAAATTGCTAAAGAGAAAATCGAGTTTGGATGGTGCTTCTAGCAAGCCTGTGACAGAATATCTAAGGTGAAAAGCACACCAATATTAGCACAAACCGGAAATCGTTTAAGTTTGTTCTGTTGTTGTGCGGCCAGGTAGACCATATGAATCTGTGACAAATACTTTAGTAGTTTACATCCTGTAGTACTAAGTAGCGTAACATAAGCACTCGAAAAACAAATTGAGCAACCTTTGCCTATAAATTTAACCAAATGCACCGTTTCACGCACAGCTATGAAGCCCTGCTTTCCACAAATTTAACATAATTTTACCAACAGCATTAGGACGCCGCATAAGAAATAAAACCACTCATCTGCACAGTTTTTTCCGCGTTTAACGCTGTCTTGGCACGAGTTGATTATTTTCAGGATATTTATTATCGAAACCAAGCTCGATTTTGTTTCCTTTGACGATAAACATCTTCAAAGACGACGAAAATTTGTTGCCGAACGTGACTTTCCCATAGTAAACTCTTACACTGGTCAGGTTTAATGTCTGAGTCACAGCAGGGACCAGAATTTGTGACGTCATTAGTAGAAAGCGCTATTGGAAACTTGTGCTAACTTCATAGTTTCTTCCTATCTCTACAGGTGATGGAAGCACGCTTTGAGATTGCCAACTGCAAGTAAACTTTATTGATCATGATTTATATTTTTCTGCTTTCTTTTTTAAAGATAAGGCGGTCCACATTACTCCAATCTAAAATTATAAACGTGGACAAGGGGAATCCTGGTTTGTTTGGGAACTGATTTTTTGTGGAAATTCGACGGGGTGTAAAGGCGTAAAATGTTTTTTGCGTAAACCGCTGACACTCAAACCAAATTTACACAATAAATCAGGAAACAGAGAAACGTAGGGATACCAATCTAAAATTATTAACATGGATAATGGGAATCCTTACTTGTTTGGGAACTGATTTTTTTGTGGAAATTCGACGGGGTGTATAGGCGTTGAAACGTATTTTGCGTAAACCGCTGACACTCAAAACGAATTTACACAATAAATCAGGAAACAGAGAAACGTAGGGATACATATCTAAAATTATTAACATGGACAATGGGAATCCTGGTTTGTTTGGGAACTGATTTTTTTGTGGAAATTCGAAGGGGTGTATAGGCGTTGAAACGTATTTTGCGTAAACCGCTGACACTCAAACCGAATTTACACAATAAATCAGAGAACAGAGAAACATAGAGATACCAATCTAAAATTATTAACGTGGACAATGGGTTTCCTGGTTTGTTTGGGAACTGATTTGTTTGCGGAAATTCAATGGGGTGTATAGGCATTGAAACGTATTTTGCGTAAACTGCTGACACTCAAACCGAATTTACACAATAAATCAGGGAACAGAGAAACGTAGGGATACCAATCTAAATTTATTAACATGGACAGTGGGAATCCTGGTTTATTTGGGAACTGATTTTTTTGTGGAAATTCGGTGGGCTGTATAGGCATCGAAACGTATTTTGCGTAAACTGCTGACACTCAAACTGATATTACGCAATAAATCAGGGAACAAAGAAACGTAGGGATACCAATCTAATTCATCGGGTACTTCACAAATTGGAAACTCATACTGGAGATAATGACCATAAGATATCTCTCTCACTGAGGTTCTTTCCAAAGCGAAAACTTATTCTAACTTTTAATTTAATCTCTACAGGTAATGGTTGAGCATATTTTCTTCCCAGATTTCTAATGTTTTTCCTTCATTGTCTCTAGTGTTGTTATGTAGTTTTAGATTTGCCACAACACTGGGCTTTGTAGGCTTTGTTTTTTATTCAGTCTTTCCAGGTCAAAGCGAAGATGGGCATAATTCGAGATTAAAATTATTAGGTGGAGATTTGGAATCCTGATTCCTGACTGACCACACAGCTGCTTTTGGTTGAACTGTTGTATCATTGAGTTTTATAGTTTGGCTGGTATGAGTATATCACGTTATGAATTTCTGTTTAACATATTACACATGTAGAAAGGTCTTTTATAATATATACTGTCACGATTTCCCTTATCAATGGCTGGCTTTCTTTAAGAACCCATGTCCCTTTTAGATATTTTAGAGTTGAGGCAAAACAAAGCCGACGTTCTTTCATGATCGTTTTTAACTTCCAACAGAATGATTGTTTTCTATCATTTTATGAGAATAACCTCTCATATTGAGTCTTGTGCACTCTTTTCTTTTTTCTAAGAAAGTTGTTTTTCTGGCCCATTATGAATATTCTTTTTTTTGGAAAAAATCATTTAAACATTCTTGTTTGCTAGGGCTTTAGTCGTGTTTGTGTTTTATTGAATATAAGCCCTGAGTTTATGCTGTAAACTTGTTTATAAGCAAAAGTTTTTTATGATTAAATGGCTTGGTGGATATTTTATATACGTCAGCAAACGTTAGTTACCAGTAAGCCAAGCTTAGGGTTACAATCCTGTTTTCAGTTTAAGCAGAGATAGTTAATCGATTTACTGATATGATTAATTTTTTTTCAATTTATTTTCAAACAGTGTTTACAGCGGAAACAGGCCGAGAGCCCTAAGCCCACAGACCCCAGTAAGGAACATTTTGAATTTATTCTCATCAGTTACTGCTGCAGCTCTGAGAAAGTATGTTTACACTTGTTTTCCTGACCTTGTTTGCAATGAATGTTAAGTTACTTTGCTTTTCTTACAAATTTACCCTTCTATGAGTGTACCAAATAACAGTTATTGCAAGAGGCTTCTACTCTCAAGGTGGTGAAATGTATCAAATAACATTAGATTCGGAGCATAAACCTGCCATGCTAGAACATTTTTTCTCTTAAAGAAAACAATAATATCCCCTGCACTGTGCATTTTGGAAGAAATATGTGATATCAGCCGGACCATTAAACTGTCATTCTTACTTTAGAATTCTCCTTTTTTCAGATAAGCTCACTGTATGGTACAGATGCTTATATTATTGACATTACAGCTAATCAAATGATTTGTATTGGTTAGTGTTGCTCTCTTAGGTTTGAGACAGAGTTATAACCGCTAATTTATAATTCTTCCAGCTATCTGCCAAAGCAAAAGAACGAGAGTAAGAAAGTGGAAGAGGAAGATTGGGAAAACTGGACAAGAACATCATGGATAAAACATCGGCAACACTGAAGCGAAGTACATTTACAAGTCTTTAGCCAAGAAAAAGAATGAGAAAAGCTTACTCAGTAACATGTCCATCATAAGAAGAGGCTTTTTTCCCTTCACTGTTAAAGGAGAAAGACCTTGGAGAGGGGAGGTCATTGGAGAGGAGTACTTAATAAATTTTTTTCTATCTAGAAAATCACCAAACACTATTTCTTGTCGTATTTTCAGCACTCAGCACAAAAGAGAACAATTAACACTTCACCAAATAAATATTTTTTTAAGACAAGAAATAATCATTAATGACTTTAAAGAGAGAGAAGAAACCTTTTTGGACTATAAAAACAGAACTTTTCAAAGTCCCAACTATCACATTTTTTCAAAGGGGTTAACCCAAGCAATGGCATTTTTTAACGAAAAGCATGGGTTAACCCGTTTGCAATTTCTTAACACAAAAACAGGATTCTTTCCTTTCTAAAACATTATTAAACATTTTTTCTAATCCTGTTTTGAATGCAAAAAATTGAGAAAAAACTGGAATTTGCCAAATCTAAATAAAGAAAAATTTGGTATTTTTTACCTAAAACATGGGTTAACCCCTTTGGAAAACTTCAATTTTTGAGAATTTCAACAATTTTGTTTTTATACTCAAAAAAAGTTTCTTTTCTATCTAGAACAGTTTTTGGCACTTTGAAGAATTTTGTTGTTATACTAAAAAAATGCCATTTTTGGGACTTTCAAAAAACGCTTCTTCTTTCTCTACAAACTTATTAAGCTTTTTTTCTTCTCTTATTTTGACCAAATCCAAATAAACAAAAATTTGGCATTTTTCGTCCGAAAGCATGGGTTAACCCCTTTGGCAAAATGCCATTTTTGGGACTTTGAAAAATTTTGTTTTTATACTCAAAAAAAGTTTCTTTTCTATCTAGAACATTATTTAACCTTATTTCTAGTCTTGTTTTGACCAAAACCAAATAAAGAAAAAATTGGCATTTTTTCACCAAAAGCATGGGTTAACCCCTTTGGAAAAATGCGATTTTTGGGACTTTCAAAAATTTTTCTTTATATAGTTCAAAGAACGTTTCTTGTTTCTCTACGAAGTTATTAAGCATTTTTTCTAGTCTTATTTTGACCAAATTTAAATAAATAAAAATTTGGCATTTTCTTACCAAAAGTATGGGTTAACCACTTTGGAAAAATGCGATTTTTAGGACTTTCAGAAATTTTCCTTTTATAGTCAAAACAGGTTCTTTTGTATCTAGAACATTATTAAACCTTATTTCTAATCTTGTTTTGACCAAAAACAAATAAAGAAAAATTTGGCATTTTTTGACCAAAAGCATGGGTGAACCCCTTTGGAAAAATGCGACTTTTGGGACTTTCAAAAAAAAAATTTTTTTTAATCGTAAAAAAAGGTTCTTTTCTTTTTAAAACATTATTAAATACTGTTTCTAGTGTTATTTTAATCGAAAACAAATAATGAAAAAATTGGCATTTTTTGACCAAAAGCATGGTTTAACCCCTTTGCAAAAATGCGATTTTCCAGACTTAAAAAAAATTTTCTTTCATAGTCAAAAAAAGTTTCCTTTTATCTAGATCATTATTTATCCTCATTTCTAGTTATATTTTAAGCGAAAACAAACCATGAAAAAATTGACATTTTTTTACCAAAAGCATAGGTTAACCCCTTTGGAAAAATGCGACTTTTGGGACTTTCAAAATGTAATTTTTTTACGGTAAAAAAAGTTCTTTTCTTTTTAAAACATTATTAAATCCTATTTCTAGTGTTATTTTAAGCGAAAACAAATAATGAAAAAAAAAAGGCATTTTTTGACCAAAAGCATGGTTTAACCCCTTTGGAAAAATGCCATTTTTGGGACTTTTAATGCCATTTTTGGGACTTTTAAAAATTTTTGTTTTTATAGTCAAAAAACGTTTCTTCTTTCTCTACAAAGTTATTAAAAATTTTTGTTTTTATAGTCAAAAAAACGTTTCTTCTTTCTCTACAAAGTTATTAAGCATTTTTTCTACTCTTATTTTGACCAAATCCACATAAAGAAAAATTTGGCATTTTTTGACCAAAAGCATGGGTTAACCCCTTTGGAAAAATGACATTTTTTGGACATTCAAAATTTTTTCGTTTTTAAAGTCAAAAGAGGTTCTTTTGTATCTGGAACATTATTAAATATTATTTCTAGTCTTATTTTAAGCGAAAACAAATAATGAAAAAATTGCCATTTTTTTTAACCAAAAGCATGGGTTAACCCCTTTGGAAAAATGCGACTTTTGGGACTTTCAAAAAATTTTTTATAGTAACAAAAAGGTTCTTCTCTTTTTAAAACATTGTTAAATCTTATTTCTAGTCTTATTTTAAAGGGAAAACAAATAATGAAAAAATTGGCTTTTTTTAACCAAAAGCATGGGTTAACCCCTTTGAAAAAAATGCCATTTTTGGGACTTTGAAAAAATTTTGTTTTTATACTCAAAAAAAGTTTCTTTTCTATCTAGAACATCATTTAACCTTAGTTCTAGTCTTGTTTTGGCCAAAACCAAATAAAGAAAAAAATTGGCATTTTTTGACCAAAAGCATGGGTTAACCCCTTTGGAAAAACGGATTTTTGGGAGTTTCAAAATTTTTTCTTTATATAGTTCAAAAAACGTTTCTTGTTTCTCTGCAAAGTTATTAAGCATTTTTTTCTAGTCTTATTTTGACCAAATTTAGACAAATAAAAATTTGGCATTTTCTGACCAAAAGTATGGGTTAACAACCACTTTGGAAAAATGCGATTTTTAGGACTTTCAGAAATTTTCCTTTTATGGTCCAAAAAAGGTTGTTTTGTATCTAGAACATTATTAAACCTTATTTCTAATCTTTTTTTGACCAAAAACAAATAAAGAAAAATTTGGCATTTCTCGACCAAAAGCATGAGTTAACCCCTTTGGAAAAATGCGACTTTTGGGACTTTCACAAATTTTTTTTTATAGTAAAAAAAAGGTTCTTTTCGTTTTAAAACATTATTGAATCTTATTTCTAGTTTTATTTTAAGAGAAAACAAATAATGAAAAAATTGGCATTTTTTGACCAAAAGTATGGGTTAACCCGTTTTGAAAAATGCGATTTTTCAGACAGACAAAATTTTCTTTCATAGTCAAAAAAAGTTTCCTTTTTATCTAGATCATTATTTATCCTTATTTCTAGTCTTGTTTTGACCAAAACCAAATAAAGAAAGAATTGGCATTTTTTGACCAAAAGCATTGGTTAACCCCTTTGGAAAAATGCGATGTTTGGAACTTAAAAAAAAATTTGTTTTTATAGTCAAAAAAACGTTTCTTCTTTCTCTACAAAGTTATTAAGCTTTTTTTCTAGTCTTATTTTGACCAAATTTAAATAAACAAAAATTTGGCATTTTCTGACCATAAGATTAAATAAGCACTTTTGGTCAAAAAATTTCTAGTCTTGTTTTGACCTAAACCAAATAAAGAAACAATTGGCATTTTTTGACCAAAAGCATGGGTTAACCCCTTTGGAAAAATGTGATGTTTCGGACATTCAAACATTTTTGTTTTTATAGTGAAAAAGAGGTTCTTTTGTATCTAGAACATTAATAAATCTTATTTCTAGTCTTATTTTAAGCAAAAACAAATAATGAAAAAATTGGCATTTTTTAACCAAAAGCATGGGTTAACCCTGGGCACAAATGCAATTTTTCAGACCTGAAAAAAAAAAATTTTATGGTCAAAAAAAGTTTCCTTTCTATCTAGATCATTATTTAACCTTATTGCTAGTCTAATTTAAAGTAAAAACAAATAATGAAAAAATTGGCATTTTTTGACGTAAAGCATGGGTTAACCCCTTTGGAAAAATACGATTTTTAGGACTTTATAGTCAAAAACACGTTTTTTTTTTCTATATAGAACATTATTAAAACTTATTTCTTATCTCGTTTTGACCAAAAACAAATAAAGAAAGAATTCGCATTTTTTGACCTATAGCATGGGTTAACCCCTTTGGAAAAAAGCCATTTTTGGGATGTTCAAAACTGTTTGTTTTTATAGTCAAAAAGACGTTTCTTGTTTCTCCACAAAGTTAATAAGCATTTTTTTCTAACTTCATTTTGACCAAATCCAAATAATTTTTGGGACTTTGAAAAATTTTTTTTTGTAGTCAAAAAAGGTTTCTTTTCTATCTAGAAAATTATTAAACCTTATTTCTAGTCTTGTTTTGACCAAAAACAAATAAAGGAAAAATTGAAATTTTTTAAGCAATAGCATGGGTTAACCCCTCTGGAAACATTCGATTTTTGGGACTTTCAATAATGTTGCTTTTACGCGCTTAGAAAAAGTTTTTTTCTGTGAAGAACATTATTAAACCTTCTTTCTAGTCTTGTTTTGACCTAAAAAAAATAAAGAAAAAAATTGAATTTTTTTTCTTTACCTAAACCATGGGTTAACCCCTTAGGAAAATAGGATTTTTAGGAGTTTGAAAAATGTTTTATTTATAATAAAAAAAGGTTTCTTTTTTTCTGTGCAAAGTTATTCAGTATTATTTCTAGTCTTATTTTGAGCAAATGTAAATAAAGAAAAATTTGGTATTTTTTTATTAAAAGCATTTGTTAACCCCTTTGGAAAAATGTGATTTTTGAGACTTTGCAAAATTTTGTTTTTGTAGTAAGAAAGGGTTTCGTTTTTCTCTTCAAAGTCATTAAGTATTATTTTTTGTTTTGTTTTGACCGACAACAAATAAAAAAAATTTTTACTTGAGTGTTTGACCCAATGTAATTAGTGTTAATTAATAATTCGTAATAAGTAATTTTTTGTTTAAGATAGACAACAGAAACAAGTTTACTTTATTCAATAAACTTCTTCTTTACTTTATAGTCCACTAGTACTCTTTACTTCCTAAACACTTGATTTGATATAAACGGCTGTTTACCATTTAAAATAGCCGATTTTGAGGTCTCTGAAGCTCCTAAACACCTGATTTGATAAAAACAGCTGTTTACCATCTAAAATAGCCGACTTTGAGGTCTCTGAAACTCCTAAACATCTGATTTGATATAAACAGCTGTTACCATCTAAAATAGCCGATTTTGAGGTCTCTGGACCTCCTAAACAGCTGATTTGAGAAAAATAGCTGTTTACCGACTAAAATAGCCGATTTGGGGGTCTCTTAACCTCCTAAACACCTGATTTGATAAAAACAGCTGTTTAACGTCTAAAATAGCCGAGTTTGAGGTCTCTGAAACTCTCAACAGCTGATTTGATATAAACAGCTGTTTACCATCTAAAATAGCCGATATTTTGAGGTCTCTGAAACTCCTAAACACCTGATTTGATATAAACAGCTGTTTACCATCTAAAATAGCCGATTTGGGGGTCTCTTAACCTCCAAAAAACCTGATTTGATATAAACAGCTGTTTACCATCTAAAATAGCCGATTTTGAGGTCTCTGGACCTCCTAAACAGCTGATTTGATATAAACAGCTGTTTACCATCTAAAATAGCCGATTTTGGGGTCTCTTAACCTCCTAAACACCTGATTTGATATAAACAGCTGTTTACCATCTAAAGTAGCCGATTTTGAGGTCTCTGAACCTCCAAAATACCTGATTTGATAAAAGCGGCTGATTTTGAGGTCTCTGAAACTCCTAAACAGCTGATTTGATATAAACAGCTGTTTACAATCAAAAATAGCCGATTTTGAGGTCTCTGAACCTCCCAAACACCTGATTTGATAAAAACAGCTGTTTACCATCTAAAATAGCCGACTTTGAGGTCTCTGAACCTCCGAAATACCTGATTTGATAAAAGCAGCTGATTTTGAGGTCTCTGAAACTCCTAAACAGCTGATTTGATATAAACAGCTGTTTACCATCTAAAATAGCCGATTTTGAGGTCTCTGAACCTCCTAAACACCTGATTTGATACTAAAATCATGGGTTAACCCCTTTGCAAAAGTTAAATTTTGCGACTTAGTCAAAACAATATCTTTATAGCCTGGAAAGGCTTGTTAATCAAAATTTATATCAAAATTACCACAAAACATCATAATAGATATAAAACAAGCCTTTTCCTTTTCTAAACATCTTTTTACAAGGCACCACATTGGGTTTTACAAAAGGGCAATCGATGATTTTGGTCAAAACATTGGAATTTTTTTTAATTACAATAGAAATCAGAGAGACTTATATGTACTATAAGATTATTTTATTGACATATTTTACAATAACTGAGTGTATAAGAGTAAAGAGGATGGAAGTGACGTAACATGTCACGCAGTGCCGGTTGTTTTGTTGTTTGTTTTTGCGTGATAAAATACATGTTATTGTAAAAAAAAATCGACCACAATTTTCCATGGCCTACACTCTTATAGACCTTGGAAATGACGCCATAAAATGTTTAAAACTTTGCAGAGAAACCACTCGCCTGTCGCTACACTTGAGTTTTGAACATTTGATGACGTCATTTCTATGGTCTTTAAGACTGTAGACCATGTAAAATTGTGGTCGATTTGTTAAATAGTATTATTGCTTGCCACTCTAGTTTACAGCAGTCTACATAATTTTAAGTAATTGCATTAAATGAAACGGAGTTGTGGAACAACACCTGGGTGAAAAACCTGCCCATACGTCCACTTGCTCCAGGAAAAAATCCCAGACTATCTGTACCCCATTTCCATGGTCTCCTTATATAGGCTGTACCGAGTATTCTAAAACTGGTTACAGAATAGTAAGATGTCTTGAGCCAAAATAAAAAATTTTTAATAGGTATCTGTCCCTTGAGATATCATGGTTTCCAAGCATACTAAATCAGTTTAATTGTCTATTTCTATGAATAAATCAGGGGCACCCAACGACAATTTTCGGAAAATATCTGTTCGGAAGGCGATTTGAGATCTAGAATTTTCTGAACATTTGTTGGAAAATTTCTTGCTTGCCTGCCTCTCCTAGGATTTTCGAACATCTAAAAATTGGTATAATTGCCCATTTTTAACGGATTTTTTACCCTTAAAAGGTCGCCTAGAATTCTCGGGAGCCTTTTTTCTGGCTGAAATTTTCGCAAAGGTAAGTTTTGATCCCTATAATTTTCGGATCACTAGACTTTCAGCTAGGAAATCCGAACAGATGAAAAATTTTTAGGGATGAAAATGTGCCTATGTCTACCGTTTAAATACTAAAATACGTTCAACAATGCTATGTTTAAGTGGTTTTAAACTATATTCTCGTTGGGTGCCCCTGATAAATGTACTTCAAACCATCATGGATTTCGAAATCTTCAGCAGTTCATTGTTCATACTACATGTAGTATCAGCTATGTTCGCCATTTAAGTGTTCCTATCTGAGGAATTCAGGCTCTATGACCAGATAATATACTCTGTACTCAAAAGAAAACCTCCTCCTCTGACAGCTCCTCTACAGAAGGTTGTTTCCACAAAAGAAATCCGTAAAATAGACACTTGCCTAGTTTCTCTGTCTTCGTCTCAATTATCAGGTAACTCCAATTCACAGAAAGGTGACCAGACACAGTGTGCAGTTCATTTTTATATTGAGTCAAAAAAAAGTTTCTTTTCTATCTAGAACATTATTAAACCTCATTTCTAGTCTTATTTTAAGCAAAAAAAAAAAAAGTAAAAAAAATCTAGAACATTATTAAACCTTATTTCTAGTCTTATTTTAAGCGAAAACAAAAAATGAAAAAATTGGCATTTTTGACCAAAACCATGGGTTAACCCCTTTGTAAAAATGCGATTTTTGAGACTTTGAAATTTTTTTTTTTATAGTCAAAAAACGTTTCTTTTCTATCTAGAACATTATTAAGCCTTATTTCTAGTCTTATTTTAGTCGAAAACAAATAATGAAAAAAATTGCATTTATTCACCAAAAGCATGGGTAAACCCCTTTGAAAAAATGCGATTTATGGGACTGTAAAAAAAATTTTGTTGTTATAGTAAAAAAAAGGTTTCTTTTTTCTCTAAAGCGTTATTACGCACTTTTTCTAGTCTTATTTTGAACAAATCTAAATAAAAAAAAATTGGCATTTTTTATCAAAAGCATGGGTTAACCCTTTTGGAAAAAAGCAATTTTTTGGGACTTTGTAAACTTTTGTTTTTATACTCGAAAAAAGTTTCTTTTCTATCTCGAACATTCTTAAACCTTATTTCTAGTCAAATTTTACGCAATAACAAAAAATGAAAAAGTTGGCATTTTTAGACCAAAACTATGGGTTGACCCCTTTGGAAACATTCGATTTTTGAGACGTCAAAAACTTTTTTTTTACAGTCAGAAAAAGTTTCTTTTCTATCTGGAATATTATTAAACCTTCTTTCTAGTCTTAATTTAAGCAAAAACAAATAATGGAAAATTGGTATTTATTCACCAAAAGCATGGGTTAACCCCTTTGAAAAAATGCGATTTATGGGACTGTGAAAATTTTTTGTTTTTATAGTAAAAAAAAGGTTTCTTTTTTCTCTAAAGTGTTATTACTCACTTTTTCTAGTCTTATTTTGACCAAATCTAAATAAAGGAAAATTTGGCATTTTTTATCAAAACCATGGGTTAACCCTTTTGGAAAAAAGCAATTTTTTGGGACTTTGTAAAGTTTTGTTTTTACACTCCAAAAAAGTTTCTTTTCTATCTGGAACATTCTTAAACCTTATTTCTAGTCTTATTTTAAGCGAAAACAAAAAATAAAAAAAATTGGCATTTTTAGACAAAAACTATGGGTTGACCCCATTGGAAAAATTCAATTTTTGAGGCGTCAAAAACTTTTTTTTTTCCGGTCAGAAAAGGTTTCTTTTCTATCTGGAACATTATTAAACCTTCATTCTAGTCTTAATTTAAGCAAAAACAAATAATGGAAAATTGGCATTTTTTGACCAAAAGCATGGGTTAACCCCTTTGGAAAAATGCGATTTATGGGACTGTCAAAAATGTTTGTTTTTATAGTAAAAAAAAGGTTTCTTTTCTCTCTAAAATGTTATTACTCACTTTTTCTAGTCTTATTTTGACCAAATCTAAATAAAGAAGAATTTGGCATTTTTTGACCAAAAGCATGGGTTAACCCTTTTGGAAAAAAGCAATTTTTTGGGACTTTGTAAAGTTTTGTTTTTACACTCAAAAAAAGTTTCTTTTCTATCTGGAACATTCTTAAACCTTATTTCTAGTCTTATTTTAGTCGAAAACAAATAATGAAAAAAATTGCATTAATTCACCAAAAGCATGGGTTAACCCCTTTGAAAAAATGCGATTTATGGGACTGTGAAAAATTTTTGTTTTTATAGTAAGAAAAGGTTCCTTTTTTCTCTAAAGTGTTATTACGCACTTTTCCTAGTCTAATTTTGACCAAATCTAAATAAAGAAAAATTTGGCATTTTTTGACCAAAAGCATGGGTTAACCCTTTTGGAAAAAAGCAATTTTTTGGGACTTTGTAAACTTTTGTTTTTATACTCAAAAAAAAATTTCTTTTCTATCTGGAACATTCTTAAACCTTATTTCTAGTCAAATTTTAAGCGAAAACAAATAATGAAAAAATTGGCATTTTTTGACCAAAAGCATGGGTTAACCCCTTTGGAAAAATGCGATTTTTGAGACGTCAAAAACTTTTTTTTTTATAGTAAAAAAAGGTTTCTTTTCTCTCTAAAATGTTATTACTCACTTTTTCTAGTCTTATTTTGACCAAATCTAAATAAAGAAGAATTTGGCATTTTTTTGACCAAAAGCATGAGTTAACCCTTTTGGAAAAATGCAATTTTTTGGGACTTTGAAAAGTTTTGTTTTTATACTCAAAAAAAGTTTCTTTTCTATCTGGAACATTATTAAACCTTATTTCTAGTCTTATTTTAAGCAAAAACAATGAAAAAAATGGCATTTTTGACCAAAAGCATGGGTTAACCCCTTTAGAAAGATGCAATTTTTGAGACTTTGAAAAATATTTTTTTTGCAGTCAAAAAACGTTTCTTTTCTATCTAGAACATTATTAAACCTTATTTGTAGTCTTATTTTAGCTGAAAACAAATAATGAAAAAAATATCATTTTTTGACCAAAAGAATGGGTTAACCCCTTTGGAAAAAGACGATTTTTGAAAGTTTAAAAAATTTTTTTTACAGTCAGAAAAAGTTTCTTTTCTATCTGGAACATTATTAAACCTTGTTTCTAGTCTTATTTTAAGCGAAAACAAATAATGAAAAAATTGGCATTTTTTTACCAAAAGCATGAGTTTACCCTTTTGGAAAACTGCCATTTTTGGGGACTTTGTAAAATTTTGTTTTTATAGTCAAAAAAAGTTTTTTTTTCTATCTAGAACATGATTAAAGCTGGTTTCAAGTCTTATTTTAAGAGAAAACAAATATAATTTATGAAAAAATTGGCATTTCTTGACCAAAAGCATGGGTTAACCCCTTTGGCAAAAAGCGATTTTTGGGACTGCCAAAAATTTTTGTTTTTATCATAAAAAAGGTTTCTTTTTTGTCTCGAAAAGTTATTGAACATTTTCGCTAGTCTTACTTTGACTAAATCTAAGGACAGAAAAATGTGGCATTTTTTGACCTAAAACACGGGTTAACCCCTTTGGCAAAAAGCGATTTTTGGGACTGCCAAAAATTTTTGTTTTTATCATAAAAAAGGTTTCTTTTTTGTCTCGAAAAGTTATTGAACATTTTCGCTAGTCTTACTTTGACTAAATCTAAGGACAGAAAAATGTGGCATTTTTTGACCTAAAACATGGGTTAACCCCTTTGGCAAAAAGCGATTTTTGGGACTGCCAAAAATTTTTGTTTTTATCATAAAAAAGGTTTCTTTTTTGTCTCGAGAAGTTATTGAACATTTTCGCTAGTCTTACTTTGACTAAATCTAAGGACAGAAAAATGTGGCATTTTCTGACCTAAAACATGGGTTAACTCCTTTGGAAAAATGCGATTTTTGGGACTTTGAAGAATTTTGTTTTTTTACTCAAACAAAGTTTTTTGTCTTTTTAGAACATTATTAAACCTTCTTTTAACTATTATATTGAGCAAAAACAAATAATAACAAAAATTGTATTTTTTGACTAAAAGCTGGGGTTAACCCCTTTTGAAAAATGCGATTTAGGGGACTTTAAAAAAAATTGTTTTTGCAGTCAAAAAAAGTTTCTTTTCTATCTAGAACATTACTACGCCCCATTTATGCTCTTATTTTAAACGAAAACAAAAAATGAAAAAATTAGCATTTTTTACCACAAGCATGGGAAAAATGCGATTTATGGGACTGTCAAAAATGTTTGTTTTCATAGTAAAGAAAGGTTTCCTTTTTTTTCTGAAACGTTATTACGCATTTTTTCTAGCCTTAGTTTGACCAACTCTAAAGAAAGAAAAATTTGGCATTTTTTTTTACTTAAAGCATGGCTTAACCCTTTCAGAAAAATGCAATGTTTGGGAGTTTGAAAAATTTTGTTTTGGTCGTGAAAAAAAGTTTGTTTTCTTTTTAAGACATTGTTAAACCTGATTTTAACTCTTTTATTTGAGGAAAAACAAATAATGAAAAAAATTCCATTTTTTACCAAAAGCATGGGTTAACCCCTTTGGGAAAATGCGATTTTTGGGAGTTTGAAAAACTTTGTTTTTATAGTCAAAAAAAGTTTCTGTTCTTTTTAAAATATTATTAAACCTTATTTTAACTCTTATTTTGAGCAAAAACAAATTATGAAAAAAATTACATTTTTTGACCAAAAGCACGGGTTAACCCCTTTGAAAAAATGTGATTTATGGGACTGCCAAAAATTTTTGTTTTCATGGTTTTCACATTTCTAGTCTTATTTTCATCAAAAAGAAAAAATGAAAAAAAAAATGGCATTTTTTTGTTCAAAAGCATGGGTTAACCCCTTTGGGAAAAAAATTTATGGGACTGTGTTTTTTTTTTTTCTATAGTCAAAAAAGGTTTCCTTTCTATCTAGAACATTCTTAAACCTTATTTCTAGTCTTATTTTAAGCAACAACAAATAATGAAAAAAATTGGCATTTTTTGACCAAAAGCATGGGTTAACCCCTTTAGAAAAATGTGATTTATGGGACTGTCAAAAATTTTTGTTTTTATAGTAAGAAAAGGTTCCTTTTTTCTCTAAAATGTTATTACTCACTTTTTCTAGTCTTATTTTGACCAAACTTAAATAAAGAAAAAATTTGGCAGTTTTTGACCAAAAGTATCGGTTAACCCTTTTGAAAAAATGCAATTTTTTGGGACTTTGTAAAGTTTTGTTTTGATACTCAAAAAAAGTTTCTTTTCTATCGGGAACATTATTGAACCTTATTTCTAGTCTTATTTTATGCAAAAACAAATAATGAAAAAATTGGCATTTTTTGACCAAAAGCATGGGTTAACCCCTTTGGAAAAATGCGATTTTTGAGACTTTCAAAAATATATTTTTTTAAAGTCAAAAAAAGTTTCTTTTCTATCTAGAACTTATTAAACCTTTACACGCAATTTAAGTACTCCTATCTGAGGACTTCAAGCTGTATGGCCAGGAAATATACTCTGTACACCAACAAAAACCTCCTCTTCTGACAGCTGGTTTCCACAAAAGAATTCCGTATAATAGACACTTGGCTTGATTCTCTGATTATCTGATTGTCCTCATCTCAATTATCAGGTAACTCCAATTCACAGACAGGTGACCAGACACATTGTACAGTTCATGATCTGCATTGACAAAGGCCGCGCTAAAAAGAAGAAAAAAAAAACAACAATCAGTTGAAAAACAGTGACACAATGTATCACAAGAGTTGTGGTTTTGGTCACCCTTAGTATGATTTGTCCTTTTTTCCATGAAAATCATGGAGTGAAAACTACAGAGAGAAAGCTATATGAGGGAATAATCAGTTCAAAAACTAAACTAAAGTCACATGCCACTAATCCATGCTTTGTACAGGGTGGATGACATAACAACAATGGCTTCTCTATTTTTTAGCTCTGCTCTTTCCCTCAAGGCAGGTCAATAGTTTCAAGACAAGATACAGGAGATAAAAGTTACCGAACAGTTATGATTTGCCCTTCTCAACTAGTAAAAAAATGAAATGGATGTTAAGTTACACACACTTATATGACCTTCTCTGGTGCCCTCTTAATAGAGGTGTCCACTTAGTAAATGTTTATTTACTTAGAATAAGACAAGAAACATCTGAATCATACAGAGCTATTAATTTTGTCCACTAATGTTGAGTGTCTGCTTAATAGGAGACAAGTCACTTACCATCAATCTAAAGTGTCTTCAAAATCAGGAAAACAATGGCAATGGCTTCTCTTTGTCACCTCTGCTTTTTTCGCAACAGCAGACAAGTAATCTTGTCCCCACATTCCTTCAAATTTGAAAGTATAAAATAAAAGATGATAACAAGTATAAAGATTAAATGTCTAAATTAACATCATTGATTTATGGCATTAAAATGTAAGTGTCAATTATCTCCATAGTCAAACGGAAGTGTGCCTCCACCAAAGTGCATTTGATTAGGAGTCTGCTGTTTGTTCACTGCTCTATAAAGTATAGTCCTCCAAAAGCTTCTGCAAGAGTAATGAGGATAGCAATAATCAATGCAGATAGCTCCAGGTACTTGCACTGACCACGATCACGACAAGAGTAGAGGAAAGTCAGGATAAGTACTGACTGACTGAGGAGGCATGTTGGGTATCCTGGATTTCCTGAAGTTGGGTGGCACGTTCCTCTAATAGCCAGGTTGACACCACAGCAAAAAGGGCAGGCATCAGGGATGCTTTTGTAGTTAAGCACTACAAATAGGGAAGAACTGTAAGTATGAGTTGCTGGTTTCCATACTTACTGGTTTATTGCTTGGCCAGTTCTATGATTTCTGATCTCTTGTGTTATGTAGATTAAGTGACACCGGCTTCTGCCGAAACAGTTCATCGGCCACATAACACCACTACACCTTCCACAAGTTCAGCTTTCATTGGAATCTGGTCATACTCAAGCATCCAGCCACCATAAGGAATCCAACTTCATACAAGTAGTGTCTTCCACAAGTTTCCAGTCAGTTATATGGAATGTATGGGGCAGGCATCAGAGATGCAGTTGTGGATCCATGATCACAGCAAGTGAAGAAGAACAGTCAGTATGAGAACTGACTGAGTGTGTGGGTTATTAAATCAGGTGTTTAGGAGTTCCAGAGAGCAATCAGCATCACAATGCATCACCAAATACTTGTTTAACAAGTCACTCTTGTTATGATAGCTCAAGGTACTTGCACTGACCACAATCACGACAAGAGTAGAGGAAAGTCAGCATAAGTACTGACTGACTGAGGAGGCATGTTGGGTATCCTGGATTTCCTGAAGTTGGGTGGCACGTTCCTCTAATAGCCAGGTTGACACCACAGCAAAAAGGGCAGGCGTCAGGGATGCTTTTGTAGTTAAGCACTACCAATAGGGAAGAACTGTTAGTATGAGTTGCTGGTTTCCATACTTACTGGTTTATTGCTTGGCCAGTTCTATGATTTCTGATCTCTTGTGTTATGTAGATTAAGTGACACCGGCTTCTGCCGAAACAGTTCATCGGCCACATAACACCACTACACTTTCCACAAGTTCAGCTTTCATTGGAATCTGGCCATACTCAAGCATCCAGCCACCATAAGGAATCCAACTTCATACAAGTAGTATCTTCCACAAGTATCCAGTCAGTTATATGGAATGTATGGGGCAGGCATCAGAGATACAGTTGTGGATCGATGATCACAGCAAGTGAAGAAGAACAGTCAGTATGAGAACTGACTGAGTGGGTGGGTTATTAAATCAGTGTTTAGGAGTTCCAAAGAGCAATCAGCATCACAATGCATCACCAAATGCTTGTTTAACAAGTCACTCTTGTCATGATAGCTCAAGGTACTTGCACTGACCACAATCACAACAAGAGTACAGGAAAGTCAGCATAAGTACTGACTGACCGAGGGGGCATGTTGGGTTTCCTGGATTTCCTGAAGTTGGGTGGCACGTTCCTCTAATAGCCAGGTTGACACCACAGCAAAAAGGGCAGGCGTCAGGGATGCTTTTGTAGTTAAGCACTACCAATAGAGAAGAACAGTTAGTATGAGTTGCTGGTTTCCATACTTACTGGTTTATTGCTTGGCCAGTTCTATGATTTCTGATCTCTTGTGTTATGTAGATTAAGTGACACCGGCTTCTGCCGAAACAGTTCATCGGCCACATAACACCACTACACCTTCCACAAGTTCAGCTTTCATTGGAATCTGGTCATACTCAAGCATCCAACTTCATACAAGTTCCACAAGTTCCAGTCAGTTATATGGAATGTATGGGGCAGGCATCAGAGATGCAGTTGTGGATCCATGATCACAACAAGTGAAGAAGACCAGTCAGTATGAGAACTGACTGAGTGGGTGTGTTATTAAATCAGGTGTTTAGAAGTTCCAGAGAGCAATCAGCATCACAATGTATCACCAAATACTCGTTTAACAAGTAACTCTTGTTATGATAAATAGCTTTTTCCAACTTTAAAACCATGTAATGTTAATTCTCAAGGAAAGGTATTACACAGTTATTAATCCAAAAAATTGAATTAAGTCGCATACCTGATCAATAAATCCAGGGTACATGGTGAAGGGAAAAAAACAACAGTGACTCATCCTCCATGCCAGCTCTGCTTTCTTCCACATGACAAGCGAGAAATCTTGCCACCACACTCCTTCTAATAAATGATATATGAAATATGATAACAAGTACAAAAGTCAATATTTAAATGCAAATCAATGTTTCATGTCAAAAAGTGTACTGAAATTGAAAAAAAAAACAACTGCCATAGATCAAGCGTCTCTTAATCCCACTTATAAATCTGCTGTATGTTGACGACTGCAAACTGTGTTCCTTCAAGGACTTGAGCAAGAGTGATAATGATAGCCATAATCAAATGAAGACAGATAAATAGTCATGCAGTGACCACAATCACAAGAGGAGTAGAGAAAAAGTCAGTTTGAGTACCAACTTATTTGGGTATCCTGGGTTTGCCAGGTCCACTCCACAGCAATAAGGCCAAGCACAAGGGATGCCTTTGTAGTTGAACACTACAAATAGGGAAGAACAGTTAGTACGAGTTTCTGGTTTCCATACTTACTGGTTTATAGGTTGACCGGTTCTATGTTTGCTGATCTCTCGTGGCATGCAGATTATTAAGAGTGGGCTCTTTGAGACGATCTGAATGAGGATAAGTGGTCTGAGATCACTCGGATCATGATAGATCAAATGAATTGATCTACCATGATCCAAGTGGTCTGGGATCTCCGATCCTAGTAAATCCTTATCATCCCAAAGGTCAACCCACCCCAAGTGACACCGGTTTCTGCCGAAACAGTTCATCGGCCAAACACCACTACACCATATCCACAAGTTCAGCTTTCATTGGAATCTAGTCATACACAAGCAACCAGTGACTGTAAGGAATCCAATCTCATACAAGTAGTATCTTCCTCAAGTTTCCAGCAGCTGGAATGTATGGGAAAGGCATCAGGGATGCAGTTATGGAACCTGGATTCCCTGGTGTTGGGTGGCACACGCATTGAGAAGTTTGAGACTGATCCTTGATAAAGGTTCTGTCTGGATTCCTCTTAGAAAGCTCTTGTTATCTTGTAGTAACAAATTTTCTTTATCACCTGTGTTAAGAGAAGTGCAGCCATGTGGTTATTTTCTTGGTGGCCAGTTCAGTGGGTTTCTTTGAGATGATCCAGATGAGGAAAAGTGATCAGAGATTACTTGGATCATAGCAGATCAAAATAATGAACTGATGACTGCACTCTGGACAAAAATTCATCAGCTCATTTGATCTACTAGGGTGCTGTTTAGTCTGGCCCTTCTCTCTTAGAGCAATCCGGCATAAATAAACTTGCCAGGAGCACAATCTCCCGCCATCATAGCTCTTAAGGTCACAAGGGCACACAAGCCTCCCCGCCACGTCAAGGCACAGCACCAGGGGAGGGAAAATCTCTTAACCCTTCTTAAGTTAATGCTTTACAGCCTTCCATTCTGCCTTTGGATCAAGTATTAATTTTATTGTCTGAGACTGTTTTTAAGCTGAAGTATTTCTATGTACACTATCCCATCATGTCTGATAAACATGTTAATGTCCCATAGCCTAGCAAAAAACACTCCAGGGGTTTAGAGTCTTCTCAAAATTTATGTAAACAGGCTTTGTCTCCCATAGTTTTCATCAAAGAATTCTGTAATAATTTATGGAAATTTGGGACGGTTTACCATCTTAGTCTCAATCATCAGGTAACTCCAATAATTATCAGTGAGGTGACAGAATAATGTCAAACACATAAGGCAGTTCATGAGAATTATCTCATTCCAGAAAATATCCATTACCTCCCCACAGATGGGGGCAAAGTTAAAGGGAAAAAAATTTCTTAAGGGTATGGGGTGTCCACGTGAAATAAAATTTCCAGAAGGTCATATAACACTTGCCAAAATCAAACATAAACTTATGAATATTGTTGTGGTGGCGTACAAAATAAACACGTTGAGGTCATAATGATTGATTCAAGATGTTTTTCTTTCACAGGTTATTCAGCTGTCAACCATTGACGGTCCACAACTATCATAAATAATATTGACCAAATCCTAACAAAAACACTCTGAGAACCACACAGATGGGTCCACATGTCAACATCATTTCATTTGGCTCTAAAAAACCTGCAACACTTTCTAATAATACTTAGAGTTTCCGCCTTTGTTATTTTCCAAATTCATAAGTTACGGAATACATGCATCAACAACTTCTTTGGACTTGAAAATCGAAGGAACCATAGATGTAGAAAATATCCTCTTTTCTCTCCTTCAAGTGAAGAATGGTTAGCGCATTTGAGAAGTTCCTTCTTGTACTATGCCTTCATAACACTTTGAGTGTTTGTCGAATGCTCATCGATTATGTCACTGATGAGTAATTCATGCGTTCGAGTATGCACATGTCATTGGCTTGTGCCCCGAGGGTAGACCCCAGGGCCAACAGGGGAATATGCCAGGGGATAGATTGGATTCTCTGTCCCTGGGGAGGGCCTCTCTGAGGAACTCTTGCTCAATGAGATTTATTGCAAAAAGGGTTATATAAAATGAGAAGTATTACGTCCTTTAAGAACTAACTCAGTTAGAGAAAACTTTAAACAAAGCAAACCAGACCTTGAATGAGGTTACCCTTTAAAGCTCGTTCAGGAAATACTGAGTGAAGTTAACTTCACCGACAGAAACAAGGCTTTCACAAGAAAACAAAGAAAAGAGATTTTACCATTTGTTACTACCTACAATCTTGGACAAAACTATTTGAGAAAATGTTTTCATTAATGCGCCCTACCTAACGCAACAAAAGTATTTCCAAATCAACAGCTTTGTGTAAAGAAATCCCCTTCCCCAGTTCAAAGCTGCTTCCTACAAATGCTTAGGGATCTGGCTTTCTTTTGAAGACCCAAGAACACTGCTTCCAGGGGGAGGGGGTGAGGGAAGAATCAGTCTGCAAATGTACAATGAATAACTGTAATTTTTGAGCATCACACGGTACAGTAAATTATTTAAGGTCATCTTAAGTGGACTACGGAAAAACAATCAGTCTCTCCAAACCTCGGTGAATCTGTCTTCGGGTGTTCTTTCATTGTAGTGATTTTTGTTGAATGAAGATTTTATATTGCTTCTCCAAGCCTAAGATGAAGGAGTAAAATTTTTTCCCCAAATATCACAAAAACGCCCCCTCTATCAAGTGAATCCCGGTTATGTTTTTTGTTGAGAAGCACTTGAACCAGGGGACTTTGTCTTATTAAATTCCCCCAGCCCTGGGGGAATTCCTCAACTTTGCTCCACCCATTTTACAATCCCCCTGGTTTGCCCGGGGGTCTACCCTGGGGCAAGCCAATGACATGTGCATTACTCATTGATTATCTAATGATTATCCATCGATTAGTAGTCATTCATTACCTAAAGGACGTTAACATGTACGTTACTGTAAAAAAGTTCTTTTACCCAAGTCAATGTTGTTTCGTCACTTTGAGATCTGTTACACTTTGTTTTCCATAACTGTCAAGTAAATCGATAAACTCAATAGCTAATTACAAAATTCCGCCAAAATCGACTGCTGTTGAACGTGAGTGAACTGACATTGTATGTTTCAGGCTAACAATATATTTGTTAGCAACTACTATAATTTGCAGTCTGTCCACTTTGAATCAATTTGAGAAACCATCTCTTACAACAGCTAGTTAACAACACTCAAGCTTTATACAACAGGCCACCCTAAAAATTGAGGGATTTAAGTTAAAATACCATTTCAATGACCATACCATTCATGCAGCTGGCGCCTTTTTATCTCTTCTAAACGAACTCTCTCGTTGGATGTGGCTCGAGGTTTCTTGTTCAGTTACTGGAGGTTCCACACTGTAACAGTGCGGTTCAAATTCCACCCATTCGTTACCTAAACCTATTTAACACTCACTTTCAGATGCAGTGGAGGAATAATCTGACGAATGAAACATTTTTCCAGGCTTCGAATGCCTTCTTTCAATCTCCCGCGAACAGACAACGAGGTCGTCCTTGAAGTATGGCACATCACGTGATCAGAGTGAGTCCGCTTTACTGAAACCCCGCGGGCTTGCAAAGGCGAGGTTCACGGAAGCGAGGGCGGGGGGTTACTTCCTCATATAAGCGATACAGTTGGGATATGGTTTTTTGCGCCTTTTTGGAATTAAAACGGGTATATACTTTGATCAATTTTGGTCTGGAATCGAGCATGGTTTTCGAGCATACTACGGGAGCGTATGACAGTATTCATTGTTTCAATTCCAAATGAATAAGAACGAAATAGTGATATGCGAATTCGAAATGCATTTGAAGGATTTTTTGTTTGCGCTCTGATCTTACAATTGATGACATATATTTCCGTCTAAAGTCCAGGTCTGAAAACAGGTCTGGATTTTAGAGATCTGGCCTGAAAGCGGGTGTGGAAAATGACATTTTTTGGTCTGAAATAGGGTCAGGACTTGAGACCCCCACCAAGAAATTACTGGAGTACTCCCCAGGCATTTGGTATATGGAAATGTCTAGTCCAGATACACATGTATCGATCTCTTTTATGCGATTTATATCATTTTGAAACCATTTAATATTTCTCTGACGAAGACACAGCAGGGAAAAAGAAAAAACGTTGGGGAATCCTGCACAATATGCTTCCAACAACTCGGCCCAGTACAGACCAATTTTGGAGCGGTTGGGCGTGGGACTAGGTCGGTGTTGTATCGAATTGCACCGTTGGAATGTTTCGGGGAAGAAAGTTTGATCCAATCTCCTGTCCAACTTGAAACAGTCATTAAGAAAAAAGAAAAACAAAAACAAAAACAAAAATGCGTATCTTCCATTTATTACAAAATGCCGTGGAATTCTCACGCGGAAACCTCTAATCGTACTTTTCTTAAAAAGGCCAGTGTCTAAGAAACTTTGCGTCCACAAAAACACCCTGAGGAAAACGTAGAGGGGTGCACATGAAAAACATCATTTCGTTTGGCTCTAAGAAACCTCCAACGTTTTCTATTAACACGTAGGGTCTTCGTCTTTGTTATTTTCCAAATTTATAACAGAAATATCAACGACTTCTTTGGACTTGAAAATCGAAGAAACCGTGGATGTAGAAAATATTCTCTTTTCTCCTACTGACACTGTACTGAAGAATGCTTCGAGCGTTTGAGAAGTTCCTTCTTGTACTTTGCCTTCATAACACTTAAAGTGTTTGTCGAATGCTGGCAGAAATCTTGCACTGTCAACCTCATTTCTTTAATCAGCGTTATTTTCCCGAAAATTTTAGATGTAATTTAAAGCTTTATGAACATTAGAATTTTTCTTCAATTCCTCTCTGTATTGCGTTTTCGAATTCGAAAATGTTAGGTTTCCTTTTTCTACGATATATAGCTTAACCTGAGGAGTGAAATGTGAAGAATTAAACTTCAGAAAATCGTTGGGAATTTATTATGGAACGGTCACCTAGAAATTTTTAGCCGTCCTCAGGTAATAAAAAAATATAGGCAATATTTGCCTCTCCGAACAGATATTTTACAGAAATCAGTCGTTGGGTGCCCCTGTGTAAAGACGCAAGCTTAATACAGAGGAGAAATCCGATTTCGTGTGGAAACCCACGTTCAGTTTACGAAGGCTGAGAGTTTGAAAGCAAGTTAACTCATCAGTAACGTAATTATTGAAATCAAGTGAATTCCTGCGTGTCCCTGAGTGGAACTCTACGGTAAAATATATTGCGTTCCGTTTATTCCATTGCAGATTCAGTTTGTTATATTCATGTAGTTGACAGAATGTCGCGGCTATTTTGAGCTTTCGTGCAAAATGAGGGAAAATTACCTTGTTTACTTGAGAGTTTACTTTCGATCCGGAAATGACCTAGCCTTGCCTCGGCCGTAAGCTCTGGGAAAGGTGTCGCGGTGTATAAAGCCGACTAGAACTTCAATCGATCTTCGTGCGACTTGAATTCCACAAATTTATAAACTTCGCTTGGAGAGGAATCAAGATTGCATACGCAATAACCAGAAGAATACTGACCTTAATTATCAATTCCTGCGTCCTCAGAGCCTCTTGATCCTTGTGTAAAGCTTCTCCTCTTCCCCTCCCCCTCTAATGTGTGGCATAATTTTTTGGGAATTAAGATCCGGGGAGAAATGAAAGTAGTTTCGCTTTCAATTTCGGATAACAACAACTCACAGGATTGGTTGGTAAAGTTGCTCAGCCCTAAAACAAATGAGCTGTGAAAATAGAGGTTTTAAATAGCTGCTACATGTACATAACTGCCATTTTCCAGTGCTCGGAATCAGGAGGAAAGCTAACTTTGCCTTTTTTGGATATTTTAGCTTTGCAAGGTAAGTTCTGAAAGTCTCAAAATCAAACACTAGTGATTAACTGATGATGCATGCTTATATAAATCAAAGTCTTCTTCACAAGGGGCAACATTCAGATCCTTTAGCGACCAACGAACTCAGTTCCTAGATGTTGTTGATGGTTTCCACGAATGCGATGAAAATCACTAGACCAGTAATTTCCTTCGTAATTTTGAAGCGCTGTGGGAAAAGGGAGGGCAGAAAAGGATTGGCTTTAGTAGGGCTATCTGTTTAATTATACTACTTCAGGTAGTGAACATTTAAAAATGAGCAGACTGATTTTATAGTCTGCTGGTGAAGTAACTTGATTATAAACCTCAAATAAGACGGCAGCTTTTTTTAGCTGAGACTATTTCAGGCTGGGCTGTTGCGATCGCAAGTTAGAAAGTTGCGATCGCAAGTTACTAAGTTGTCCCTTGAGGGTCACCGTAATTTACTTTGTATCAGGGGCACCCAACGAGAATATAGTTCAAAACCACTTGAACCTAGCATTGTTGAACGTATTTTAGTATTTAAACGGTAGATATAGGCATATTTTTATCCCCTAAAAATTTTTCATCTGTTCGGATTTCCTAGCTGAAAGTCTAGTCACCCGAAAATTTTAGGGATAAAAACTTACCTTTTCGAAAATTTCAGCCAGAAAAAAGGCTCCCGAAAATTCTAGGTGACCTTTTTACAGTAAAAATCCGTTAAAAATGGGCAATTATACCATTTTTGGGAGGTTCGAAAATCCTAGGAGAGGCATGAAAGCAAGAAATTTAACCACAAATGTTCCGAATATTCTAGATCTCAGATCGTCTTCCGAAAATTGTCGTTGGGTGCCCCTGTTTGTATATCAACTAATTTGTTTCGATTTTGTGTATCCTTGAAAAAAAACGTAGAAGCCCTTGATTTTCATTTTTGCCATTAAACGCGTAGTCAGCCGGTCCAGAAACAATCTGAAACACCACTTAACGTTGAAATTGAAAATGCAAATATATTTCCTAAATAATAATCGACAGCCGTTGAAGTAGAATGCTGGAAACTTTAATATGAAGTAGAAATCCTGATTCGTGTGGAAAGCCACGTTCCGTTTGCGTAGCTCCTAACAGTTTGAAAGAAAGTTAGCTAGTCAATTGAAGCAAAAAATTTCCCCGAATTTTTGAGATAAGATAACTTATCTCAAAAAATCCCCGAATTTTTGAGATAAGACAAACGTTTTGCTTCAAGTGACTAACTAACTTGCTTTCAAACTATTAGTCGGAAATTCCTTCCCGGAACTCTACGGTAAAATAGATTGCATTCTTTGTTGAAGATTGAGTTTGTGTCTTTCATCTATTTGGTAGAATGTTAGCTATTTAATATGAGTTTGTGAAAAAAATGTGGCAAAAATATGTTGTTTACTTGAGAACGTAGTTTCGATCCGGAAATGGCCTTGCCCCGGTCAAGTTCTGGAAGGAGCAACTATTTAGGCTATATTTACACCATACCGGACAACTCTTACGCCGGGAATTAAAACCATACCGGATTGGACTTCTCTTCTCACGTAATTACCGTGATTTGGGGGTGATTTCTGTAGCGGAGCAAAGCTGCACCGCGCCGATCTCGAAAGTGGAGCGCCACGTTTCAGACAGGTTAAACACATTTTACCGGTGCAGTTTGGACGGGTATTTGGCTGGGTAGCATAGATGGATGCACCGTAGTCGAAATGAATAAGGAGGAGCGAGGACTGGAACCGACTGGGACGGAAGTGAGGACTGGGATTCTTTTTTTAAGTTCCCATTTTCGATAGCTTGCGCAGACGTATTTCCGATCGTCGCTTCTCTCCCTCCGAAAAATAATAACAAAAAAATAATAAAAATATTTTTCGGAGGAAGAGAAGCGACGACCGCAAATACGTCCGCGGTTCGCAGCCTCCATAAAAAGGTATGTATAGCGAGAAACTTGACGCGAGCTGCGAATTTTCAAAGTTTATCGAAATTCGCTAATGCTGATTATCGTGCTTGCTTGCTGAATGGGCGAAGACACGGATATTAGGAGAAGCATAACAAGATCATGCATAAAGTAATGTAATAAAACACCAGGCAAGATACAGATACAAACAAAAGCAAAAACGCTGGGCCACATTGTACCACATTGAAAACAGCTGTAAGCTCTCGGGTGTTAAGTCAACAAACATTGTAATAGTTAGTAACTTGCCTTAGTACTCTATTTCTCTCAAGATGGTCTTTGTGAAGCTCCCGGTGAAGCTTTGCTCGCTGACGTCGAATGTCTCAAAGTTCCTATTTTCGTCGTCCGAGTCTTCTTTATCCTTATCCGAAATCTAGACCTTTAAAAAGTCGTGTGTTGCATTAAACAGAAGGAAATATTAATATGAAAAGCTCTACAGTGTAAAGGGAAGCTGCAAAGATAAAAAAAAAAGGCTTGAGGGAAACACGCAACTCCTTCTGGGTTACTGGGTTAATAATTATCAGTGTTCTTTTTTCTGCATAGACGACCGAAGGCGAAATCTCTATACTGGGCGCATTTTGCCTTTTTCTTAAATCCCAATCAAATATTACAATTTCATCATTACACAATTGTATAAATATTTAAACTTACGAACAATTAAAAAATAATAATAATAAATAAGAAAAAAGAATAAATTGGGATGTCCTTTCTGAAAAATATTGCAGTCTGTTACTTCTGTAATGGCAGTCCTTTCGAGCACGAAGCGCCCCTTTATGTAGAAATGCAGATTGGGGAGTGGCGCAAAGTCCAGATAATTCTTCCCGTCTTCATAACTGCTTCGGCCTGTTCCTCGAATGTTTCAGGTTTTAAATGGGTTTTTACTCTAGCAAAAATTCTGCAAATAGCAGTTTTCATCCACTGAGGGGTATTTTTGATAAATCTTTTTTTTAGGCAGAAGTTCGGCGATCTCCTCTTCGCACAACGCTAAAATCTTCCTTCATTTCTTCAGCTCTGCCAAAACACCTGAGGTAACGCGCCTTCTGCCGGCTGCCCTTTTTTCTGTTGTTATTTGTACAACTGACGTCAATTGTATTGATATTGGGTATCATCTTCCAAATTTGGTCAGGGTAGCCGGATATGAAGAATTAGTTGGGTTATTTAGGCTTACCATGAACAGAGAAATTTTAAAGAAAAATAATTCTGAATCTATACGATAGAATGATAACAAGAGATTTGTGTTAACAGGTGCTTCAATCATGGCCTACAGTGACGACGTCGTAAGGTACAATAGTTATGGAAAAGAGTATGAAGTTCCCAGGAGACGTGTGTTCACCCTTTCTGAACTTCAAAGAGGAGATCATATTGCTTTCTATCGGCTCCAAGGTATTTATTGGCATCACGCTATAGTAAAACGTGTCGATGAAGAAAGCGGTGAAATGAAAACTATCGAGTACAACATAACTCCTTCAGGAAAATTTCAGGTGATGGAAAAAACGAACCAATTTCGAGACATTATAGTATACCTGATGCTACACGGAAGTTTCCATCGCGATCTTGTTCTCTGGAGAGCGCAAAGTAAGATTGGAGAGGAACAATACAACCTAGTTACCAATAACTGTGAACACTTTGCCATGTGGTGTATCACAGGAAGATCATCATGCGACCAAATTAACAAAGGCTTAGAGATGGTCAACGAAGAGGTCGGACAACGGCTTGTAAGTAAAGCAGCTACCCGAGCGGAGGCAAAAATTGCAGCCTGTAGCGCATCACACACAGGACGAGTAATTATGAGAACAGGGATGACCCAATCGATGGCACAAAACGAGCTTACCACGATGGCTTCGGGTGCTGGAACTGGAGTTGGAGGAATTCTAGCTGGAGGAGCACTTGCTGTTGCTTTTGAGGGTCTGTCAATGGCATATGATATTGAAAAAGTAAAGGGCGATTTGAAAACAGGAAAAATCGACCAAAAAGGATACGACAAAACTGTGGGGAAGAGAGTTGTGACTGGCGCCAGCCGTGTAGCAGGGTCCACTATTGGGATGGCCGCCGGACAAGCTCTCATTCCTGTTCCAGCTGTGGGAGGTGCTATAGGATGTGTAGCAGGAGCACTTGTAGGACGATTTCTTGGAAATCTTACCGGAAATATAGTTTATGACAACGACTGTGAAGATGGTGTTGATTATTATGAAGCTGAAGACACTTAAAAAATCAGCGAAGAGGAACTTGGTGGTGATGGTGCTGATTATTATTATTATTATTATTAATATTATTATTATTATTATTATTATTATTATTATTATTGTAATAAAGATTTTACTTATAATTAAAAAAAAATTATTATTATTATTATCATCATTTTTATTATTATTATTATTATTATTATTATTATTATTATTATTATTATTATTATTACTATTATTCTGCTGACGACACTGACGAAGACAGCGAAGGCGGTCTTGGCGGTTATGGTAACTATAGGTACTACAGGTAATTAAGAAATAGTTGGCTAAAAAAAATTCCCACGACAGTTAAAATTGGACAAGGCCGTAGGCTGAATCCAAAGAATAAATTGATAGACAAGGCCACAGGCTTAGTTCACATGATTAGGTTAGAAAGTCAAACAAAATCGCTAACTTGCGGAAAGTTAAAATCAAATTCGCTCAACTATTGCATGCTAGTAGACTTTACTACGAATATGAACGCAAAATATTTTTTCTGACTTGAAATATGTCTCTGTTTCTGAGAGAAAAGACGAAAATCGTTGTTCGTTCATGCGTTTATTTCGCAAGTTTCAACCAAGGCTCAACCATGGTCTTGTCTTTCTTTAATTCCTTTTCTCAGCGCAGACGCTAATTTGTAGACAAACAACCCAAAGACCTCAGCGTCTCATGGGGTTGCGTGCGCACCCATCGCATCAACAAAAAATTTTGGAAGTTAAAAGATTTTTTGTTTTATTGTTTTTGCGTTTTCCCTTGGCTTTGATAACAGGACAACAGCATTTGCTGTCATAGCAAGTAAGTTAGTAAGTATGTAAGTGAAAGTAAAAAAGAAAATGTAATAAGTTTTTGACACCAAAATACTTTTAAGTCTTTTTAGCTTTTTAGCTTGTCTCATAGAACGACATCCACAGCCATAGCAAAGAGTATTTGTCGTGCTAGACTCGACAAAATGGTTCAGTGATATTCCCGGCACAGCCGCGCTGTTGGGGCGGTTTTGAAAACTACGTTTGAATCATCCAATTCGGCAACATGGCTTAAGAATTCTTCGATGAAGGATTCTTGCATCGGCCGTTGTTTATAATTATTACATCTTGGCTTTAAAGGTTTAAATAGGTTTAAAGGCTTGCTTATAGTGGAAAGTACACTTAGCTTATCCAGCTAGTTTACAGGCACTCCACTTAAATACTAGAATTAAACAAGTAATAAGTAATACTGAGTAGTACTAAGTATAAGTATCACTCCACTTAACACTTGGTCGTATGGTTCAGATGATGTTTAGGAAGCATCGAAAACGAAGTATTCGGCAGCATTTTCTGATCTAATGTAACCATTTGCAGTTAAGGAAAGAGAGACTTGTAGAAAGCTTATAATTAAGCCTAAAAGTAAGTTCGCTTATTAGAAAACTGATTGTTGCGTTGGAAAAGTGTTTTCAGCTGTCAGACTGGAAAATAAGTACTGATGTACGAAACCAACCGCGTTTGTTCAGTGCGTAACTCCGCTCACACTTTTGCACCCGAAACTAGCATTTTCCTTTCCTTACCTAGATCATTCCAGTTTTCAAATTTTGTAGCTTTTCTGGCAGCTTAACTTAACATGGTACGGGTTTACTTTTTTTCGGTTTTCCGAAATGTTATTACTTGAAAACACCCTCTAAGAGATATGAATGCTGTCTATGTAAAAGACAGTTACCAGTAATTGTTCCGCATAATTAAATGATAATAAAAATCCTCTGTAAGGTACGGACAGTAGATTTACCTCTGTTTGCTTTGGTAACTTAAGCCTTACTTTTCAGAGTTGCTGAAACTCAAGAATAAACCGCGCGTCACAGCCAACGAACGCCAGCTCTTTGATCTTTTCTTCTCGCATAATATGCCCCTCACATCAGAAGTCCTGTGCACTAAATTAGACTATCAAAGCATTGTTGCGCCACTCTGGGCTGTCAACTCCCAACTGTTTTAATTCTTGCCAAATGAAAATAAACCAACAAATGTTTCTATCCTGAAAAAAAAGTGCCAGTCTGTCGCACCCTCGTCGCAAAGTTCTCCATGCGCTCGCTTCATCAATTGCTGGTTCGAGAAAACACGGTCCTCGGTCCTTTCGCAGAGACTTCTGGTACTGTTGTAGGGAAAAACATTGACCAATAGCAGACAGGCGCGTCCCCAGTAACGATCCCAGAATCAATTGCGCGACACATTTTGGCTCCAGTTCCCTTCTCGTATTCCCGTTCGGCGCTGAATTCAGCGACATTTACTGAAAACACCTCGTTTTTCACATCCGTACAGTAGCCAGTGGACCAACACTGCGTCCTCGTCGTTGTCTTGTTCTGCGTCCATGTTACACTATGATATCAGTAAATCGTCCAGCAGGCCTTCTATTTTACTCATTTGTCGCAGCCCAAAGCGAAGCCATCGTGCTTTCGCTGGCGGAGGGTAAGGGTGATCAGAAAGGTGGTGGGGCATCTCCAGAACCGTGAGGTCGCTTTTTCGACGGTAACCCCAGTCGAAAGGAAAAAAAGCAGTCGCGTTTTTTTTATCATCCATCATCCAAGCAAAACTAAAATTGGAAAAAAGGACGCCGATAAAGGGAGACAAAAGGCGACAGGCAGATCCCGTCAAAGGAAAAGCGTGAAGAGGTCCGATGGTACATAAATACAACAGTTAAGTTGCGTCTCAAATACGAAGAACTTTCACGCGCGTTAAATCTTTCTCCGTAAGTTCAAATACATGAAATGTCATATCATCGTTTCACAATAGACATGTTATAAACATCAATGTGGTAAACAAATATCTAAACTAAATTAAGTAAAATAAATACTCACTTATACTCCCAATGGTGTCGTCTCTGTGATGTGGTGACGTCACTGTCCTTCCAACGTTTTGCATTCGCCGCCTCCTTGTGTGGTCAGATGAATGACGCCAGCAGTTCCCGCCTTCTTATGGTCCTTGTCCAAAGTTTGCAATTCCCGCATCCGAAACGAGGTTGCTGGGTCAAAACTAGCGTATAGGACTACTTATTCGAGAGAATGACACCACGGGAACATAACAATGAAGTTTTCACGCAAACATCACGCGCACGTGCCGTGACAACCTCGTTCCCAGTCCCAAGCGGAGGGATGGAGGTTGGGAGGGGGAAGGGTTATAGATATTGTAGCGGGGAAATATTTCATTTGTAGGAGGAATTTTGATCGCATCTCCTCGGTAACCTTGGAACAACCATTGAATAAAAGCGAGAAAAAAATTGCGTTGCTTGTATTTGTTACAAAATGCCGCACTCAACAAAATGCGTACGTTTTCACTAAATTCACCAACCCTTGTTACAAAGTGCGATGTTATAGCAAAATGCCTCAACTACTCACGCCGAACCGCACAGAATGGACAATATTGTTACTGAGTCATTTTTTCAATTTTATTTTCCTTAAGAAAGCCAGGGTTCACGTAGCTTCGTGGCACGCAGCTACACAATGTATCTTAAAATGGACCGAATCTTAACAAAAATACACTACGAACAACCTGGAAGACTCAACATGCCAACATCATGTCATTTGGCTCTTAATACCTGATAAATTAACATTTAGAGTCTTCGTCTTTGTTATTTTCCAAATTTATAACGGAAATGTCAACGACTTCTTTGGACTTAAAAGCTGAAGAAACTGTGGATGTAGAAAATATCCTGTTTTCTCTCATTGAAGAATGCTTCGCGCGTTTGAGAAGTTCCTTCTTGTACTTTGCCTTCATAACACTTAGAGTGTTTGTCGAACGTTGGCAGAAATCTTTCACTGTCAACCTCATTTCTTTAATCATCTTTTCTTTGTGAACTGATAAACCTGTATGAAGTATCAGAGGCAAATCTCATGATAAAGTTCTACAATCTATCATAACTAAGTTAATCAAAAGAGGGTCACGAGTTTATCATTAACCGTTGCAGTCGATTGTAAATCGCAAGAAGTGATGATCATGATGATAATGATGATAATGATGATGGTGATGATGACGATGGTGACGATGATAATGATGATGATGTTGGAGATGATAGCCTTGTATCATCAGATTGAGATACTCGCGGCTTCGCCTCGCGTTTTTAAACCTGATGATACACTCCTGCTCGTTTTTTAAACAGTACAAAACAAAAAGGATATACACGAGCGAGCACCAATTGTATCTCGTTCCCACGCCTTGCTCCGCTAGCTTCCTACGCGTGCGCCCTCACTTCTCGCGTTGAATCCCAAAAGGAGAACTTTCTTGCAGGCTACGTATAGGTTGCATTTCGCTTCGATCAAAGACAATGAACCGACTCACCTTTATTCTGATCGACTTTTAATCTCTTTCGTATCCTCCTCACAGCGTCAAAACAAAGACCCAAAACCACAGCCGCTATGGTGCATGTAGCGCTTATGAGCAGCGTGTTACGGAAAAGATCGGTACCGCTATCAAATAAACCAGTTGAGATTTCCTGAACGACTTGTTTATCGGACACACCTGATCCCTGGCAAATAAAGAGATACGTTATACAGTCAAATCCCGTTAATACGGACACTGAGGGGGCCATAGAAAGCGCCCGTATTAATGCGGTGTCCGTATTACGCAGGTTGAATTAAGGGAAAATGTAAGGGTCTCTCACCCCAGGAACAAAGCAAACTGTCTGTAATATCAGGGCCATTTATACGAGGAAAAATAAGAGGCGTCTTAAATAAGACGCGAACTTTCCGTATAAACGGCACATTCCGTCTAAAATAAGACGCGACTTAACTAAGACGCGTCTTATTTTAGAACAGCCCTTAACACCTGTTCTTAGATAAGACGCGTCTTAGCTAAGACGAGAATAACTTCGTATAAATGACCTTCGCGTCTTACATAAGACGCGAACGCATGGTACGCATGCGTTTATTTTTGGCGGGAAAATTTTCGTGCCTTGTTGGTTGCCGTTGCTACGGGCAACATTCACATGAAAACGAGTCAAGAACAGAAATAAGACGCGAACCATTTATACGAGCTGTTCTCGTCTTAGATAAGACATACTCGTATAAATGGTACAGTTCGGGTCTTTTTTAAGACGCGTCTTATGTAAGACGCGTCTTATTTTTCCTCGTATAAATGGCCCTAATGAGGAGTAAATGTAAAATGTAAATAAAAATATCATATTATCCGCTCCCCTCAAGTCTTTTTGGGATAATTTACAACACTGGTTGGGGGACTTTGCCAGACTGCTTAAGGTGCAGTTTACAAGTAATGAAGGAATGAGTAAATGATTCCCCCATACATGAGTGTGAAAGTGAGATAGACCACCACACCGGGCACTACGTGCTTTATTAAGCGGGTGCCCATAAAGCAGGGTGTGACTGTTTGGTGAAGAATCGAAGGTGTCGCAAATTACTTATTAACAGGGTTTGACTGTCGTTAATGATTAAGCCTTAATAAGGGTCCATTTTGTTTGAGGAAATCCAAATCGAGATTCTTGAATCCAGAAACGGATTTCGCGTTTTGCTTCTAAAGGAACAGTTTTCTAAAGGCCAAAAAGGACTTTAGATCCAATAAAATCCAGAACCGAGTGGATTCATGATAAGTTATCGTTTAAAGTGGTTGTGTCACGGCAGTCCAGTTCATTTTGTTTAATTTCGCTAATTACTCGCCCCCAATTGCTATGGAACTTGAAGTAAGCAGAGAAATTACATGTAAATGACCATATCAGAGATCCTAGACAAACAAATATGTCTCCTGAGCATTATTTTTGAAGTTGCCAGCAGCAGGGATCAACTTTGTAAAACTGTTAGGCTGAACAGTTTTCAAAAACCCTAATTTCGATCCGTTTCAATCTTCTTCAGTTTTGCCCATCCGTGGCATCTGTTGTTTCTGTTATGTTATTTTAACCTTCCTTTAAAGTTTTAAGCGGTTATTTTCATGTTTCTCTTAATTTAACGGGCATTTTGTAATTTCCAAATTTGGCTGAATTCCATGACACAGTTCCTTTAAGGCAGAGAGGATCAAGACAAAGAAATGGCGAGACTCACCTCAATAGGTTTAACCAATTCTTTCACCCGCGAGAAAATCTCCGCTCGATGAGACCGCATGTAGCCATAGAAACAGTGACGTAGACGCATGGAGTCTCCGCCAATGACTACACCGTACGCTGTTTTATGGTCAATAATCTCCGCAATTCTAAATGAAGGATTGGCGAAAAGTTCTCTGTGGGTTGCGCCAGCGTATGTGTCTATCAGCACGCCGACTACTTCTCTGTTGGAAAGAGCATCGGCTAGTTCCTTGATGGTGTTATAATGTTTGTCTAAAGATATACATAAAATACATACGTTACATATGTGGTGCAGAGAACTTGTGCGCATGCACCTATAAACAAACCGCTATAACCACTAGCACTGCTGGCGCTTCTTGTTGTTGACTCCTTTGAATAGGAAGCTTAGAAGCATTGACGGCGGCGACGGCAGCCAAAACGTCACTTTTAAAATGAACTCGCGTTTTTTTCAAAATTTGTCGCTGGAGTTGACTTCTTGGGGACTGCACTCAAGTTTAGAAAGAGAGAAAATTTCGTCTTCGCTTGTTTGCGTCCTCAATAAAACGTGAAATTCGCAACTTACACATCTTCCACGATGCACCTTATTTGCCCAACAAATTTTTGCACAAGCATTGTTTTCAATTTCTCTTCGAACGGCTGTAATAGCCAGGAGAAATGAAAAACAAAGGTTATGCAAAATTTTGGGAGATGTGCAAGTGGTAAATTAGGCGTTTTCACATCGTAGTCGTGCAGTGACAGCAAAGAAATGTACAAACAAATGTGATGCACCCTGATAAAAACATCAAATGCTTCTCTCACCTTTGTTCATAATCGCATTTCTCCTGATTCCGAGATTGTACTCGGGTGAACCATGAATTGCTCCAATCTAAAAAAACGACAAAATAAATGATTATGTAAAGAAGTTTTCGACAAAAAGGGACACTTTGTCCTAAATGGTCGTTTTCGCGTTTTAAAGGGACTATCTCCTTCAAAAATGGAAAAGCTAGCCTTCCCTCTCGCTAATATTCCACAAAAGATATTGTACTGCTGTTTATAACATAGCTATAGGAAACGACAGTAACAAAAAAGTTAACAGTGGTTTGGGAGTGGGGGTGGGCTCCGCATTATTGTCTTGTTTTCCTGTTTGTGTCTCGAATTTTCTTGTCGTCCATTGCATGTTGATACAGACATCGGGTTGTATACTGACAGCTTCTGGTGTAACTTCGATGTCTGACTTAATGCTGTGAGTTCCATCCTGAAGCTAAAATGGTTGTCCGGGACACAAGAATACGCAGGTAATATTCGGCAGGAACCGGTTTACTATGAAAAGCCCTCATAGCGATTTCAGTTTGACATCAGCTGCGTTAAGTTACAAGTATACAGTGGAACCTCGATTAAACGAATCTCTATAATTATAACGAAGTCCTCGGTATAAAAAGCAATTTTCTTTACCCCCAGTAATAGTAAACTTTATGGAAAAGAATCTCGACATAACGAAACCACCTTATAGGGAGCATGTTTTGCCAGTCCCTTGGCACTTCGTTGAGGTTCCACTGTATATACTTTACTGTGATAAAGTAGACTGCGAGCAGTCTCTCTTTTTCTTCCGGTTTAGTAAGGAGAGTGCACGCGCGCGCGAGTGGCGAAGCCGCGAGACGCGCGAAACGAGGGCGGCAGCCCGCATCAGTCACGCGCGTGACCCTTTGCGTATCTCGCGTTTTGCTCGACGGACTACAGAAAAAAGAGAGACTGCTCGCGGTCTAGTGATAAAGCACCACGGAAACCGTGTCATTCGGCCGGTGTCTTTACCTTAGATCCATATATCTGAACCCCAGAAGTCTCTGTGATCGAGGTCAATGCTGTTGTTAGTGCACCCGTCATCAGCGAGACAACCACGAGTCCTATGAGAACCCAGACAGTGGCGAAAGCGCGCCCAATGTTACCTGCTGGGCAGCGGTCACCATAGCTGTAAGCACAAAGAACATTTTTAGCCATCATGTTTATGATATTTGATTGGTAGTTGACAGTTAGATAGATAGTTTCATGCCAAAGCGTTCGTAGTCTTCAAAGAAAGTAAGTAAAATTTTTATGCGGGAAGATATAAAATCATATCAGTGTGTCACACATAAAAATAAATAAATAAATAAATAAATAAATAAAATGTTTACCCTAGTGTTGTCATGGAAACATAGGCCCACCAGAGCCCTTCCCAAGTTCCACGGAGAAATGACCCTGGAAAGTGTTCGGTGTTTGATTGTGAGTCCTGTCAATAAATGAATAAATAAATATATATATATGAATGAACAAATGAATAAATACATAAATGAAGAAACAAACAAAGGAAATAATGAAATTACTTAGACGGATGAGCTGTCTTTGTTAGAACATAAGTAAGTTGACTTGCTAAATTTGTTATGAGAAGTGTTTTGGAATAATAGCAGTGCAAGATCAGAGAGTAGACCGCTACTGACAACGTTACTAGTGTTTGGGGTTTAATAAGTTGTCAAGGACGATACTGTAAAATTGATCATTGCAGCACAGACGAATCGCTAACAAAGGCCACATGGTCTATAACGATCACTGGTTATTATCCAGACAGATACCTACATTCAATCTTTTTTAAACGCCTCTACAGTGCGAAACCAAACCCCACCCCCAACAACAGCTAGTTACCTCAATCATTATGATGAACTTTGAGGAAAGACTCGACTGTGGGACCTTTAGTAGCGGTAACTTAGGGCCACTTAAGGAAAATTTGCTTAAAAAGTTATGCTATTGAAGGCGACTTAAGGTTCCAGAGTAGAGCTTTGTTTATCACAATCTGCACACAGATAAAAACATGAAGGCACGTACCAGCACCCAAATGAAGAAACCAGCAATATAAGCCATGATAAAGGGTATCAGCACAATAGGCCAGCAAGCAAAAAGAGCCGAAACCATGGTATCTTTTACATTAGAATTGTCTGTATACACGATAAACACCACGCCCGCTGATTCCACGAAAGGCGAATACCCCAGACCTCCCTTGTAACTGTCTTGTAACTTGTAGCCTATTACAGGGAATGAGAAGTCCGTCTGGCTGTCAATGTTTTTTCTAAATTGCTCGATGGTTGTCTGCTGGGCTGCCTGGTTATTTCCGTTCAGCCTGAAATCTAACCTTGATCTGTTGATTTAAATGATATAACAATTACACGTTAATTTCCTTCCTGGTGTAATAATTCCCATTCAAATCCTTAGAGAGTTTCTTTTTTAACACATCAACATCTCAGACAGAAGCGATTGCATAGATGTGCTGATGGCTGTCGAGATTAATTCTTGGGGAATCCTCCTGAGAAAAGAGTCGCCGGTTAAGGCACATGAACCGTCGGCAAAGTATCGGCCGACTATCGACAAACTATCGACCGACAGACTGAAGCGGCCGCGTGTCGCCAACATATCGGTCGAGACTCGACAGGCTCTCGACCGATACTCGACCAACTTTCGACCGACCCTCGGCTGATACTCGGTCGACTCTCGACCGACATAGTGACCGATATATCGATCGACTGTCCATCGAGATATCTGTCGATACATCGATCAACACTCCCCGAAAGATACATGATCCCATCCCAGACCTAACCAACCTAACCCGCGAAGTGTGATGCAGATAGATTAAATACATGTTTTAGGCTTATCGTTGGGTGCAATATTATCGGCCTGAGGTGATAACACTTACCGAGACCTTGATTATTTGGGATATCCCAAAAATTGAATCTAATAATTGTCTCGTTAGACACTGTTTTAAAGAAAATCATGACAAACACACCGTCACCCGGAACACAGTTTGACGTTGATCCAGGAAATCGTACATTTGCGGCGCACAACCTACAGATTAGTCAGTTTTTTACAAGAAGTTGGAAATGGCCTATTAAGCTTTCTACAATACAAAAGTCTGCGTCAGAGAAGGTTCTAGAGCACTTTTGTTTTAGGAAGCAAACACAAACACAAAATAAAACCCGATTACCTGTTATGTTCCCGACACCACCCGCAGCACTGATCCACGACGTGGGTCAACAGCTTTGGGATTATTAATCCAGAAGAATAACCTGACGTGAGGTTTCTGAAATTCAAGTTCACGTAAGGGGGATAATTTCTCCAGTTTGTTGTCAAATGCGAACGACATCGGCATGTCTCTGTAAAACAGATAAGAGTTTGTTTGTTAAGCTGATGATAAGACACTGTGTTGGTCCGTTGTGGTGACCATCCTGACCAAGAGTGTTAAGGAAAAGTGTTGCAGAATGATGCTCTGTTCGGAAAAGATAACTGAACACGGTCCTTCGAACTGGATATGGGACGGCAACTTGGGGTAAGCAATGTTGTTGCCACCACTAAGCATAGTAACATAATCTATGAAGTAATTAAGAGTTCTACACCTCTGATGGAACGTTTGAATGTCGCATGGAAAGGTTTTCTTATTTATAGCTAAAGACGCCGTGCTGTAGTTGGCGCACTTGACGTTCAACCTGATGATTCGTGGTTCATAAAGAACTGTGGCCTGCGACCAAACTCTTTATATGGGAGGAATCGCAAAAAGTCACGCGGAGTCGGGGTTTGCCCGGGGGATATTGAAGTTTCAAATAAGCTATTTTACAGTTATGAATAAAAAGGAGGCTGACGGTGACCTCGTTTTGATACAAACCTTCCTGCTTTATTATGTAAATCAAGTTATTCTTATGCTAACCAGTATTCTTCGAGGACAATTTCCATAACAAAGCAAAGGAAAAAGGTTACCGTCAGCCTCACATTCACTCGAAGGCTAGGGTACTAAGTCCACAACTATAAAATAGTGTATTGATCGGCGCATAACTCACCTCCAAAAGTGATTCCCTCGGGCCCAGGTCCCTTCTTAGTTCTCGCGGCCACAGTTATCTTATAAACCGCAAGAGGTTCGAGGTCCTGTAACGTTATAGAAGTAATTGATCGTGCAACATCTTCACTGATAAGATCACCCTCCGCTGTTAAGTCGCCAATCTTTACGGCTTGGTAGGTCACACGATACCCGGCTAAAAAGCCGTGAAGGAATTCAGTGGGAACTGGTTCCCAGGAAATGGGTATTGTTGTTAAACTTGTGTGATTTTGAGCTTCAATGCTGGGTGGTGGTTGACTGGGAACTGTGAATGAAACAATGGATGGTCAGCCCAGTTTATGACGTGAAATACAGTTATTTTGAAAGCAGGTTGAACAACACGTTTATACGTTTTTAGGGTGTAATCCCATCACGCAAATTTTAACAGCCCTTGGTTTGTAGTATCATAGACCACGCTCCTTGATCTACCCTACCACCCCAGTATAGTCGAGCACGATCCACATGAGATCGCAGGCCACATTGCCCAGTTTTAAAACGAGCGGGGCTGGGTACGAGTCGGTTTATTATGGGCTAAATAAGAGTAGACCCCCCTTGGCAGAAAGAGCACATTGAGATTATGAAAAATATGAAGTTTGGTGTCGATCGGGCCATTATTGAACAGGACACAGCTATTCAAAATTTATAAGAGATGTATGGATTGCAGAACACACCGTCCGACGTCTGCATATTTCTTGGTAAATTTTGAAGTTTTTGGATGGCTGTATCTCGTTCAATATAGGCCTGTTAAACACCAAACATGAGAATGTTGCTAATTTCAATGTGCTCTTACTGACTACATGGGTCTCGTGCTGTTTATCCCATAATAAACGGACTCGTACCCAGCCCCTCTCGGTTTGAAACTAGGCGAAGGAAACGACCCCTGGGAAGAGAAGCATTCCCCTTACCGTCCTCTTCCGTCATTACAGTCTGTGAGGCAGAATTACCAGGTCCAACGCGCGTGAAAGCCCAAACACGAATCTCATAAACGGAGGCCTTGCGAAGCGACTTTAGCTTAAAAGAAAACTCATATTCTCCCAGGGTGATCACAGCGCTGGTGCCATTTGTCAAAGATGAATACTTTAGTGCGTATCCTTGAATGATGCCATTTCGGTGGTCCGGGGGCACTTCATCCCAATGAATCAATAGGCTTTGAGAATCAAGAATGACGATACCGAGTTTGGAAGGTGGAGCTGTTGGAACTGCAACAACAAAACACAGGTCAATTAAATAAGTTGGTAGAAGGCCCGGGGCGGGGCGGGGCGGGGCGGGGGGTACTTGGATTAACTGATACAACCCCATCTAGCGTCACATCCCCATTAGCCCTTTATAAGGAAGTACCCCCCCCCCCCCGATACAAGGTAGGTCATTCGAGAAGAGGATGGAACCAAGATCCTCTAAAACCAGGGTAAATCTTACTCAAATCTGTTCTGATTTCTGATCGCAGCGCCACTGCAGGAAGACAAATAAAATAATCTCTTCAGACAGAAAACATGTCCAACCAAGTCGCCAGAAATACACTGATTTATGTCATAAGCAAACTGACACCTCTTTGACAGTTCTTTCAATTGGTACTATTTGTTTTTCAGCATTTTACGAAATGACATTTAAATTTTGACTTTGGTCACCTTTGGCAGTAAAGAGGTCAAAGGAGGCAAAGAATAATCCATATTCCTGTTTAGAACGACCAAGGAACGTAGAATCGTTGTAGCGATCCACCTCCAGTCCCACTGGGGGCATATCGTACCTACTTTTGAGCTTATGTGGTAGTCGTAAATCACTGACATACATAATAAAATTTGGAATCTCTTTCTCTTACCCCATTCCCATGTTTTTACATACAAAGGATCGGTGAAGTTTCCGTCTTCAGTAGCAAATGCTGCAACTCTTACAGCGTAAGTTGTGAATGGCTTTAAACCAGTTAACAGTGTTTGGATGTCATTTTTACCAGCTCTAAAGTTGCTGACAAGATCAGGTTGATCGACACGGTAGTATTTAATGCGGTACCCTTGAAGAAATGGCTCATCTTGCAAAGAGACTGGGCTCCAGGTCACGTGAATCGTCGTGGCGCTTGTGGCTTGAGCAGTAGCGTTCACCGGGGTTTTACCAGGGGCTAGAAATAAAAGATTAATCACTACACTGATCAGTCAATTCACCAGATAAAGTAATAAACAATTTTAATATGGTGGGTACTCCAATTCAAGTCCTCCTCGCCTTCTTTCGTATCCATTAACTCCTTCAAACATCCTCGGGGAAATGTCAGGGAGTAAAGCTCAGCTCAGCTTCCAGACTGCTTTTTGCGCTGAGTTCTTAACCATCACAGGTTTCCCATCTCTTACCAACGCAAAATTTTTACAGGGAACCCAACTGGGTTTTGAAAGTCGTTTCCAGCTACATGAGAATTGCCTGTAAGAACTTAGCGTAAATCCTCTATTAAGCCGCCCCCTCAAATACTCCCTCTCCCTCTAATACGTCCCCGCCCTTTTCAGGGGAAGAAAGTTTATAAGCTCCCCCTCTATTAAGCCCCCCTCCCCTCCCCTAATTATCCTTCACTACTAAATGAGAGACTGTATTAATCAATCCCGACTGTAAAACTTCGTGTGGACTGATCCGGGATGGTTTATTTACCACCTGGAAGTTCGGATTTGATTCTGGTCCTCGGTTGCATGACCGGCAACCCTCTTGTTCTTGAGCTTCTCCACTTTGTATTCTAGTTCTTTATGGATAACTTATACCATCGTCTTTTCTAAATGAAATAAGCTCCCCGTCTCTATTAAGCCCCCCCCCCCCCCCCGCCTCAAATGGGCTTGCAGTAAATAAGCCCTCCGGGAGGCTTAATAAGGATTTACGGTACGTTAAATCCTATTGATTTCTTACGTCCTTCACTCTTCAAATAGCAAATGCATCAAGCATGGACACGAACAGTTTAAAAAAAGAATACACCCTTGAGCGACACAAATTGAGTGAGAAAACAAGGGCCTTTGAATAACTGGGCCAAGGTATATAGGACTGCGGGCCGACAGAAATGTAAACATGAAGTCACAAGAAACATACCTCCAGCACTTGTGGTTGTATTTATCAATGAGCTCCAAGGACCAGGTCCTTTTCTGGTGAAGGCGCGCACTTTAAGAGAATAGTTAGAAAAAATTACAAGCCCCTCAAAGACCGCTGTGCGAGTAGGAGCTTGAACGGTCATTTGCTTGTTGTAGCCATAGGCACCGTAGATATAAACCTCGTATTTCCGAATGATACCATTCCGAAGTTCTTCCGATACTGGAAGCCAATCGAGGTTTATGCTCGTGGTGCTGAAGGAAGTCCCGGTTACGTTGATCGGAGGTCCTTCGGGGACTATTGTGAAGCAAACATAAATATCAGTAGTATAGTGTGAAAACTTGAACCACGTAAAGTAGTCACGTCTTCATTGGGTCTCTGTCTTATCTATTACATTATCTGGTACAGACATCATTTAGTAAGTCCTGACAATCTTTTGTTAGTGGGACGAACAGCCAGTCGGTCAATAAGACAGACAGTCATTTAGTCTTTGAGATGGGAGTCATTGGGGAGCTTAAGCAACGACGACGGCGACGGCAACGAAAACGGCTAAAAAGGAATAGGTTTAGATGAGCAACACAACGACTTTTTTTAACATTTCTTGGCCGTCACTACAAGACAACGACGTGAAATTTCCTAATTTCACATTTTGTTGAGGACATGAACACAACACAACTACTATCTTTTTCTTTTCCTGAACTTCGATACAGTCTCTAGAAATGTTGCTGGCATATGACGAATTAAAAGAGATGGAATAAGCGCGATAAAGTTTCAAGCAGCGCGACTTCACTTTTTAAGTGACGTTTTTGTAGCCATCGCCGTCGTTGTTGCTTAAGGCAAAGTTCCCTATTAATTCAGGTCAACAGTGATAACGAAATTGGAACAGACAGCCATTTGGTCAGTAGGACAAGAAGGTCATTTGAAAAGTTAAAAAGAGAGTCATGAAGTCAAAGTGACAGAAAGTCATTTTCACAAACATTTGGTCGTGCGGTCTGGCAGCAACCAGAAATTTCACAATTTCTCTGCGTTAGTCAGGCCTTTAGTCTGCTAGCCTGTTATTCCGTTGTTTTATTAAGTTAAAGATAGCTATGTATGACCATAAATAATGTTTGCTCATAAGTTGCACGAATTATGATTGTCACCAAAGAGTGTCTTCATAAAGGTTACTACAAGGCAACTGTTGAATGTACAGTAATGTTAGAATGCTAAATGACCAAGTCAAATATAAAGTACGTAATATATCGAGCATGAGACGCAGTGTCTCATCACCAGATGAAACACTGAGAAGAGAGTTGAAAATACGACGCGCAGCAGAGTATTTTTGACGAACTTCGAGGTGTTTCATCAGGTGATGAAACACTTTGTCAAATGCTTGATATTACTTCTCAAACAAAATGATTTTAGAAGGAGAAATTAAGGATGCAAAAAATAAGCACTTTTTAACCTGATTTCCAAACACTCATCAAACATTATTTTCTTTTGTATTTTCTTTAGGAACTATTAATGAGTTTGAGAAATATTGACCAAGTCCTGGCGGCTGGTAATCAAGTGTCAATGAAATGCTTTGTGACTCTTACCTCCCTCATCTGTCCAACTCTGTGTTTCACTAAACTTTCCTTCCCCAGTGCGTGTATATCCCGCCACGGATATATTATACAAGGTATACACCTCTAGAGTTGTGATATTTCTATACGTATTCAAGTCGTGTTTTATTTCTATGAAGTCCAGGACGTCTGGATCATTCGCTTTTATGTAGCGCACGACATAACCGAGTAAGACACCAGGTATCGTAGACTGGGATATGCTCTGCCACGTGACCAGGATGCTTGTGGCGCTGCTGTTGAACGCGGTCACTTGAAACGGAGGAGCCCTGGGCACTAAAAATATATGTGAAAGTGGGCGAAAAAACAAACAAAGAAACAAACAAATTAACAGCTGCTCAGTAAAGTGTATCGTGAGCTCACCCGTGAGGCAAACAAGTTGGAAACGCTGACCCTGTACACAACAAATATGCGTTATTGACTACGCGTGAAGTCAAGATGGTTTGATATTGCCTGAGACGGAGATGAGGTCAATAAAAAGGCAAAAAAAAAGCGAGGAGAATTTCCAGCCACCTTGAACAAACAAGCTTGGTGAATAAAGGATATTATTTCATAGACAAAAAGACAACTTTTTCTTGCGGGAACAACGCGGGCAATCTCGGGTGGGTAAGATGGGCAAGTAGCCAATCAAAACACAGGATTCACTTCACCTTGACTGCTCGAGCATTCGTCCTAGTCAGGTCTCTTAAGGTCAGGATCGTTACAGAGTTGACAAAAACACCAAACTTTGCACAGCGATAGCTTATTGCAGTCCCATGAATATTAGAGGGGGTGCCCAATGCAAATATGCCACTGAAGCGTGCTAAACAGGATTTAATTATTGTCAATTTCACCTGCTGGGGTCCCTGTGGTGTTTTGATTGAAAATTGTTATTCAATACCTTAAATCACTCAGAATACTCTTCTCATGTTGTAAACAACAATTTCACTTGAACATCTGGCATTCCCATCCATTATTAGCTTATTGATTGTATAATTAAGTTGATTATTACTGTGCCCTTACAGCAAGTCCACAGTCCGCCCACATTTTCATAAGTCATTTCTAAGATGGCCTCGTCTTTGCTTCATAACTTGCAAGTACTCAGCTTCTGGGTTCTCTTCTCCTTTTCTAGTGTATTTCAATTAGAGGAGGCCTTATTGTGTGGCTTAAACCTTATTTATCAAGTATTACTTGTCATTACATGTCACTTTAAGCTAAAGAAAGCGTATGGCATAGCGATTCACACACAAAATTTCAGAAAAAAAGAAATTGTCAGAGAGTCTGTTGTATCACATATTATCAGGGATTTATGACGGCTGTTCATGAATAGCAAATAACGAAATGACAGAACCCAGAATAGTTCTTTCCTAAGGAGGTAATTAATTTTTCAGCTAAACATAGGCCTGGATGCCTTTCAGTCTGTCTTTATCTGCTGGACGCACGTGCATGTTTTGACAGAGAAGAAAGCATCGTGGCACGAGTCATATTATTAACAATTCCCGCAGTTTGTCTAAGCTTTACAAAGCAAAAACTAACAAAAAAAATCTGGTCTCATAAACGAAAAAAAGGAACAAGTTAGCCCAAGCTTCACAAAACAGCACGGTTCATCATGAAGCCTCTACATTTGGCACTGAAGCACTTATGTCCAAAAATAATAACAGCTTTTCAAGTCGTAAAAGTGAGACTCAAGTGGTACAAGATTGACTCAAATGATAAATGGTGAATGGTTTAACTGCTGAAACTGTAGAAAGGGGGCCGGACTAACTTTTAATGCCTTGTATTTCAGTTGTAAGTTTTTTTCTGACTGACCTTTTCATTCTTGATTTAATTGTATTGTAATTATTTTAGTTGAAGCCTTCTTCTATTCCTGTAAATTCTTCACGTCTGTTTTTTTGCTGACCTTAGGCCATTTAAGCCCCCGGCTTTGGCTGTTATTGTGTATTTTTTCTTCCAGTGTGTGATATGTATTAATAAAGTAAGTTAAGTTAAGTTAAGTTTACATGGAGGAGGGTGACCCCAGGTAGGCATGGTAACTAACTTAGGTGGGGTATTAACCCGCATATCCATATAATCTCTCATTTTAATTCGATCACGTTTACATGATAGGTGGGGTGACCCTTCAAGGTGGTTAGCCCGGTCTGCCACACCGGGTAACCCTCTCAGCTGAGGTCAAATTTTGCCATGTCAACGTTTCAAGGTGGGGTAACCCAGACTAGGCGGGTTCGGATTCATGATACATCAAATTCACGCAAAATTCACTTTGGCGCCGGGTGGCTTCACATAGTTATTAAAGGTAATGATAGAAAGCCACAAAAGGAAAGCCACTGAAGGTTGAAGTGAGCGTAGACGTGGTTTGCTAGCACTTTTCTTGTTTACGTGCTTAGCGACCATTCAATAATCTTGAGAAAGTGCACCCCAGGATGGCGGCGTTGTAAGATTGCATGTAAAGGAGGGTTATTTTTTTACCCTACCTAAGCAGGTTACCTCACCTACCCGGGGTCCCCAACCTTCATGTTAACAGGCCGTAAGTCTAAGGAACCGTGAAACTGGTAATAAACAGTATACCTAACCCGGGACTAGCTGTGATACTACTTCCATCTTCAAAAACGTCAGCATAGCAGCCAAAGGAGCCATTATATCGGTGTAACACGAATATTAGGTTGCGGTTGTTTCATGCGTCTCATTTTGTAACTTTTTTGTGTTCGTTTTTGTTACCATCTCTAAATTTCACTCATGTTCAAAACTCCCCTACTAACAAAATATTTCGTAAAGCTCTTTAGAATGATATTCAGCAATAAAAATAAGCTGTCACCAGGAGCCGATTTCTAGGCTCCTAGTGTGGCAACATAGGCATAAGTGAATGCAAAGTTTTGCGGTATTTAATCTGTCAGAAATGTGTTTGAGTGGTCAAAGTTGGGGCTGATGGGCTTCTTTATCATGACCACTCCATTATTATAAAGGACCAGGCCATAATTATTGTTGACCCTTGCTTTTTTTGGTATTTTCTGTAATTTTTTCACAGCATTATTTTGTGAAAAGTAGGTAACTGAATTCATGATCGTAAGATTTCGTAACCACGGGGTATTTGCCTGATTGCATCAAACAAATTACCTTCATTTTCATAAATGATACATCATTACGACCTTCCTTTTTTTTGAAAGATCGTATAGACCTACCATTAACACTCTGGTGCAAGGGCTCTGAAGTGAATGAGCTCCTTACCGGTGTCTAGGCATGCAGGGACCTTATACACTTCTTTTTAAATGCAAATGTGTAAAAAATAAAGAGTGGTAAAAATTCCTGGAGAGGCATGTTTTACAACCTCGCCCCCAGGGCTTAATAAAAAGGTAGAAAAAGGTAAAGTGGCCATATTTTACGTCAATAACTCGTGACAGTAAAAATAACTGATAAACTTGAGGTCGACGGTGCGCTCCTTTTACCCCCCTCTCTCCATTAATGCTCCTTTTTAAGGGTATTTAAAGCTAGTCAAAGGGGGCTAGTCAAAGGTACACAGAAAGGAGAGAAGTTGAAATAAGGATGTGTTGACACCGGAGATCGAACTCGGGACCTCGCGCACTGAAGGCTGCGCACTAACCAACTGTGCCACCCTTGCTCCCCCTTTTTCCCCCTGAGGACGAGGTTGACATGTTTTAATCATTATCTCAAGGACAGGGTTACAAACGAAGCAAATTATAATCTAATCTTAGCTGCACAATTACAACGTGGGCGCGTTGTCAGTTACGGTTCATGAGGTCGGTCATGTGGCATGTCAAAATTTAACGATTCTATCGTTTAGGATGTGATACATTTGGGTTTTATGTTATTGTATGACATCTTTGAAAGTTGGCTTTGAGATCTGTTTAAATTGATATGTAATGATATTTTCACTGGCAAGTCTTAGCAGTGACACTGGTAGCCGTACAGTGAACATGGCCACACTTAACATGTGGAGACTGGGCACTAGTCAGTATTATGTACATGTTAAACTATTTTGAATAGTGTAGCAACAACTAAACATTACCAAATTAAAAACTTAAAGATTTGAAACAAATGTTTTTTAGCCAAATCAAACAAGAAGAGTACTCACCACAGGGTACCCAACCTGGTATTATAGGTGAAAGTTAACCCCCCCTTTTATCTGTAATTAGGACCATTTGTAATGGGCACCCCCTCCAGTATTAATCGGCAGGTGCTAAGGAAGTTCTGTGCCAAATTTGACACTTTTGTCACGTCTGTAACGATCCGGCCTATATTTTGCACTAAGAGACCTGACTATCCAAAAAATAGGGCAATTTATAGCCTCTGCCACTATGCCAGAAATTTGTATTAGGGACAACCGTCCTAAGATATCTCGTAAGTACTATTTCTTTACACTAATGCCCTACTTGCCGTAAAATTATTAACCTTGGGATACATCTTAGCTCAGGCTAGACTTGCTACAAGTCGACCTCTCATTAGTTCTTAAAAGTGAGCGAAGCGAGCGTCAATGCATTAGGCCGCGCAGCGGCCGAGCGAACGACAAAGTCTCGGGTCGACTTGTTTCGCCTGATCTCAATGGATGTGAATCATATTATAAATTCACGCGGGAAAAAAATGATTGACATATGCTGAGTCGGGAGCGGCGTGAAATATCACTCACAGTCCTATTGGTCAATTGTCATGACGTCACCGCTTGAATTTTCGAGCGGTGAATTTCGCGCCAAACAGGTATGGAGAGACCTTTAAAATGGCATAATCAACTAGGGAAAAAAATAAAGGACTTTTTTAAGGTCTAAGCTTAGGGCAAGCCTTGGATATTAGATCCGGGTGCCGTTGTCCTTCTATACCCACACTGAACGTATTTATATATATTTCTTTATTTATTTATCTATTTATTTATTTCAACAGCCTTCATAGGTGAAACCTTACCTCCTTCATCCGTAGAGACGTTGACCACTTCACTATAAGGACCTAAATCCACTGTGTAAAACGACACTTGTATAGAAAACATGGTGTATTCATCCAAACCGGTCAATTCGGACTTGAAAACGCTGCTGTTTGTTGGCGCTGATCTTCGTCGTCTGCTGTGCTGTCGGTGAGCGGCGCACGTCCGAACAGTTGTATTTGCATCGGCAGCTTTTGAGTAGGTAAAGCAGAGTTTTCGGATAATGCCATTTATTTTTGCCGAGGAAGAGGCCTGAAATTCAACCATGATCGATGTGGAGCTTGTGTTGTACGCTTTCAGGTTTGCTGGAGCAATATCTGGGGCTGTGTAAGTTGAAATTTATGCGAATTAATATGCAAAGACTTTTGTAAAATATATGGTACGAATAAGCTAAGAACGTAAAAAAACCACGATAAGTGGCCGAAGGAAACAATACAAAGGTACAATACACACTGCCCCTGGCTTTAACTACATGGCATTGCGATTGACACAGAGGGTTAAACCTATAGCCCAATAAATCGCATTATATATGTCGCCATCTAAAGCACTCGTTCTGCTTTGTCGTTAATGTGCAGTGTAAGACGCCATTAGGTTTCACAGGTCTAAAGTACCTTGAAGGAACCAAGTTTGGCGGGGTGCTTATTTCATTTAGTTAAACAGCACTGTTAAGAAAGGAAAAGGAAGAAATATAATGGAGACGTGGATACTGTACACATTATGCCCAAACAATTTCTGCAAAATGATCTCCATACACTTCCTTAAAAAATTAGTGAAATTATGAATAGATGATCCAAGCATTTTGTCTTTCGTGATAAATTATTAGTTCTTAGAACCTTTTCTCATAATTGCGCGGTGATATTGTTGGGAGAAAGTTGATGTTGGTGACCCTTAGGGCTTAGAGGGTAAAAGCCCCCGAGGAACCTATTTATTTCACGCCCATTTGAGGGGGAGGGGGACGGTGGGGCTTAATAGAAATGGGGGGCTTATTTAAGAGGGGAAGGGGATTGTTTGATTTAGAAAAGACGATGGTATCAGTTCTCCATAAAGAACTAGGATACAAAGTGGATAAGCTCAAGTACAAGAAGGTTGGAGGTCATGCAGCCAAAACAAATCCGAACTTTGGCAAATAAACCATCCCGGATCAGTCCACACGAGGTTGAAAAGTCGTGATTGATTAATACAGTCTATCATTTAGCAGTGAAGAATAGTTAGGGGAGGGGGGGACTTAATAGAGAGGGGGGCTTATTAATTTTCTTCCCCTGAAAAAGGGGGGCTTATTAGATAAAGGGGACTTATTTGAGAGGGGGGGGGGGGTGGCTTAATAGAGGATTTACGGTTGGTGTTAAGCCTTATATACTTACCATCTTCATTCGTGCGAATAATGGTGGCAGAGGTGAAGTTTGATTGGCCCTTGCTGTTGACCGCTGCTCCCATGATCGCGTGTTCAGTGTATTTTGACAAATTGCCTACCGTAGCATTCAGCACATCTCCATCGAATATCAGCACTCTGGTGTACCCTGTAAGTACTTCTGTTATATTGAATACATAGTGGATAATATTCCCCAGGCGCAGCGGTTCGGGGACTGGGCTCCACCGGATGTGTATGCTTGTCGAGCTCAAGTTGTAAACGGTGACATTTAAGGGGCCACTTTGAGGGACTAAAAAGAGTAAACAATAAACAACAAACTAAAAAGTAAACAAACAATCCCGTTCAATAAAGAGTGTAGCTAGCTAAAAGTGGCGGCGAGGTAGCCTCCCGCAGTTATAGTCCGACGATCATGAAATCAGGTGATACAGAAAGTTTTCACATGACGTCACGGCGGTCATGTCCACCCTGCTCGGCATAGAGCCTTCAGTAGCTTAGTGGTTAGAGCGTCCGAACTAGAACTCGGAGGGTCGTGAGTTCGATTCTCACCTGGAGCTGGGAATTTTTTCTGAGCTTTCTGGTCTTAGAATTCTTCTTCCTTCAAATTATATTGTTGTTCTAAAACAATGAAACGGCCGCCATGTTCGTGTTACCAAACCAATCCTGTGGGAGTTGAACTCTTTTCTTTTGTAAATGTGAAAATAAATTTGGATAGATGCTGGCCACATATGCGAAAACAATCTATAAGATCCTGCTTTCTTGAAAGTGATAATGTATTCTTCAAATACAAATATAATTCTTTGTATTCACGTTTGAAGCTTTGTTTTAGACATCCTAATGCAGTGCTTATGGTTAATGGTTTATCTTCACTCTTTTTTCGATTTTATGTCGCTATTTGCAGCTGGAATTGTTTCTTGATTGTTTCTTTTTAATAAGTAGTATTTTAAAAAGCTAGTATATCGAATAACGGGAAAAAACTAAAAAGGCTTTTTTGTACTATTTTAAGAAGCAAATAAATAAAGATGACAGCAATAGTGAAACGGACAAAGAAGAGAAAAGGATGAAATCTTTGAAGATAGTTCAAAGAACGATAATTTGAAACAAGGCGAAACGAAACTATAAGAAGCTGCCCACGAAAGGAGCTAAGAGAAGTCACGCAAAAGATCATCATAAAAACGACAAGAACAACAACTGAGATTGATCAACCGCGTGGCTCGGATGACCACATAAAATGGCGGTCCCGTCTCCAGTAGGAGACGTTAACCCTTTAAGCCCCAATATCCACATACAAATTCTCCAAACTGATCTCAATATATTTCCTTAAAGAATGAGTTGAGAGAATTTGACAAAAGATCAAACATTTTCTCTTAGGTGATCATTTTATTAATTCTCATAACCTAGTCTTTTGACAATGTACGGATATCATTGGGAGAAAATTGATGTTGGTCACTATTGGGACTTAAAGGATTGATATAGCGTCCATAAGTCTTACTTTAGTGCTAAATACATTGACACTCAAATAAAAATGCATTTATGTATACTCACCATCAGCATCAGTAAAGCAAAAGATCCTTTCACTAAAGTTGCTTCTCCCTGCCCCATTCAACGCAGCCACTTGAATCTCGTACTCGGTGAAAATTCTCAGTTCTTCCTTAGTAGTGTTGAGTGAGCTGTTACACACAAGACTATCTCTCCACTCTTCTGAGTTGTTTTCACGAGGCCTTACACGCACCTTATAACCGCGTATAAAACTGTTACTCATTCCTTGCGTGGAGGGTGTTTCCCAAAGTATTGCCAAGCTTGTTGAGCTTGCATTATGGCAGTTAACGTTTGTTGGCGGGAAGCTGGGTGCTATGGACAAAGCAACGAGAAAAGAGATTTAAAAGGTGCATAAATCGGGAGACATTGGCCTAGAAATAGCTGCCCTTACTGTAAGGTATACTTGGAGCATAAACTCTCTTAAGAAGACCTGGGAGAAAATCGGTCCCAATTAATCTTGGGTATAAGAGATTTCCAAAGGTCAGTGTTCATATCACTATTTGTCGATCAACCTGTGAATGCGAATGCATGCAGGCTAACCTGAGATCAGGCTCAATTTTCGTTTCGCTTTGTAATAACATTCCGGCGGGCAAGGCGAAACGAAAACAGAGCCTGATACAAACCTTCTACGAAACGTCTGCCGCCCACTTTTTTGATTGATTGACATTTGCCGAATCAGCCAACCAAAATTACTTCCGTTGCGTGTTTTTCTAGTATACGCTACTTCTCAGTGTTTCCATCAATTTTCCGTTAATCTTTCTGTAGGCAGAAGGTGAGCCTCTACCCCCCCCCCCCCCAGCCCCTTCTCCAAAGCTTCATATTTTAAAAGGCAAGCATTTACTACTCGCAGAAATACCTATCTATGCTATCTGCTAATATTGACAATCATCAACAATGAATTAAAAAGAGCATCTCTCTTTTAGAAATGACGAGCAAAAATTTCGGCTATTCTTGTTTTCTACCACTTCATTGGAAATCCTGCGAAATGAATTTTACCTTGTTCCAGGGTTGTAAAGTATTGAACTTCGCTTGAATTTCCCAATTTATTTCGCGAATATCGTCTTACGGAGTACTTGTACGTGGTATAGGAGGGAAGATTACAGATCTCGACTTCATTGGTGAGGTTGCAAGTCATTTGCGTTGCATTGGATTCTCCAACCGCTGCATATGACACTTGGTAACCTCGTATCGCTCCACCTAACTGCTCCACTGGAAAAGGGTCCCACTTGATTCTGACGCAAGAAGTTGTTACATTTACTACAGAAACGTTTGTAGGTGGGGCATCTAAAAAAAGAGAGAGTTCATGACTAGTTGGAAACAGAGTTACAGAACAACAAGTAAACGTCACCTGAGGCCAGTCAACCTTCAGCCTCGTTCTCAGTCATCCTCGGCGAGTTCGGGTACGACGTCACCCACGACTATCGCGTTTGGTTCCAAGCCTCTTCCGCTCACTAGGATAGCGCGAATTGGCTTGAGGACGAGGCTGGTCAATCTTTAATGTCCACCTTAAAAAATTGTTCACTTTGTAAAGAGTTTGATAACAGACAAACAATTGATGCTCAGCAGAGACTTGTTAACCCTTTAAGCCCTAAGAGTGACCAGCATCAAATTTCTCCTTGTAATGTCAATGCTTTGTAAAACAGAGTTTTCATGAGAATTACGGACGTGATCACACAAAATGAATTTGCTTGATATTTTATCAACTTCTCCCCACTACTTCTGTGGGAAATGAATAGGGGAAACAAATGAGAATTCAAATTTTCATCTTAGGGTTTAAAGGGTTAACCGCCGATGTCCGCCCTAGAGAGGAATTCACTTTACAGACCGTTTTGTGAGAGACAAACAAGTGATACTCAGCCGACATAGTTGATCGGCTGTTTATCAACTCCAAAAGGTCATTTCCCTTTTATAGGGCTCTATAAACTACAAAATATTCAGTCTTTCCAAAAAATAACTGCTCTCTTCAGGTTCCCTTGCGTTGTCAAACTCTCTCCAGACCCTTCGTATGACAAGCGAAAAAGGAAGGTTGTTTATTAATCTAAGTGTTTCGTTACAGATAAATAGTAAAATCAAGTTTTCCATGGAGTTGCAGAACGTGTTCATGATTTAAGAGAAACGTTCCTTGCACATGAAGATGGAATCCCGCTTTACTAACACTCCGTTTACACGACCTCGTTATAGAGAGAAGTGTGACGTCACGTTCCCATGGAAGCAAAATTTCTAGATCTCAACAAACCATGGTACTGCAAATATGCCAGAAAAAAAAAACCAAAAACCGTGTCTTCACTCCACTACCCAAGGGGGGTGAGGGGAGGGGCGAAGAGACGAGTGACACTTTGGACTATTCCTTACCTAGGGTAGTGGTGACTGTAATGGTTTCACTCTCCTTCCCTACTCCAGCAATAGTGTAAGCAGCGACAGATATGTTGTATGTTCCTAATGATTTTAATTCTGTTATGTAGGCGAAATTCTGTACCGCATTGATAGTGATGATATTAACCTCCGCACTTCCTGCAGGTCTGATAAGTACCTTGTAGCCCTGGAATACCTCCCACTGGGTAGGAGAAAGGCTGGGATCTTGCCATGCGATATCAATACCCGTAACAGTCACGCGGGTAACGCTAAGATTTTGCGGAGGCTCAGATGGTACTGAAATAAAGTAGAACCGATGATAAGAGTCACGGTACTACTAGCGTGCGGAACAGGCATTACCCTTTTGCGTTTTTCATGTTCACTTATCCGCAAGAGTAAAGGCAAACGGGGCAACGTAAGGTCCCTATCACTTTAGAAAAAATAATACTTGACCGTTTTGAAGTTCATCCGCCCGGTTAGCTCAGCTAGATAAGCGCCGGTCTGCCGTGTGCGGGAGGACACGTGTACAAACCCCGGCCGGACTAACACTAAGGGTCTTAAAATAACTGAGAAGAATGTGCTGTCTTTGTTGCGACATCTACAAATGGTTAGACATTCTTTGGTCTTCTTGGATAAGGACTAGAAATCGTAGGCCCCGTCTCATAGCTCTTTCACTAGCCTGATTCTTGTGGGACGTAAAAGAACCCTCCCCGCTGTTCGTAAAGAGTAGGGGGCGTAGATCCCGGTGGTGTGGTACAACCTTTCATGGGCTGGGTGAATAGTCGACAGGTTGATATCAGTTGGGACGTAAGTCCTGTTTCATCCCTTGTCACCGTGTTGAGTCACCGTAGCAAATTTCAATAAAGTTGCCCGGTGTATGCAATTAATGAGCCAGGAACTGAACAGCTAGGAAATTCACCCTGGTATATTTTCTTTTTTTTCTTATGAAATTATTGTGGGGCGGGGAGGAGGGGGGTGGGGGTCAAGCTTATACTAGGCGGGAGAAGTATCCGGCCCCAGGGTTATTCGTGTCACGCCTGTCAGACAATGGTTTTAGTTCATATCAGGGTAAAACTGAGTTCCTTACCAAATTGTGCTGTCAGTTCAATTAACTGAAGAGGCATGTTATAAAGATATCCTGTTCTAGAAACAGTGTTATTCAGATCTTCGATAAGGCTGAAATTATTTACATTGTATTCAATGTCGAAGTCTGCTATCACACTTCCAAAACTAAGAAAGAAAGAAAAGAAAGGTCAACAACACATGATTATGAAAAATACAGCAAAAACGTAGGATACACAAAAAGGAGGGAGAGATTTATAAAGCTATAGGCGAATACTTGTTTACATTTTTTGCTCATTAACATATGCTTTTTATTATCTGATAAAGCAAATAAAAATAAAATCTCTGAATAATGAAAGGGCTTAACAAATTCAGTTATCTCTGAAAATTTGAGCCCGATATACCTAATAGATTCGAAGAAATTCTCTTTAAAAACCCCCCAAACTTTACAAAGAATGTATGAGCTCATTAACGTTTTTGCAACCCAGCAATTTCGCAGCTTTTGATTGCTTATATTTCCTTTGTTATTGACTGCAAAGAGCTGAAAATTGTACAAACTACTCAAATTAACCAGTTCTTTCAGCTTTGGAACCTAAATAGACCTATTCGGCTAACTCAATGTTGTACCCAATTCAAACCCTTTGGGAATAAAACGTTTTGTCTCAAGAATTTCCATATCATTTAAATGTGAATGCCACATTATAATGCAAATACAATACACAAAGAATCTTATCCCCGGGAAATTTGAATTGGGTACAACATTGAGTTAGCCGAATAGGTCTATTGTACATACGGCGACGTCGGCTATGGGTTAACCTGTATGCTAATGAGCAAAAATGAACATTGACGTCACCAAGGATTCGCCTATAGGTTGCTTTAATTTGTTGTTTCATTGAATGCAATTTGATGAAAAGGACTATCATAACTCGTCACACCATCTAAAAGAGAAAAAAAGAGAGCAACAAAAATCCGCAAAAAATGTTATAATTTATTAGGGAAAAATTAAAGAGGGCAATAAAAATCTACAAAATCTATTAGCTGCTGTTCATAAATAGAAGATTTGCGACGAAAAGGAAGGTGGAGGTGAATGAATGAACATCACGTTTACTTACCTAAAGGTAGGCGTACCAACAGAAACATTAACGCCAGGATAAGGTGTATAAAAACCTGTCACCTATCATGATACAAGAAAAAACATCCTCTATGATGCCTTGATCTAAAAATGCAAATTATTTTCAGGGGTGTAGCCAGCTTTTCGACTAGTTTAGGCCTGGCTGAAGTTCATTTCCCCTTTCCCAAAAAATTGCACGCATGACTAGAACGCACTGACCTCACCAACACTTTGAGCTCTGAAGCTTTTTAGCTCACCCCCAACAACGCATAATTTATTACAAGCAGTAGAGTGATCAAACCGAAAATTATAGGCCCGGGCCTACAGGTCTATGGGCTAGCTACGCCCCTGATTTTCATATAGATAGACACGCATGATAAAAGGTATGCTCGGTCCCACTGTTTCTGTAATAAAAAAAAGGTTAGTAGTATATTCCTCTCTTAAAAATTATACTTCCGTTTTTAAAAACATGTTCCAAATTCCAAAATTTCACCTCAACTATAACACACTCCTCCCCCGACGAGTTGACTTCTGACTCCCATCCCCTCCCCCAGAGTCTGTACGGTCAACGTTCGGTCGTACGCTCTCGTCATAACCAAATTTTGACGGATGGATAGATCAACAAATTTTCTTAGCAGGGGGCTCGCGCGCCCGCGTTTCGCATCAAGCAGCTTATGCATAAGGCCATATACGCACTATACGGGTAGATTTTCTTGTGGGTATGCTATGAACACCTATCCCGCGATATATAACAGTCCACTTTAGAGATCGACGCGGCGCAGCTTCGTCACACAAAGCGCGTCAAAATCACTGTTCTTATGTGTGAACAGAAGTCCAATGCAGCTTGGTTTTCGCGCATGCGTAGAAGCTACCATCCGGCTTAGTGTGAACATCCAGATTCAGCGAAAATTTTCTGCACCCAATCCGTGTGTCCCCAGGATTTTTTGTGCTCTCGCTGAGTTTCATCGTCACTCTGCCTTTGGGGGATTTATCCGCGATTTCGCCCATTAAAATCGCTCCTAATCTTAATCAACAGGATTCTGAGGGGCACGATGCTTATACCCACCCGACAACTACTCAAGTACTCAGTTCTTCCAGACAGTCAAAGAGAAGTACAGCATTATGGCAAAATCTTTTAGTTCGTAGCTTAAGTCCACTTACATTGCTGATAATATCGTTTGCAAGCGCATTGTGTCTTGACGTTCCTGGAATGAGGAGATCATCATGCCAGTGATACTGCTCTACCCGCACCTTACAATGAACCTTGAACGGGAACATATCTGAAGCAAAAATAGAGAATACTTTACACCACATAAAAACAATATGTCGTTGTAAAAAAAGGAAAACGCTCTCAGCGCGTGTTTCTTTGACCGAATAAAAAATACACAGATAGGATGTCATTTAAGACACGCAAAAAAAAAAAACAGAATCAGATTCAGCATCAGAATGCTCTAAACATCAGAAGATTGTATGTTCAGAGGAGTTTGAACCCCGTTAAGCAGTAATCTGTATGGTACTATTAGATCCTCAGTTATTTAGAAAATGAAATGTTGAAGCTCAACTCTGGCTTTGGTCATTTCTGAGAGTGAGAAGTTTTCAAACAAAATGGGAAACGCAACAAAGAGAATGCAGTATAAACGTCAGAATGCTGTATGTTTTCAGAAGAGCGACGCTCCTTTAACAGTGATTTATTTAGAAAACGAAATATTGAATATAAGTCTGACAATGACTTCTGCACAGTGCGAGTGAGAAGTTTTCAGACAAAATGGGGAATGTGCATCTGCAAACTTACTCATGTGAATCAAGGATAATTCGCCGTTTTTTTTATCAGACAGCGCGAAGTTCCATATGGCTACTTCAGCAAAGGTCGCCCTAGCGAACACACCAAATCCAGCTCCCAAGGAAACAGACGATGATACAAACTGTGGTGCAACCAGGCTGCTACACCCCTCGTCTCTAAGGAAGTCCGTCAGTTTCTCTCCGTTTTTGTGTATTGTAAGAATACGTGGAGTAACTGAGGCGTCGAAGGAAATTACAAGATATGACCAGATCTTCGCAGGCACGATAATTTCTTTGAGACAAAACGTCGCTGAGCGTTGTATGCGAATAATCAAGGCGTCATTTCTCTCCTGATAGAGTATAAATGAACCAAAAGAGTTAAAAAGAAATTGTCTTTGGCCATCTGCTCTGTTCCAGTACTTGAGCCATAAGGCCACCGTGAAACCAAAGCAAGTTTGGGAGGCGTTAATGTTAACTGTTGCACACGAAACACCGGGGCGATCTAGAAGTTGAATTTCGCCGCTAACTCCATCTGTCAAAAGGCCACTCTTAATTTGTACACCGCCAATCGCTCGACCCCAGGTATTCGTCATCACATCTTCGACGTTGTCAACCGACTCCAACGGCCAGAGATGGGAACAGTCCTCGAAGAATTTGTCTAAAGTAAAGATAAAATACAATTCAATGCAATGAAAACACCAACACACCAACTATTGTTGAATCACCTTAGTTGTTCATAAATTAATGTTTTACGTACGATTGTGAATTGAAGGAATTCAGCTTAAAAAACAGTGTCGAGTTCTCCAAATGCAGGCTTGCTCTATTCCTAGGTTAACTGTAAAAAAGTACTTGAGATGCCATGGCAACTAGCCCTGAATCTAAACAAATAATAGTCCTTGTAGTCTGCGGAAAAACATTACTTGGCCTAGGAACAGACTATTTCCCAGACTATTGTTTTGTTTTCGAAACGATAACAGGTAACCTTTCTATTAAGCCTCTTACACACAAAATGGTTTCCGTGACAGTAGCCTGAGATAAGGAGCAATTTTAGCAGCTGCCATACATTCTCTCTTACGTGGTATTTCATTTACGAAGCCAAACGAAAATAGAGCTGGATCTCAGGTTACCGAATAGGTGTGTAGGCAACAAAATTTAACAATCAATGACACAGGATTAAACTAGAAAAATGCATCCATTTTCAGCGGATTTCATCGACTTACAGAGTTGACATTGTACAGGAGCATGATTTTCCACGCTACAACGACAACCGCCCCTAACTTCATCACAGTAGTGTTTGAATGGACACGGCCGCCGACACAGAGATCCTGCGAATAATAAATAAGCAATGCGATAAATAACAGTAAAAGGATGGTCGCGCTTTTATGCGCACCCTTATTAGAACGTATTAACGCACGCATGTTGCATCAGCAAAGGGAGCCAAGCAACCATGATAGCAACGGCAACGAGAGGAGTCCCACAGAACAGTTGTAGTCTACCAAGAACTCTGTTACAAAGGGAAAACAAGGCCCAAATACAAAACAAATGTTTAGATTAAACAGCATCGAATTAAACGGATCGGGTTTCTATTTTATTCTTGTACTTGTTCTTCATAATTTAAATGGTCACAGGCGGGTGTGCAAAGAGAGAAGGGCCAAAAATTAAGACCTGTGGGACTCCTCTGTCTGGGACTCTTCTCGTTGCCCATCAAATAGATTAACGAGAAACACAACTCTGCTGCCTTGCGCCCAGGCATGTAAGTGAAAATTTCATAGGATCGAGGGCTGGCTTGGGATCGCATTTTCGAATCCCGCAAGGCATCTTCCCATAATCCTCTGCATTAACCGAATAAAGCATGAACCTCATTTGTTCCCGTACCCACCGGGTACAAAAAAAGTGACAAAGTATGATCCAAACACCATCGCTTAAAATGCACAACGGAGCATATGTACTGTGTTCACGGGCCTACCTCCAGGTGCCTTGAACAAGACTTCTATGTTACTAACAGTGAAATTCGACTCCCCAGCCAATATTGTTGTCAGGTCCGAGCCTAAAGCACTGTTACTGTCTCTATAAGATGTGGAATGGTTACTAGTGCCTTCCTTCATGTTACCGTCGACGCCTATTTGAAAATCAAACGGAGCTTCACCAAAGGTGGGACCGGTGGATGAAGAGATAAATATTGCATTAGAGGATGAACCTTGCGCGACTTTCTTCTTGAAAAGGGAGCCTTGCGAGGTGTTATTCAGAGAAAAGATGAACGCCTTGCTATCCATTTTGTAACTTCTCGAGGAACCTAAAAAAACAAAAGATATTAAACTTATGAAGGCAAATTTTTTCAACAGTTATTAACACAATTAAAAAGTAAAAAAAAAAACATTAGGCATTGAAAAAAAAACAAACAAAGCAAAGAAAAAACAAGAATAAAATCAAAATCATCAGCCGTTTCACCGCCAATGAAAAAGAAAAAATGTTGCTAAAAGCAACCGATTTGAACGAGTGATAACCAAAGATTATGGAGTGCCTTCTATCAAACACCATCTAATGCTCTCTCCCCATGGAAGGTTGCTTATGATGTCATGTCATTCTTCTGCGTCGAACGCAAAGTATAAAGTTTTGTACCTAAAACTTCTCGAGTTTCAGGAAAAAAAGAGTGTACACAAGCGCGACGGCAAAAGCAAGGAGAACGAAACAGCAGCAACAAAAAGGTTAATACAAATTTTATGTCTTTAGATTGGTACGTTTGTCTTTTCTTCTGCCAAATATAAACTTCAAATTACCCAGTTCCAGGCTTGGTGGTGATGGTGTAGACGCAAATTATTTAAGTAATGATCCGGGTAAGGTGGATAGCAATTTCTTTTGTTATGCGGCAACGGTGCTTTCCCCACATAGGAATGTTCTCATTTTTACACAGAGAATGCATAAACCTACATGAAGGCCGTTTACGCAATAAAATGCATTTACACTCCACTTTGAAAGGGTGTTTTTTTGTGTTAAAAGATTTTGACCAATCACAAGAGTTGAAAACAATAGCCAAGGAAAGTTTACAATTTTAAAGGTTCCCCACATAGGATTTCTTTGTTATTCAAAGTGAGACCAGATTTTGTTATATGGAAGATGGTTGGAAAGTAAGGATGAACATATGTACCGCTTTATGAAGTTTTGCTAACTTTTCCTGTTTAAGCCAATCAGAAGTAAGTACAAGCAATAGAAAAGTTAGCACCTTTTTTGCATTCCAACATGTTCGTTGCCGTTGTTGCTATCGTTCTTATCTGGGCCGTTTCTTAAAGGCGAGTTTTCCTTGCTCCCCGTGAACTTGAAATCCGCGACTAAAAACTCACACTCTGGACATTTCAGCCCATTATTCAAACAAGCAAAAGTGGAACATGAACAACTTGAACATAATTCAGTATATTTTGAATTACTTTTTTAAGTGACAGTATTCCTGGTATAGTTTTCAGGAGGTCACGTGACCTCATACTTACATGAAGACGGCTCCAAGACTTTAACCTGGCCATCAACTTTCTCCTTCAAATTAATCCATTGAAACAAATTTCCTAGGCCTTGTCCACAGTTTCGATCAATAGAAGCTACGTCCGCCTCGGAAAGATAATAATTCCACACATTTAATGACGTGATTCGTCCAATAAAGGCAAAAGTTACGTCCGACGAATATGGCCGACTTCCTATGTGTAAGGTTCCAGGCGGGATAGTTCCATTCGAAAAAAGTGGCTCTTTTCCTTCTCCCTGCAAGATGGCGTCCTTGTAAATCGCCCAGTCTCCCTCGCTACTTTTCCACCTGACAGTAAACTGATGCCAGTAACCATCCATTACACTCAAAGAGGCGCTTAGTGTCCTAAAGAATTTAGTAAAAGCGTGTTAGAACGCGAAAATGTAAAACAATTTGTAAAGGTTGTAGCCATTAAATGTAAAAATATACATATAGAGGTTGATCACTGGTTGTTTCCTCTCACAGATTGAGTTATTCGTTCTTTCAGGGAATATTCAAAAAAAATCCAAACAACGACACGCTGTAGGACGGTACAAACAGAAAAATAGGCAAACAAAAAACGAAACAAACAAGCCAATAAGCAAGGCATAGCGCAGGCCAGTTGCGACAGTTTCTATACCTTTTAAAAAAATGCATTTTAAATGATTGGATCACTCTGCCCCCACTCTAAATAAAATTTCTTCATAATTATCAATGCCTTTGAGCTTAAAAGAACGTATTCTTACTCGCAAATGGAATCACTATAAAGCTTGAAACAGAGTTTCGGTGATTGTCCATTGTTAACTAGTTTGAAGTTCACGAAGACTGTTTCGTTTCCAAGGCTGAACAATATGGGCTTGCCGCTTTTATTTGTGCTCTTCATCCACAACGACACCGTGAATTCTGAGAGGCTTTCTGTTAAGTTGTCTTGGATGTGATCATCAGGGTTTCCTCGCGTGAAATAAGCATCATAGCTTGAAAACGCCTGACCTAGGAGTAAAGAGAGTTCAGTAACATTTTTGCCACGGTCTTTCTTAAGAAATAACAGGTCCTAGGACCTGGAGAGTTCTTAAGATTATAAGGCTCGGTTTATACCCTCTCCCGGGAAGGAGAGTCAACAGAAGCGCAGCGTGAAGTTGTACGCACGAGAAGAAAAGTTAGATTTTCAAAGGTGCTCCAAACAAGGGGAGTCTGGGGGGATGCATCGAGACCAAGCCCTAGGGTCTCGGAAATGCCATTTCCTGTGTTTTCCTACCCTGCGAGTAAGCCCTTCAGGCCTTCTGGCGCCAGGGCGGGAAAAGGAAGGAGAGCTTGCAACTACGTCTCTGGAATTGGAATATCTGCATTGAAAAAGTCGACGCGAAATGCTCATTGGCGAAAATTACATAAGTAATGATGTCATTACCCTTAGCGCGTGTTTTTCAATGTTTGTTTACATTCGCTTTCTAATGCGCGACATTACATGGTACATTACAACAGAACTAGCAGCTATAATCCAAGGCAGTCGTACATACATGATGATGGCTGTAGAAGTTTGACTTCGCCGCGTAAATTTTCTCTGGCTATAATCTTGTGCCACTGAAATATATTTCCCGGCCTTGATCTACAGTTCTGAACCAACGAGGCAATTTCTACCTTCGAAAACTTGTAATTCCACATGTTAAAGGAGGTCATTCGTCCCTTAAACGAGTCTGTTGTGCCCCAGCCCTTCTGTTGATGAAGGTTTTGTCCAATAAAAAGATCTCCTGAAATACTTTGATTAGACCAATCAGGTCTGGTAAACTCTGTAATAAATACGCCATCTAAGTACATTTGGCACTTCCTGTCTAATAACTCCCACACAATTGCGAGGTGATGCCAAGAGCCATCTAAGGGATTCTGATCCATATGAAGTTTATAGCTGTGAAAAGAATTCAGTGAAAAAAGCCATTCTTAAAATAGACCAAAACCTGAAGCCCAGGAAGGAAGGGGGGAAGGAAGGAAGAATGGAAGGAAGGAAGGGGTAACGTTCGTTCCCAGTGGGTACTAGAATTCCCTTTTGTGAGTTTGAATCAAATTAATCGTCGCCTCTAAGAGTCACCAGTTCCAAACACAAAAAGAAAGGAAAGAAATTTCCTGACTAACTGACACTGACTTATAAGGACAAATTCATTTGTGTCGTCAGTAACGTTAGAAAGCTGGTTTACTAACTTAGACCAAACGCCACTGAATTGTAGTCACCAGGTACCGGCACCGTACAAAGGACTTATTGAAGGACTCAAGAAAAACTAACTACGAGAAAATGTTTGTTTCATCGTGTATTTAAACTCGAATAGGATTATTCCTGGAGAAACTGTTTCGATCAAAAACTACAAAAAGGCGGGTTATTTTTATGATAAAATTCACATACTCCCAATTTGGACCATCTGCCTGCCAATATGAAACTGCAGCTGATATTCCATAACCAGTATTAGTTGCATCCTCCACGTTAAACTGCAGCATGGCATCAGTTGTCGAACCAAATGTAAAGAGTGTTACCTTAGTAGCGGCAGAGTTCTTTATCCACATTGCCGCAGTGAGAGTACTTACAAGAGATGACCAGTGTTCTGTTGCATAATCGCTTACGTCTTGTCGTTCGAAAGACAATTCATAGGATCCCTTGGAAGTATCTGAAAAAAAAAAAAGGACATAATTTCTTTTTTTTTGGCCTCTCTCCTCGTCTCTAAAGACGTTTTGCAAGAGAAACGTTTACGATTCGGCCCACAAAATTACATGCTGATGACGTGAATCGATGATTAGATCATTAATCTGGTAGTCACGGGGGCTTCATTATCGTTAAGTTTTAAGTTCTTCTGTGAACGAGCGGCAGCAAAACTCAAGTGCGTCTTGTAAAGAAGAAATTACCCGAAGAGTAATGACTGTTTTTAGTAGATTCATGGCGTTAGATCTTTGTGACCCTCCGTCTTTTGTCTGTCATTCGACAACAATAGCCGATCAGCGCTCGTTGACCAGATTCAGGGCAAATCTAAGTCATCATCATGGAGGTTTTGGGGCCGAATCACAGACATCGCTCGCGCGAAAGTTCTCTAGAAGCGATGAGTTAGGAAAGACGGCTGTATTCGCAGCCAACAGCCGCACTATATGCACCTGTTTAATGTAAAGAAAACGCTTTAAGTGAAGCCCACGGCCATAGTTACCTGCCCAGCTATTCTCTGTAAATCCACCAAAGATGTAATTGTCTTTTCTGACAATGGTGAGGGTGGGGGCCATGTTGTCACAGAGTTCATGAAATGAGGAAACATTCCAGCCATGGCGGAGGGCGACATAACATGGGATCCACAATGATGAGTCGTAGCCTTCTTCAATCAGCATCCTACTCAGATGCTGATGATGAACACTGTTCCTTTGTATAATGGAAGAAGTTATTGCTGTTGGAAAGTAACGATAATAAAAAATTGATAAGACAACATCGCTTGACAGTCATTCGACCCAGACCATTCGCCACATGCATGTAATACTGCGCGTTCAAACATGTTACAACACCTGACCAACAACTTAAAAAGTGAATTCACGTTCATTGAAACCGTTCATGGCAATTATCTCAACTCGCTTACTTTTTGAGATATAGGCGAACTCTCCCGGAGTTGAATCCCTAAAAAATTTCCAGGTTCAAGAAAAGAAAGAGAAATTCGTCGTCCTTTCCTTACGTTCTCGGTTATCGTGACATTAGGCAATTTCACGTCGTAGTTGTGCAGTGACGGAAAAGAAATGTACAAAAAAGTGTACTGCACGTGCAAAGTTGTTGTTATTGCCACCCTTTTACCAAATTCTCTTCAACCCGCTGCACTGCTTTCTGTGTAATATGGCTATTGTTAATAATTCTTCGCTTCTTGGCTACTGATCAACCCTCAGGACTTCTTTGAGTAACAGAAAGTTTACAGGCCTTACCCACTCTGGGGCTGTCCGGTGAGGCGTGTGAAGGAACCAGAGTGCACCTTTGCTGAGTGAAGGCAATCTGATCAATAGCAATATCGCCATAGTAACCATAACCTTTCCTTGCTTCAAAAAAAACCTACAAATAACAATCACATAAGACACTCATTGAACTTGTGTGCACAAGGGTTCGGCAATTTACATTATACCGGTTATTTTCCTCTTCATCTTGGTAATCTTAGCAAAGAGCGTATTTAAGCTGTTAAAGCTTTTTTTTTTTCAGAATCTAAAATATGGCCTGTAGCTGACAAAAATAGGAAGAAAAGAACTGGCCACTTCACAAGGTATACTCGGCTTCTCTACGCTTTCCTATCAATGAAACCCAAGGATCCAAGTCTTATGAGCAAATACGTAAAAATTCGCACTTGTAGGTGTTATGTTATAGTTAAAGATTTTGGCCATATTTTGGCTACATTCTGAACCTCATGGTTTTAATTTTATTTTAGTTTTCTTGAAACTCATTATCATACCAGACTTACTAAACGAAACAAAATTTAACTATGGATAAAATTGGGAACACAACATGCACGCACCCATACACTGCATCTTGAAGAAACGGATTTACCTCATAATGCAGATCGGTAATTTCAACGGGGATACGAGCCTCCTTCCAAGTGCTATTCTGGTCTCCAAAAAGCCTCCACAACATCCTGTCTTGTCCGTGAAGGTCTCTGAAATAGACGTTGAGCCTTCCAATTTGCACACCCCACATGCGATAATAAAATTTAACACACGTGTATGACGAAGATATTTTCAGAGGGATGACAAGTCGATCGGTGTGCTCACGAGATTCCGTCGACTTCCAGGAAACATAAATATCACGCCCTGGAAGAAAAACAAAATGTGATAACTTAGCTGTGACCAAAACACTGCGTGACACGAAAGAAACATGCCTCAGAGGGTATTTCTTCCGCCAAAGAGTCTGTAAGTATCTCAAACTGCGACACAACATTGTCTGGGAAAAATTTGGCAGGGAATGTTTGCTTTTTAACTATTAAATAGATTAAGTAGGAAATATGTGAGAATGTGGTTGTGATTAAAATGTCTGAAGTAATCTTGTCGCTAGTAGATGTTGTAGTGACGTATATCGGGGGGGGGGGGGGTGTAGAACGAGAGAAATAAGGGAAGAAGGAAAAACAGCAGCATGCTCTAACCATCAGAGATCAGAAAAGTCATAAAACAATCGAAAATCGAAGGAGACTGGACTGAGGTACAAGGACTGAAATTTCTATCACTTATGTTTCTGATTCGTGTGGTGTATCATTCACAGCACAATGTACAAAAAATTGTTGTAACAGTTCCACTTGCAACAAAGCCCTTTTAAAACTCATTGTCGCTAAAGCGGTGTTTGTAAAGTTGCATTTGATTTAAAGTAGATCCTTTTTGATTTTCGCAGCCCAAGTATGCCGTAAGTATGATTCTGAGTTTAAAGGCACAACGTGTTATTCTATAAAATTGATTACATGAGTCTAGAACAAATTATTGGGGCCTGTGATTGTGCAATAATAGGAGGAGTAAACTGCAGTTGAAAGACTATGCTAGTTAATTGTCTACCGCTGTGGTGAAAGTAAGTGGAACTTGTTTGTTAATTAAGAAGAAAACGAACAAGATTGTCAGCACCTGACGGACATCCCAAGAGTTCCATCCTCATAGAAATATGGTCACGCCACGTCTTAGGATGCACCCGAATGTAGTGTGCATTTATGGAAGGGTCCAAAACGTTCAAAATCACGGTGTCGCGGTCCGTGTTTCCATTAAATACCTGGAGCGAGAAAAGATAATGTTAAGGTTAAACTAGTAATGGACTTTTGGAGCGAGGATAACAGCGTTGCTATGTTTTTGATGTGGGTCTGAGGTCTTGAGAAATTTAATGTTTTAGTGAGTCGAAATTGAATTAGTTAATTGGTTGACTTTGTCTTGCTACGATTTTCATTGGTTTACACACCTTGTTGTTCTGATAAGGCCTATAGGTGGTGCCGTCGCTGCTGTAGGAGATAGTAAAGCTCGTAACCCATTGATCCCAGTCTTGTCGTCCCTGGATCTGTATTCCTGTCACCTCGGTTTTAGCTCCAAGATCCACTTGTAGCCACTGATGAACGTCATTTCTGAGGGCGGACCATGCGCCACTCTTACCTCCTACAGCCTTGAAATTGAGTCTGCCATTAGTGGCGCCGTAATCAGCGTTGTATTCGGTTGAAGCTGTGATTTGGCCATCGGTTATTTTTCTGCTCTCCATCCCGAGAGGGTCGGAACATGCTAAGCACAGAGAAGACGTTATTATTTTAAGGGACTATAGTGCGAGTTTAAACTCATTGTTTTGCACGATTATTGAGTTAAGGACTTGCAATTTGGATGCCTACTTCAGGGATCCATATTCATTTTTTCATCAGAGTCGTCAGCAGGGCAAGTAAGCCTGATGGTATACTTGCCCGGTTACAATTTGGGTTGGCCGGACAGATGTGCAGAACTATGAAAAAAATTGCTGATACAATTGCTTGGAACTTGAACATTTATGATTTGCATTTTATTTCCGTTATAGTTACTAAGAAAAGGGTTGTAACTAAACTACAAAGTACAATAGATACAGGCCCAAGTCTAAACACAGTTTCTTCACGTTTTACAAGTATTTGTTTATTAAACTGTCTACTTGTCTCTCTGTCAGTTTGCCATGAAGACAAGAAGGTTACATTTCTTCCCGTGTAAGGCAACAGCTCCTGCTTCACTTTTTGTTGTTGTTTTCTTCGCTAAAGGTGTCAAAACGTCTTCTAAATTAAAAACGCCTCATCTTGATGAGTGCTGTCACGTTTTCTGCAAATGACCTGAGAATGCAGTTCACAGTTCGATTTCATTGCAGACAAAGTTGTGTGCTATTCTCCGTTATTCTAAAAGTTTTAATCAATGAGAAGTAATCAGAACACCGGTAAAATGACATGATGAAATCATATCAAGTGACCATACACGAATTATTGAAAAGACCTTGTGGTTGACCAAAACCTCACTCGTCCGAAGGACGACTTTTGGGCCTTTCTTAATCGGGATCATTTTACGTTTCTGTGAAACTGCCCACCCACACCTCCCCTAAGCCAACATTTTGCCCTAAGTAAGAACTAAGTGTTAATTTTGGTTTAGGGGAGGGGTAGGTGGGCAGTTTCCCAGGAACGTAAAATGATCCTTAATCGTCCGTGCGAGATTGTAGTCGCCTGGGACGACCGGACGACTGCGGATATGGATCCCTGTAGATTGGAAATATATAGTGTAATCACGAGTACCTCCTCCAGGACCATCATCACAGAGCCTAGTCCCCTCTATTACAGTGCAGCCGCGGGCTAATTGCCAGTTACTGGAATTCGCTAGAAATGAAGTCCAGTTCCTCGAGTTATCGTCAAAGGTAAGAAACACTGCAAAACACACACAAAAGGGCAACTGTAACATGATGAATCAAGATCCAGATCTAAATTAATGGCCATTCGCATTTCAAATAAGCGCACTACGGAGCATTTTCAGATGACGTCACGGCAGCCATATTGGTGTTCAAAACAATGAAACGGTGGTGTTGGTGCACCAAGAAAATCCTGTATAGCTGATGGCCACGTGAGTAAAAAACGCTTTATGGAATTTCGATGTCAATTTTGTGAAAGTTGTTTGCCCTTAAAACCACGAATCCCTCCCTCATGGGCTATTGACTCAAGGCAGAGTCCATTCGAACTCGAGGGATAATTGCTAATTATCGCGACTACTTTCTGTAAGTAGCAGCATGTGTGAAATAACTTATACCTTCTGAGTTCCGTTCAATCGTCTCCTTGTCCAACGACATGCTCCAAACAGAAACGTCATCAATCGAAACTGATTTGCCCCAATGTCCGCCGTATTTCTTTGACTCAATCACAGTGAAGAATGGACCATCATTCAATGCATTTAATTGAGATGGATTGGAGTCAGAAGCCACCAGGTCGCCATTGACATAAAACTTGAGCCCGACGTCAGCCCTCCATGTCACGGCGGCGTTGAACCATTCGTTAAGAATGAGTGGATGACGTATTTCCCAAACCATGGAGTCCTTGGCAACGATTAAGTGGTACATACCACGGCGAATTTTGAAGTATAAACCGGGTACATTTGGAAACAAATCTACATCAAAGATTTACAGTCCAGATTAGCTGAAGAATTAATACTACATTGTGGCAAGGTTCAAAAGCTTAGGCTGTGGTTGCATTGAGCTACGTGAAACAGATGACCAAGCAAAACGAAGCTCTCGTAATAGACTCTCTCTGTTGCTTTACCATGCGACCACTTTCCGAGGTGGTCGCTCACGAAAGCTTCGACTGTACTATAGGCCATTTCACAGTGTTCTTTGTGTGTTTTCATTACATACTGGAGAGTGTACGAAAGGATGACTAGCCAAGATTCTATTAATTCAAACAGTACCTGACGAATCGCGTTTTCCATATAATTCTAACCGAATCCTGCAGTGATTGTTACATTCGATCAAATGGACGCGAATAAACCTTCCCCTGATTGGTGGTTGCAGCCAGTTTGTGACGGTCATTCCTGGGTCAGAGTTTGCAGATAACCCCTAGACAAAACAGTCACGTGATTTGAAACAGACATGCATGTGATATAATCAACATAACTACAATTGCAAATTTTAAGGATCGCCTCCAGCTAATGCTCCTCGTAGACTAGGAGATACAGGTAATTACACCCGAAAAAAGGGAGGCACTCAACAGAGGCTCTGCCCCGAGGCCCAACCCTTCACCCATTGATACACCATTTATGACAGGAAAGGTATTCTTTTTGTACACCTTCCATTGATAAATGGTACCCATTTCACATAATTACAAAAGAATACTGCACCATTTTTTAACTGCTGTGACTGGTTCGTCTTCTTAATTTGAATAAATCGATAAAACAGGGAGGTTTCTTGTCATTTTCCTCAGCCACAAGACGCCTTTGTTCGTAGTACTTTAATCAAAAGCCTTATCAAAAATGGAAATGACAAATTTCCGTACTCTTTCATATACTTAAACTTGTCAAACTTCTACCCATTCATACACCTGAAACCTCAAAAAGGATGCCCTTCTGGCGGAGCCCTCCCACCCCCCCTCCCCCTCCCCGTACGGTGCAGGTCATTATAGGGAGTTATTCCCCTGAGGCCTGAAACCAAGCGGTGTTTTTCAATTTCCTTTGATTTCAACTTGCAAGGAAACGTTTGACACAGTTGTGCGGTGGTAAAAAGGAGTATAAAGGAAGCTCTGCCCTATATGTTATAACCATAGGCCACAAGTAGTGGTAAGGGCTGCCCAAGGAATACCCAATTAGTAGGCAGGATTTGAATCACGTGATCTAAGTGCACCAATCCGACCAATAAGTCCCTGTATCATGATCCCTTGTGTATTGTAGTCCTAGGGGGCGGAAGCGCACTTCATATGAACCTATTTATTTCTGAGGTCGTTTACCTTTTCACCACGGCTGTTCCTATAGAAAGTCCAGTCATGACCATTCGTGCTGTATGACACTTCATATACTTTGGTATACTGTTCAGGTGCCGTCCTTCCTTGGGTTGCGATACAGGTTACCTCCTTTTCTTCCTCTAAATCCACCTACAAAACATCCTGTCATCTCAGAGAAACTCACAGCGTCACCATGGAAACATTGGAAGTTTTGTTAACAATGATTCAGCGATAATTTTTTCCGCAAAGACTTATTTGAAGTTCAACTGTATCTGAAACACGAGACGCAGTGTTTTATCAGATATTAAAAAAAGAAGTTATATATCAAACACGAGAAGGAGATTTACACCTGAAGAGAGTAGACAATTCGCAATGGAATGGCAAAGGGAGCAACACACCTAATACTGATGTCCACATTAGAGATATGTCTATCTTACAGACAGTTAAGTTACAGTTAGATAGGTTAAAATCGGCTGACTGTGAGACTCTCCTGAGAAAAAAGTGCTTCTGATTGGTGATGGTGCTGCAAGGGAAATTTGCTTCAGCCAATTGGAAGCACCGCCCAGGTTGGGGTAGTGACACGTCATCAGTATGGAATTTCTGCGCTCGTTCCTCAGACGTCATTACGCGGAGAAACAAGTGGTGGAGTCGCAAAATGTCGGCTGTTTTCTCAGGCTAGTCTGAGACCAGCTTACCACTGATGGCCTTCCTACAAAGAGAGTAGACCGTATGCAAGTGATATGCTTAAGTTATCTACCTGAAACCAATTTCCATCGAATCCATATTGGGGATGTTTATAAGGACCCCAAGCACGCGATGATGAAGTTTGGTCGAGGCGCCCAAGTGGGGGCCAATTATATTCGTTTGCATCAGGATCAATTAACGCGTAAGCGGAGAGACGTTCATCAGGAATGGTATCATTTCCAACCCCGTAAGCTTGCGAACAACCTAAGAGAAACAAAATGAACTTGTTAATTGTGGAAAATTAAACAGCACCTCTCTGTAAAAGAAAAAAGAATACCTTTATACCATGTCCGCCTTGTAAAGAAACTTCTTTTTAACACTTTATAAAGGTGTGGGACACGAATATAGCTGAAACCCACATGGTGGTGGTTAGAGTGAAGGGTAGTTCAAACACCAAATATTTGAATAATATAATTCGAGAAACATTACGTTCATCAGTATAATAATGAGCGTCTACCAATGGTCCCGCTTATGAATTCTAAGAGAACGGTCGAGCGTTTATAAGCCAATGCGCTTCGATATCGCTGATACTGGCATTAGGGAAGACAGGAAGCTTGTCATATTTGAATCTCGTAAGCCACTTAGTAAGATCGCCAATCTCAGTGACAGGAAATTTCGTCGGGGAAACATGAAATTATCTTTTGCCATGCATACCTTACGTTATTAATCAACAAGTCTAGTATACTTAACGATGTGCTGCCTCTCCCTCCCCCCCCCCCCCACCAACACCTCTCCAATGACCAATTTAGTCTTAACTTTATAGCAGTCTATTAGCTTTCTTAGGAGACAGCGAGTGAAGCACACGATCCCGCGCTCGTGGTGAAGAGAGAGACGGGACTATACAGGTTGAAAGCGTATACACAAAAAAACACAGGCAAGCAATTTCAAACTCTTACTGTCTCTCCACCCGAGAAAAATCACCTGCACTAAACTAACTAATTAAAACCGTTAACACAATGATTGCCACGTGGTTTTTCGCTTCTACATGGGCAGCCTACCTGCCTTAGTTCCCTTTCGTTAGCATTCATCGTTGAGTTATTTGGTGTTGCGTAATGTAGTGTTACGTAGTATCAATTCTTAACTATAAATGAACTCAATTTTAAAAAATATATGAATGAATGAATGAATGAATGAACAAACGAACGAACGAAGTCAAGCACGAACACACGAACACATGAACGAACTTACGAACGAACGACAGAAGGCAAGAATGAATGCCGGGGATAAAATCTAGATAGAAAACAAGTAACTGGAAACAAACCTGCATCATAAACATATAATTCCGTTTTCATACATTTTACTCCGAGGCCAACTTCAAGACGAACCTTAACAGCTTCAAAAGGAGGGAAGAATGCTTCTGTCAGTATATCCCCGTTTTCATCGATATTCTGACGATTAAAGCGAACAATCTGGAAAAAAAAGGAATAGAGCGGTTTTCATTTGAGTGTCGAAAAGTAATTGGTTTTGCACTTTCTACACGATGCGATTGGCTTAAAAGATTCGCGCCACCTTTTCATCCAATCAGAAGTAAAACCAAAGCCAATTGTGACGCGCTCGCATGCATTTTCCCGCGCTTTGCGTCAGCCACATGTAATTACTTCGAGTTTTGATTGGTTCAATGTATTGTCTGTGTCCTATGTGATTGGCCAGAGTAATTACTTTGGTTTTGGTTTTACGACACTCAAACGAAAACCACTCTATTCAGTAGATACTATGCATTTCGGTTAAAATTGCCACTGCCGCCGTGTCGTTGACAAAGGCAGTCTGGGGACGAAAGGAATGAGACTTAGACGCCGCCTGGTTGCCTCAAATAGATGTGGAGACTGGAGGGAAACAACACACAAACTTGAAGGCAAGGCTGAAGGGCGGGTAATTTTTCCGAATATTTCGTTTAGGCAAAACTACTATTTATCAGGGGCTAGAAAAGCTAAATGAGCATAGAATAAACGGTTACAATGTTAAAATAATACAAAATTAAAAATAAAATGCGATTGGTGGTGAAAGACAATAGACGGAAACTTATATATACACTATAAAAATAAAAGTAGGTTAAGTTTCGTCTCGTCTGTTCATTGCCTTTGAAACAAAAAATCCTTCGCGGACTTTACGGATACCATCCCTGTGTGAATTAAGTTCTAAGGGAATGAGTTATATGTCCCTGATTGAATGGCCTGGAGGAGTGAAGTTGTCTGAAACGGCAGTAGGTTGATAAAGGTGATGGTGATTTAAGGCTTCTTCTATAGCGCGTCTGTGCTGTGTAGCGGAAACGGTCGGGTATCCCGGAACAGGCCGGCTCTAGCCTTTTCGGATAAGGACGGCGCCGTCCCTCAGTGGGAGCTTTGTAGTTTCATATCATTACCTGAATAAATAATATCGTGAAGTTACCTGTGGGCTTACAAGTATTGCGTTGTTGTATTTCTTAGCCAATAAAGTTTGTTGTTGTTGTTTTACAGATATAAATTCCGCCAAGAATGTTCGTCTCCAGCATTGGATCTATTTAGGTTTCCGTGAGAAATTGCCCACCTACCCCTCTCCTAAGTCAACATTATCACTTACTTCTCACTTAGGGCAAAATGTTGGCTTAGGGGAGGGGTGGGTGGGCCGTTTCCCAGAGACCTAAATTGATCCAATGCCTGCATGTTTCAAGCGTCTTAAGTCCAACGAAACAAGGAGCCCATGCAATTATTTTCCACTACTACTTAAAAGGGAGATTCATAATTTCCACGTAAGTTCAAAATATGAAAAAAAAAAAAAAAAAAACGTTGACCTTCTACTTTTACTTATTTATTACTTTAAGAAGCACAATATGGTATGGTAAAACACTATGAAATGACAAAAATGAATTTAGAAATGAATGAAAACACAAAACAACAAATAGATAGATCCAGATAGTCACATTTACGTTACCCTAACTGCTTTCTCACTTAGGGCAAAGTTTTGGGACAGGTGACGAGTAGGTGGTTGGGTAGTTTCCCAGAATCTTACACTGTTCCATAATACCTTCGAAAATGAAATTCCATTCACGACCTTGCTATATGTTATCCAGTTTTCTCCAGCCTCAGTTTTTTCGTATCTTACTGTCAAACTTTCTACGTTAAAACTGGCGCTGTCCCCATCAAACGTTTGTTGGATAGCAACGTGCGTCAATGTGTATTGTTTTCCCAATAACACTTGTAGCCATGAATTAGGGTCTCCAACCTCGGAACACCAAAATGATGCGGCTTTCAGCCTCGCGTGGTGTGCAAAAATATTACCATTTAAAGTGGTTGAACTGCTCAACTGGACGTCAGTTATGGCGCCGTTCTCAAGTCCTACAGGTTTGTGAGGCACTGTGTGAAAAAAAAAAAAAATGAACAAACAAACAAAAACGAAAACAATTACCTTATACCTCTTACTAAACTATATCTGGCACGCTTGGGCTATAAATCAAAGGGAAAGACAAGGATCCATAACCTACTTTAAGGATTGAGACAAAGAAGTTAGTAAGATATTAATCTATTAGAGCGGTTTTCATTTGAGTGTCGAAAAGTAATTGGTTTTGCACTTTCTACACGATGCGATTGGCTTAAAAGATTCGCGCCACCTTTTCATCCAATCAGAAGTAAAACCAAAGCCAATTGTGACGCGCTCGCATGCATTTTCCCGCGCTTTGCGTCAGCCACATGTAATTACTTCGAGTTTTGATTGGTTCAATGTATTGTCTGTGTCCTATGTGATTGGCCAGAGTAATTACTTTGGTTTTGGTTTTACGACACTCAAACGAAAACCACTCTATCTCTCTGAACGTAATCGGGCGGGCGGAAAAGAAAGCGTTTAAATTTAGTGAGCCGTACAAAAGAGTAACTGAGGGATATAACATAAATGATTAAATCACTGTTATAATTATTACTCGAACCAATATAGGCCACGAGTTAAATATTGATCTCTGTCATTTACACAATATCTCTTTATTTAGTTGCGCTTATTGGGCGATTTGAGTCCACGGGCACAAATAACCTTGTATTGTTAATTGAATCATCAAAAGTTAACTTTGCGAGGTACTTGGAAAATCTCCTTGACCACATGCTACTCTTTTAAGGAAATACAGTAAACACCCGCTAATAAGAAACTGAAGATTAAGAACCTCCTGGCGGAAATCTGCCACTTTAATATCCCAAAATACAAGAACCTGTTTAGCAAAACAAGATCAAGCAGGTTCTTATATGTGGGTTACAGTTAAATTATCATTAACACTTTAACAAAGGAGTGTAACTTTGAATTATAATTTTAAGTATAATAATAACATACTGAACTAAACCGTATATAAAATCGGTAATCAATTTTGTTGGGGATATAATACAATTGTGAATAAAGAAAAAATTTATTTATTTTTCTGGTAATCAACAATCTATTAGCTCCTTCATAACAATTACGAACCTAATATAGAACCTACTTAGTCTAAATCGCTAATACGTAGCCCAAAATACAAGGACCTATTTCGTCAGACTTCAAAAAAACTAGGTTCTTATTAGGCGGGGGTTTACTGTAAAGTTGTCTTGACAGTGAAACTACTTTACGAGGTTTGGTACAATTAATAAGAATATCGATCAGGTAAGAGTCCATTCTTTTCCAACGTGACGCGCGGGGGGGTGGGGGGCGGACTGGTATCCCTAAATATCATAGCCGGAGATAGTGTACACTCACCTTGGTAATAGAACACTTCAACCCCGTCCGGGTAAAAATGAGGAGATCCAGTGAAAAATTCTCGAGCTTTGGAGGGGGACCACGAAATATTCGAAAGATTAAATGAGGCTCCCAAATTACTAAAACCCTTAAGTCTGCCAGAGGCATCTTGAAAGAGCTCGAGGTCCCGCTGTCCAAAGCTAGGGCCTAACGTTGGATCTGTTCTTGCGGACGTCTTGTTGTGCTGCACAGGGAAAAGGCGTGGTGACTCGCTCGCCGGGCTAAACAAGCTAAAAAGAAATCCTTCATGCTGGTTTCCAATGTCCGCTGGTAATCCTAGTAGGACACAAGGTAGGAAAAGACAGATTGAATTTAAATCTTATAGCATTCCTTTACGAAAGCATAGTTTTTCCAACTTTGTTATTTGGTCTGTTTGCCTATTAAGGGCTATTAGGGATGTGCCGGACTGGCATTAACTACACTGGGGATGTGTTTTCAACAGTCAGGTACTAGAATAGGATCGCTCAGTTTTAACGCAACGGCATTATTAAACATTGAACAAAAAAGGGTTCGGATAATTTACAATGCAATAAAAATGAGTAAATATCATGGGGTTTGACCTAAATGGTTACAGAATACACTATAACGATAGAAATGATAGACGTAAAACATCCATGACTAAATGGGGTTGGGAGCCTGGAAGACCCGCTCTTAAAAAAAGCAGCAGGTTGAGCAAAGTACACCCGAAGGGAAGTCCTACGGAAACTTACCACCCCAACTCTGCTCCACAAACCCTCCAAACACGTATTTTCCAACTTGAATTATGGTCAAAGAAGGACCTTTGTAATCACAACTGGAGTGGAACTCTTCCGTTCTCCAGGATGATTGCTGGGCGAAGTAGCATCGTTTCCAATTTGCTCTTTCTCGGATGAAAAATGGAAATGCCGTGCGCAGAAATTCTATGCTTGCAAAATCATCCTGAAGTATGTCAGAGGTTATGGCTAGTAGGTAAAAATTAAAAGATGATACACGTTACAATAATTAGAAATGGTTATTGTCCTCACTGATGTAATTAACACCAACATCACCACAACCTTCATCATCATCATCATCATCATCACCATCACCCTTACCACCACCACCACCATCATCATCTTCATCATCATCATCATTTTTCTTCACATCACCATTACTTAGCACCATCATGAGGAAGATTTAGAATCACCTTTCCGGCAAAAAAAGGGAAAAGTAAGTTACTATCGTCAACAACACGCATTTTTCATCAGATACCAAGCACGCATCATTACTTCGCTTTTCACAAACATGCGAACTCTAAAGTTAAAAAGCCGCCTTCACAATTGCGTTTTTCGCTGCCGTCAATCATAATTACGATCACAAGCAACGAACCTTGAAACACACAAACATACGAAATGGATCGAAATCCACCAATCACAAATCACAAACCTTGACCTTTTGAACCCGTTAAAGTAAAGTTTTGTTTCCTAAGAGGCCCGTTAAGATGATTGACGGCAGCGAAAAACGCAATTGTGAAGGTGGCTTTTGAACTTCGGAATTCGCATGTTTGTGAAAAGCACAGTAACCTTGTCTCTGAATTTTTAATCATTTATCAACTTGAAAGGCATTACCAGCTTGCTTCATGGAAAACGAGACAGTGACTCCTTTGTCACCGCTGAGCTCAGAAGAAGTGAAATCAGCTACAAAGTTCCCTCCTTCTTCTTCCTCCATTAAAAGAGATGGTCGGATATCAGCAATTCTCGCCCCAGTTAAGGTGGCCATTTTTTGGTTCAGGTTGTCTAAACTTTCCGTTGTGGATGATCCGTCAAACGTCCAGTGGTATTTTTCTAAAACGTAAAGGAAAAATCCGTAGAATTACGCATTACTGAAAGGAAAGTAACGTGTGCTTGCCTGGAAAAGAAATTGGTAAGCCAAACCTCTGCTTTTTCTTTCAGTTCAGAAAATGGTACTGATTCAGTAGTTTGCAAGTAGTTTGCAAGCACAAGAAGTATAATGTGCTGTAGTCTTTGGAGTATAATGTAGGAAACATCTGGAAGAAAGGAGGGAAGGAAGAAATGATGGATGGGTGGATGGATGGAAGTAAGGAAGTAAGAATGCGTTGTTGGGTGGGTGGATGGAAAGATGGATAGATGGATGGATGGATGGATGGATTGATGGATGGATGGATGGACAGGTGGCAAGACGTGTGGACGGACGGATTGATAGATAAATTCCCCTTAAAGGGACACTAAAATTCATATTCTGTACCTTTTGGAGAGACAGATGAATATGCCGACAGTTGCACATTACCATGAGCCATAGCAGCGAACAAACTCCAGTGAAGAACGTTACCCGCTTCCGTTTGGTATCCACTTGCGAGACTTTGAATTGAAGCAGTTGTTATAACTTTGTCCCACATATTCATGGAAGTGATTTGCCCCTCAAACTGATTGTTTAATCCTTCGACATTACCAACCCATATTGTCCCTCCACCTTGGACAGTAAACCCCGTAGCAAATGCCTGTTGATTTGCGATATTACTACCATCGACGTAAATACTGGTAGCTCCTCCTTGAATAACGTCGTTCTGTGTCCAGGTAACACACATATGGTACCAGTGGTCGAAACCCAGTGTATCATTAACGGTGAACGCATGCGCCGCATTACTAAAAATGGACAGAGCGATTTACTTATTAAGCCCCGTGCGAACGGACGCAACAATGTCGCCCAACAACTCCCAACATTGCTGGATGTTACATGTTGCGTCTGTTTGCACACCCTGTTGCATGTTGTTGGAAGTTGTTGCGTAAAGTTTGAAACCGGTCAAACTTTTGAACCAACAACTCCCAACATTTTATTGGTTGCGTGATCGCCGAGGCGTAGCGCAACAATGTTGCATCCGTTTATACAGCTCTCCAAACATTGTAATGCACGAGCATTACACATGGTCTCCAAGGTCTTATGGGTTGTATCCTTCCCACGATGCACTGCAGGTTCCAACATTATTATGAGTTGTTGCATTCGTTTGCACACCACTGCTAACATGACCGCATTAACTCCCAACATTGATGGCCTGTTTGCACCCTTAAGGTTAACATCACACAAGAGTGGTCAGGGCGCACTTTGCCGGCATTTCGAAGTTCACTAGTTCGGGTTTTGCTCTGACTGGTTAAGGACGTCCGCCCTAATTGATCAGTTTAAAAAACTACTACAAAAATTGAATAGAAAAATGTCGGAATATGTAATAGAAAACAAAACTAGGATCCCTTTCCAATACTCGAAAGAACTGTAAAAAATTAGCAAAGAAATCATGGTGGTAAGTTAAAAACGTAATTCTTATTTCAACTCAGGTGGCATCGTAGCAACCTTGTGGATGTCAGACCTGTCCAAAAGCGGTCGTGATCTGGTGTGACTGAGTGGATAAATTGCATAATGATGTGAAATTCCGTTTTGTTTTCTACTTGTGTAAGGGAGGGGACTATAAATTACTAACAAAATTGACATTACAGAAAGTTCATGATTACCCAGGTTGAACAAGCTGCAGCTCCACTACATTGCTATCGTAGTGTATGCTGAAGAAATGTCCGTTTGCAGCAATGTATCGAAGAAAGTTCATCCCGTTTCCATGTGATGGCAGTTGAAATCTAAGCCAGAAACACACGGAGAAAGCTGCGAAGTCAGTTAAGATATTTTCCCAGTACACATAACCAGTCGAACGCGGTGGAAACTTTAGGTCAAAGTCACCAGAGAAACCTGATGAAAAAAGGGCAGATGTGACGTTATCAATTTGTAAAAGTAAATTTTGATTTCTATTAGAAGTGAACTTAGCCTCTTTATCTAGTCTACAGGCACCTTACTAAAATAACTTAACGCAGAAAAAACACAGACAGATAAAATAACAGGATAAACTCTTTCTCTTACCATCTGTTCTTCTTATTTTCATTTCAGTCTTGATGATACTCTGCAATAGTTGCGAAGGAAAGCCAACCCACTTTATTGAGGCACTGTTAAGCGAAGCGGTCTCACCACATGGCGTCGTAAACCACCACCCACCATTTTGCAATAGTACGCAACTGTCTTTATCTGAAGTTGCAAAACTAGAACCGTTATGCAAATCGAAACTGTTTGGAATATTTCCGGAAAACTCTCCCAGCGACAGCTTGTAAAGAGCATCTTCGTCTGCGACATGGAAGTTACTGTAAATAGCATAGCCTTTGCTTCCACCAGAGGCTTCTAGTTGAATCAAGAGTTCTGTGTTCTTGCTTGTCAAGGCGTAGATATTGTCATTACCTAGCCACATCTCTGACTGGTTGTTTACTTCGCCAAAACCTGAGAGAACGACGAAAACATCAACAACAAAAACTGATTTTACAAAATGCAATAAACTCGCTACGATAACTGTCTTGAATACAGTTCAACGAATGAATGGGATCCTAGCACCTTGCTAACCGAGCCGGGATCTCCAAAAAATTGGCTTTGACTGTCTCTAACAGTTTTTTCTAAACCTTTAATCACCTGTGCAATGTTACCAAACTATCTCTACCCGGAGGTTGGCGGGGGGGGGGGGTTAGGCGGCTACTTTCGATTCGTCTCCTTATGTGAAATTACTTACAATACCCCTATTTATGCTTCACTGTCCTTAAACAAATGTAATGGTGAATGACAAGCCTCGTGGATATATGAAAATGGCGTTTGTCCAGTCAGTGACGCATGTGATTCAGGAACCATCTGGTCACTTGATGAGATGCTTAACAACTGAGGAGACTCAAGGTATCCAAGGCCATCAAATTAGGTTCATATGACATTTGCCCAGAAAATACGGGGGTTGCTTTCAATGTTTTCCGAGATGGAGCCGAAGGAGACATGGAGATCCAAGGAGGGGAAAAAGTAAGAGGTTTGAACACAGCTTTATGAACGTAAAACTAAGAGAACGGTTACAATTCGTGAGTGACATTGCACGTTTACTCTCTTGGGTCATGGATTTTGCAATATTGCCTGCTCAGAAAACTTGTTATTAATTGTCATGTGAACTCGATTTAACCAATAAGAGCGCGCACTGTTAGGCCATACGACAAAAATGTACCTGCTTTATATTCACTCCAACTCTTCTTAAAATTTGTGACATCGTTTCCTCCTCTTCTCTGGATCACTGTCCAACCTCCGCCATGCGTGTCGTGATCGCAGAACACTTGAAACTCTACCTCGTTTAGGGGATTTATTGTGTAGACACCACTAGCTCTGTTTCCAGTTAAAAGCAATTCCCTGCAGTCACCTTGGAAGAAAATAGGGAGCTTTAGCATCGACGACGGCGACAGCAGCGAAAAAGCCACTTTTAAAATGAATTTGTGTTTCTTCGAACTTTGTAGCGTTTATTCCAATGCGCAGAAAATGTCAAATGCGGGCGAATTTCTCCGGAGTTGATTTCTTGGGGACCGCACTCAATTTGGAAAGAGGGAAAATTTCGTCTTTCCTTGTTTACGTCGTCCATAAAACGTGAAATTAAGCATTTTCACGTCGTAGTCGTGCAGTGACGGCAAAGAAATGAACAAAGAAGCGTGATGCACGTGCAAAGTTGTTGTTTTGCTTAACAAACCTATTGCTTTTTTGACGTTCTCGTTGGCGTTACCGCCACCGTCGTCTTTGCTAAAGCTTCCTAATGACTAAATAAGCATCGTTACATTTCAAAGAGGAACTCAGCTGATTGTATTTAGAGGAAGTGCACTTCAGCTCACATTTCCTTGAACAGTTTTTTTTTTTCTACTTTTCAGAACTTATATTTTGTAGAAGGGCTTCGGAGCAATAAAGCTTAATTTTCACCAGCAAAGCAAGCAAAACGCAAGCACGAGGGCATGCACAAGAGTTTTAGGGACTTTAAGATCCGAGGACGGAACCGGCGGCGAAAACGTCCCTGAAGAGGTGAATTCGCGTTCTTTCAATCTTCGGCGGGATTATTCCAACTCACTAACTTCGTCAAATTTGGGCCACCTCTCCCGGGGTTGAATTCCTAAGAACCATATCCAAGTTCAGAAAGAAAAATGAACTTCGTCGTGGCTAGTTCTACCCTCTATAGAGCGTGAAATTAGGCGTTTTCACGTCGTAGTCGTGCAGTGACAGCAGAGAAATGTGCAAAAATTGAGCTGAGCGTGCAAAGATTTTGTTTTGGTTATTAAAATTAATACTCTTTGGACGTTCTTTTTTGTGCGCTTGTGTTTGTGTCGCCAACAGGCTTCAGCCATACTTTTTATCAAACATGACACAGTATTTCATCTGATATCCAAACACCTGGAAGTGGGAGAGAAAATCCCAGCTTTTAACTTTTAGTTCGTTGTACCTGTTATCGTTGAAAAACCGTTTAGTGCGATATACATACCTTGGTAATCAGTATTCAATATCCAAAAATCACAGAAGCGATTCATAAATATTTATCAAGTCTGATAATTTGGATTTTTTGGCTAAAGCCGCGAGCTGCTACGGCAATCAGACGGGCGCAAATGAACATAAATTCATTCTTCCATTTTGTCGATTATATTTTCTAAAAAACATCAAACACCAGGAAGAGTCTTTTTGAGGATTTCTTACCATCGCAGATTGGTTTAGAGATTTATTAATTTATTTTTTCGAGAAAACATTTCAACAATACCTGGTAGCCAGGGAGTCGTTTGTGTACACTGACCAATCCCCCGGCATGACATTTCTCGGTACTTATTTGTTGGCGTTTCTAGGGGTGATACACGAGACCAAGTCCAATCCGTGTAGGTACAAGATGGCGACCGGCCTAAGACATTAAAACAACAACAACGAATTAAAAGGAGCAAAAAAGAAGAGTTTTTAGGGATCCATAAAAGGACAGTGAATGTTATACTGTTGTACGGTATAGACTGAAGCATCAGAAAAAATAAGAGTTTTTGTACTAACAAGATGACACATTCATATATCTAAAAGTTGATGGAACTCTGAAAGCGTTTTACAGAGAGTTTTCATGGATTTCTTTAAGATTGCATTTAAAGGCATCAAAATTATCTGGTCTTCGCCGTTTACATAGGTTAATAGTCAACAAAAAGCACAGGTAGCCCAAGCTCGAAATATGAGCATAGGCGAACATTGATCGGCATTGTTGCGTAACATTCGAAATATAAGGATTTGTATGGGAAAAAAATCCTATCGTTTCAGTAACCTACGAAAATGAAAGGATTTCAATAAAAAAACAGTTTATCTTCCTTAAAATGTGTGTTGCGTCTCTCCTGCGTGGTCCACGGGCCGATTTATGGCCGTTTTATGGTTTTTATGAAAATGGTTTTCTCTCTATATAAATCTATAAAGGTTTACCAAGGTTGAGCACTCCAGCGAAGCGGCCCGACTGATCCACCGACGGAAAACGGCCGTAAATTCGCTCCAACTTTTTCCTTCGGTGGATCAGTCGGGCCGCTTCGCTGGAGTGCCCAACCTTTGTAAACCTTTATATAGAGAGAAAACCGTTCACATAATATCCCATAAAACGGCCATAAATCGGCCCGTGGACCACACAGGAGAGACGCAACACACATTTAAAGTAAGGTAAGCATTTTTTTGTTGAAATCCTTTCATTTTCGTAGGTTACAGAAACGATAGGTTTTTTTCCCATACAAATCCTTATATTTTGAATGTTACGCAACACTGCCGATGTTCGCCGATGCTCAAATTTCGAGCTTGGGCTACCTGTGTAAAAACAAAGAAACGAAAACGAAGACAACAAAGATGACGACGACATTTGTTCTTACCCATAAGTTTTCCGATATCCTCGGCACCCAGACTCCTTCCAAATATAAACAGATCGCTGAGATATCCGTGAAAGTAAAAATGCTTGTTTTGATCAGGGTCGTAGTACCTGCCAATTTCTAACAACCCCGTTGTGTTTTCCCAAGGATAACTGCTATTCCCCGTGGGGGAGATTTTAAATCCATTGATAAAAAAGAAAAGTTCCGTGTTTCGGACAAACGACACAGCCACGTGGACCCATTGTCTTTCTACGACTTTACCCGCGGTATAAATATAGAACGCGTTCGAAACCCAATAAGCTAACTGCAACTGGCTGTTATTATTAACGCCGAAAATAAATCCAGGAATCTGTAGATCATTTTGAACTATTCCCCTATGGTGCGGGTCAGAAGGAACTAGTTCTATCCAGCAAGCAATGGTGAAGGAAGAACCAAGGGTAATATTGTCAGCTGTCGCATAAGCTCGAGTTTCATCCAAGTAAAGCGAGTTGTGTCCATCAAGACGGCCTTCCAAGAAACTAGCGCTGTATTTCAGGCTAAAAGTATAGCAAAGTACCATTGCATTAGTCATACAAGAGTTAACTGTGATTTCAAAGTAACCGTTTTAGTTGTTTCTATAAAGTATTATTGGAATACCACTTTTAAATTCAATTTTCATCTATGCAGATTGAATTCGCTACACAATATTCTTAGCCTGCGAAAGGCAGGCGTTTCTCCTCGCTCATCGCCGCCGAGGGACGTTTCGCGAAACGTCCCTCAGCTGCGAAGAGCGAGGAGAAACGTCTGCCGTTCGCAGGCTACAACATTCTCGTCTAAGATCTTGATTTCGAATTTTCGGATATCGTTCTCATGGTAATATCCACCAAAACCTATTTTTTAACCTAGATCATGTCAAACTTCAACCTAAGACCCCAATAAGGTGGTGAAAAATTGGTTTCGATCCCATATGGGGAAGGCATAATTTCTTTTAAGATGATTGAAAAATACACGAATGGTACTTTTCATTTCCAGAGTGAAAGATATAGTCTTACAATAAGGTGGTGCAAACGTTTGGGTCTACAGATGAAATTTATGGGGTTACTATTCGAATGAAACCTCTTCAGCAGAACTTGTCTTTCACTTGGTAACATTTGTTTTTCAGCATTTTACACAACAAAATTTAAAAATGTTGTCGAATTTGTCCGGACTCTGGCTACTTCTAGAAACGAAAAGGGGTAAACATGGAGGCTAAGTATACCAACAAGGATTATCACGAACGTAAGAGAAAACCTAAAAACAGAAAATTCTTTTTACATGAGAAAATTTGCGCAAGTCAGTATCAAAAGGTATTAATATAACTTACATCAACTTATCGCTGTCATCTTCGTCGTCAAGACTAAGGTGTACCAAGAGATCTTCTGGCAAATCATAGTCTAAACAAACAAAAAATTAACAATAACCACGCAATAACCATTGACCAAATACAATACCAAGTTCTTATAACTGTTTTCTATTTTTTTGTATTTTGTATTTTCCTTTCTTACTCTCTGTCCATTGTTTATTTATTTTATTTATTTATTTATTTACTTATTTAATTTCTTTTCTGTCACTCGATTCTTGCAATCGCTTGTTTAAGGTATCTTTAAATATACGATTATTTTTCATTCCGGAAACCAGTGCCAACCTTAACTTTGAAGCTATTTGCTTAGCTTTAGCAAATTTCTCTCGTTTGACCGCGATGAATCTTCTGATACCCAACTGACGAGTAAAAATATTTTGGAATTATTTAAATTACCCGTACGAGGACAAGTCCCTCCATCAACCACAATTATTTTATGAACATCCTCTTTAAACATTGGCCAAGACACCCAATCTCCGCGTTCTACTCCACATTTAGATGACAGCACAGCTAAGAGAGGATGCTCCAAGACCCGAGGCCATGCATTTATATGCCCCAGCTGACCTGAATACAGTTCATTATGATCTCTTCCAACTCCTGCAGTAAAAGTCTTATCTGAAGGTATTTGAATTCCGGTTTTGAAACCTACGCCCTCTTGAATGAGTCTCCCCTCATAGTAGACCTTGAAACTACCATCCTCGATCTGCCAGGAAACGCAGATTCCATGCCAGGTATTGTCACGAATACCAGGCAAGAGTGCCAGTGTTCTATAATGAGAAAAAGTACAAAGGGTTTTATTTCAAACGCTACAACGCAAACGTTCAGCAGTAGAAGGAAACTTAAAAGAATCTGGATATTTACAGTGCGACTACTATATTCGAAGACGTGTTATTCACACCTTCTTTCAATGTTTTTGGTGGTTATTTTCATGGGTTACTCAATTTGTTGATTGTTAGCTCCTTGAATTCGCCACTTTAGAAACGATGAGAGATCTGGGCCGAGTTAACTTTCGCAAAGACTTCCGGGACTGTTTCTAGAGACTTGAAAAGGCGGCTTTAGATGGCATGATTTTTGCTTACGACTATCGTACGCAACTAGCATACGTCATGACTTCACCACAGATCGTGTCCTGTAAATTAGACACACGACATTCGTACAACATGCACGTGGATGTCGTAAGTGAAAATTGTGCGCGTGTGGATGGTCGAAAGTCATGAAGTATGTTAGTCGCGCACGATAGTCACAAGCAAAAATCGTACCGTCTAAATCGGCCTTAAAGAATATTGGCCGGCAGGAACCCTACGATTCGACAACGGCGACGCCAATGACAACGTCGCTGAAAAATAGACCTCATGTCCTTTGAAACTTTTTCGACCTTATACCAAGTCACCAAGTTAGGTTGGAATTGAAGAGAGAGAACCGCGTCGGAATTCATAAAGAGATCGTAAAATTTATCACTTTGCCAGTGCCGTTCTCAAGTCAAACTCAAAATTCTGTAATTTCACGTCGTAAAGAGTTGTTATTTTGCTCATAAAACCTATTGTGTGTTAGACCTTCCCGTTGCCTTCGCCGTCGCCGTCGTAAGATCGCTATTAGGGACCTTAAGATCCCACGACGGCGACGACAACGGGAACTTCAAAAAAGCAATAGATTTGATTAGCAAAACAACCATTTCGCACGTGCATCACGCTTTTTTGTACATTTCTTTGCCGCCATTGCACGACTACGACGTGAAACTGCCTAATTTCACGTTTTACAGGGGAAGTACACAAGCGACAACGTAATTTCCTCTCTCTTTCTGAACTTGGATATGGTTCTTAGGAATTCAACTTTAGGAGGGTTCGCCTACATTGGACAAAGTTAGTGACTTGAAGTAATCGCGATGAAGATTAAAAGAACTCGAATTCACTTTTTCAAGGACGTTTTGTCTGCCGTCGTCGTCGCCGTTGCCGTCGTAAGATCCCTTTTGCCCAGTTGAGCGGCGCGTTTCCAATAACGATCCCAGAAATACTAGCGAGAAGCATTCCGGCTCCAGTTCCCTTCAGGTTTCAAAAAGGTGAATACTATTGCGCCTTTTAAACCCTAAGATCAAAATTTGAATTCTCATTTGCTGCTCCTGTTCATTTCCTACAGAAGTGGTGGGGAGAAGTTGATAAAATATCAAGCAAATTCATCTTGTGTGATCATGTCCGTGATTCTCGTGACCGCTCTGTTTTGCAAAGCATTGATATTACAAGGGAAAATTTGATGCCGATCACTCTTAGGGCTCAAGAAAGGGGTAAATATGAGGAATTACCTTTGTTCATCAAGGAGAGTAAGTACAAGGTTTTCGCTGCCATAATCAACGGATAAGGAAATGAGATTGTTAAGACTTTCATCTGAATAGCGTAGAAGGCCAAAAGGGCCTCCTACATCATTGGTTTTGACCCACACACATATCGTGAACGCTTCAATGTCTTCTTCACCAGCAACTGTCACTTTCGAAACGTGTGAGGAATGTTTCGTAGTAAAGTTGAGGTAAAAATCATGGTCTGCAAAATAATGAAGATCGCTGGGTTAGTCTACACACGGGTATGGCTAAAATAATCAAGACTTAAGATTGCTCTCGTTTACTCATTACAACAGCGTAAGCTCTCGTAAGCGGACACCCTCGGAAGGCGAAAAAGGTTTTCGTAACTGGAGATGACCGCTTACGAGAATGGTTCTTATTCGCCAGTTGCACATCTCCCACAATACACAATACTTTTGTTTAATAATAATAATAAATAATAATAAAAATCTTAGTACAAGAAGCTCACATCACCAAGAGTGATGTTCATTGAGGCCCCGTTTCGCTTGGTACATGTAAAAAGGCAGGCAAGACGAAACGAGCGCAACCACGTGAGAGAAATTGCGTGCATGAAAGCTGGTAAAATAGGGCCGGATCTTAGGTTTTGATTAAACAAATAGGACCGCAGCGAGGCGGACGTCCGATTTTGTTTAATCTCTCCCGTGACCGAATTGGACTCCGCCTATTCCTAATAATCTAATAACGACACTCGCTGTAAATATAACAAACACAAGTTTGCCCTCAAGTTCATCTGTCGAAATTTGTTAAGGATCAACCAAAGAATTCATATGACATCACCAGACAATACACCAAAAAAATGGAACGTATTTCTAAGTTTTATGGTTTGGTGTAACTATTCACCAAAAAGCTACCGAGTTGTTTTTTCCTCTTGCACTATTTAATTTTTTGTAGGTACCGGATGGTTCTAACTTTTGAGTCTGTGGATGAAATCCTATGGTGTGACCATTGAAATGAAAGCTACTGAGCAATACTTTCCTGTGGTACTGTTTAGTATGCTGTACAAGGTGATTCGAACTTTTGAGTCTGTGGATGAAATCCTATGGTGTGACCATTCAAATGAAAGCTACTGAGCAGTACTTTCCTGTGGTACTGTTAATTATTCTGTACAAGGTGGTTCTAACTTTTGAGTCTGTGGATGAAATCCTACAGTATAACCTTTCAAATGAAAGCTACTTCTGCTGTACTTCTCTGTGGTACTGCTTATTATGTTGTAAATGGTGTCTTCAACTTTTGAAATTTTGAGGAAAATCATACAGTATGACTATTTAAATGAAACCCCTTTACACATTTTTTTTGTCTAATACTCCGGTTCAGTATTTTGCAGTATGAAACTCGAAAATTCAACCGTGCCCGATCAGCTAAAGTTCATCGAATGTTTTCTTTATGGGGAGCTGAGAAAGGTGGCGCTAGAGAAACAATGGTCACCAACTAATAACAAAAATACAGTTGTCAGATATTTTGTTTACTGCATACATCTCCATGCCTAGTGACAGTCAATACCACCAATCATGAAGACCTTTTCTCTCTGGCTGCATATAAATGTACTCAAGTGTCACCCCTATTTTTCGTGACCCATTTTTTTCAAACACTTTGGGTATCTTTAATTTCCATGTGCATAACAGTGACCAGCTGAGTTTCTGTAACTTGTAACCTGGGGTCCGTTTAAGGAAAGACCTGGCAACTTTTCAGGCGCGAAATAAAATATTCAAATTTTAAAAATCTGAAGAATAAAAAAAAGTCCATTTTGTTTTGTTAACTGATAGTTTTATCACATTAACTGTAAAACGTTTCTGTGTCCCTATAAATACAAATAGATCCAAAAGCTCGATCTTAAATGTAAACAAAAACAGCACTCCGGGCCTTTATCGGAACTTTCGAGAAACAGGCCCCAGGACAGATAGATGCGGAACAGTTTGGTGGGCGAAAGTCTGGGTATATAGGTACGATTTCGATCCCACTTATCTTAAAACGTTCTTCAGTTTTAGCAAGCCGTTGACCAACAACTTTGTAATTATGTGTTTGAGCCCTCCTCTAGAGAGGTAATTAGAAAAAGGCCAAATATCAACAGACGTCTCAGTCGGTTATGTTAGTGATTTCCGAAAAATTTATAAAGCCGTAGCGGCCATCAATGAGTAACTGGAGCAAGCAATTAAACAATGTCAACCCGGGTAAAATTACAAATAAGGAAAATGTGCGCCGGTGCAACTTTGAAAAAAAAAATGCTTTGGGATAATATTTACAGCACAAAAAAAGCTGTTTTATCATAATCATCATAGAAAACACTTTTTTACCAACACAAGAAGAAAAAATAAATTTCAATAACAAAACAAAAAATAACCATACCATTGCACAAGATTTCCTCCGCAGGCGAATTCCCTAATAAAACAAAAAGAAAAACCTACAAAAGATATGAAAACCTTAGTCGTACAACAGACAAATATTGTTCACAAAGATAAAAAGAATCAAAATCTATCAAACTTACCCCTAAAATGACAGTTTTGGAGGTCACGCAGACGCTCCAATTATTCATGTTATTCTTATCGACAACAAAGTGTATTCGTCGCGGAGAGTTGTTGATGTTCGCTTCGCTGTTTGATTACGCCACCATACTAAAAACAAGAGTATACTAGAAACAAAAGTATGTTAAGGTTTTTACGCGAGACTGATTTCTTAAAAACAGATTTGCCGGATTTCACGGAAATCGTTTTCTGGTACTCAAAACACCTGCGAGAAAATGGGGATTGGCAATTTACGATATTTATGGATAAAGTAATAATCGAAACAGCGTGCGACTGACGTGTTTGTTGATATATAACGGTCTATGAGCGCACTAACATTGGTTAACTTAGTCACTGATCAATGTGAATAAGCATTCGTTGACGTTTCTCTAGTGCAAACAGTGTAAGGTAAACTCCGTTATTATAAATGTAAAAAGCTTATTTGGTTAATAAATGTGTCCAAAATGAAATTTGAGAACTTATCGTGATTTTCTCCAGACATTTAGGAAAATTGTTTTTTCGACAATCAAAATTATATAAATTAAGGGAAAAGATTGTTAATTAATGTGTTTCATCTTTGCAATCAAAAGATGAAGTAAAACTCAGGATCGGTATTGCCATTCTGGTCAGGTTTACAGTTGACTTTACCTTTACTACACACTTTACTTGAGTCTACATAAAATGAATTAAAAGACAAAGAGATAAAATTAAAAGTAAACACAGAAAACTTTATTTATCCTCAGATAAAAATAAATAAATAAATAAACAAATAAACAAACAAAACGTTATTTAGCCTCTTCAGTGTTTATATTAGCTCAAAATAAGAGCCGAGCAAATTTCTGAAACCAGAAAATCACGAAAACAAGGAACGTAAAAACAGTTACAAGACTGAGAAAAACTGCTAATAAGCAAGACCAGGGAACTTCTAGCGATAGCGCGCGGAAAGGACTGGGCCCGACGTCCGGTGCTCTATTTGACTGTAGGATCTGTGCGCGCCGTCTTCACCGTCGTGGCGTTGTACTTGTTCAATCTTTTTAACAGTAATTAAATTTAATAGTAATGCACAAGTACAAATAGACAATGACTAAAACCGATTCTGTTTACAAGTATACTGGTGGCTTTTGACATGCAAAGAGTCCCGACCTAGTCGGTTAAATAACAGTGTTTATTGTCAGTTCCTATCCATGGTTCCTATTATAACTTTCAAGTGTCGCCCTCTCTAAATACAGTCTCCACTGTGTGGAATTTAATAAAATAAATATCTATCTTATAATTTAAATCTATACAACGTTCTATTTGGTCAATAATCGTAATTTTCTCCCATAGGGTGAAAAGCGAACATTTAGTTCACCATTCAATCGGCAACAAAATTAGTTGACATCCCCTCCATGCAATGTTGTACCTCTGTTCGGGCTACCTGTGGAAAACAAAAACACCCCAACTTTGAATGGGGGGGGGGGTGGGGGAGGGGTGTAGATTGTTTTGTTCTCCGAAGTTACCCTATTTGAGGACAACAATTGTTACTGAATTAAATAAAAAGACGCTATTTTAATCCAACGATCTGAGATTTGATCGAAAATTCCATTCTAAGGACCTATGGGAAGACTGAAATAACTACTTTCTTCATTTGTTAAAAAAGTGAAAATTCAAACAATTTTCCATCTTGGTGGCTACGTTCTTAGGGCCAGCATAAAATGAAGAATTTATTTCAAAATCTACTTTGCTCTGACTTGCATACGTCACTTTCTACTCTGAAGTGACTAAATATGGAAGACTTTTAGTACACAGTTACACTATTCTGTTAAACCGGTTCATTTTTAAAGTCGGCTAGCTGTTCTTGTATAAATATTGTTATTTAATTCAAGTATTAAGAACAAACGCTATTTTAAGGCAGTCATCTGAGGTTACAAAAGGATTTCTCGATGAGCAGCTTCAAGGTCACTGAACGAGACGTTCCCGTCAGTTCCCGGATTTATTGTTTTAGTATTGTTAAACGATGTCCAGTTCACTGCATTTTCACGTATTTCTCCTTCCAAGTGCCTCCAAAAAAATTCTTGCTACACTGTCCACAACAGGTTAAGTTGTTAAGCCTTTGACGCATGGAAATGTACAGTTGACTACATGAGCCAAAAACCCCAGCTTCGTGATAGACTAAGACTACGGAGGGGTGAGTTAAAGAGTGATAAACGGAGGCGGTGAATATTTTCTGGAAGTTGAACGAACATAATTAAATACCGTGCGATGATGTTGTCTACAAGAACTCGAAGTGGGTGAAAGAGGCCATGACTTCCTGGCCTTGAAAACAAATTAGGGCCAAACAGTTGCAAGACGCGCGTGCCAAGCCATTTTAGCCCATGACATGATTTCTTCCAGTTGTCCTTGTGAGTGCCAAAGTCCTTTTCACATGCACCAACACACTGAAGTTAGACCCCTGCCTTCGTTAGAATGAGTGGCATTTTCGCAGAGGAAACTTCCTGCAAGAAATTCACCTGATGTAACAGATTATCTGCAGAAGACCAATTCTGGCGTGGTCTTACAGCCGCGGAGAACTCTCTCGTACATTGGGAAAAAGAGAGCTCAGATGATTCGAAGGGGGAAATTATTTAAGTTCCTTTAAGACAAAGATCACAGTTCTTAGCAATTTTTTAATGAGGCTGAGTATGATCTGAATAATTATGTAGATCGAGGAGAGTGCTATCCGCCGACACTGGAGGCCGATGCGGATAACCTCCTTAAAGAGTGGTCTTTCTTGACTTTCTTACCAAAACGTGCGAATTTTCCCGCCATTTTCTATAAAACGACTGAACTAATGCAACCTCGTCCCCCGGGCTTCTCGGATGCCGTGTCTTTTTCTGGCGATAGCCTGTAGCATTGACGCCATTTTATCGTGGAATTTTGCAAACGTCTTCCAAACTTGGTCGACGCTCGCTGTTTATCAAGAATTAGCTAGGGAGATTTCGGTCAATAAGAGAGGGAGAATATTTTGAATGAATAATAATATCTAGCCGTTTTTTTGAAAACGAACCTGACAAAATTTGCAGCGATTTAAGTGAAAAGGGGCCAAAAGGCAGGTTTTTGAGCCCGATAAGCTCGAAAATCATACTTGCGAAGGAAAAGGAAAAGAAAAAAGAAAGAGCGAAAGGGAAGAAAGGAGGAGAAGTGAAAAAAACAAGGGTTGCACTCTTAGTTTTTATAATGGCTACTTTGGCGGTAACGGCTTAAAAAATCCGGCTAGATATATATAATAATATATCTAACACTATTGTAAAAACAAGTGTGTAACTTGTTCTAGTTCTATATCATGGGGCGCGTGAGTCGGGTTGCAAAAAACATATTGAGATTAAGGGAACTATTTCAAAACAAGAGCCCTCTTATCTTAAGAAGGTTTTATGCAACCTACCCAGGCCATGACATATGAAAACAAGTTTTGTATTAAACTCAAACACACATTTCCATGACTCTAACAAAGCACTACCCCGCTGGGTAATGGTCCATTTCCGAGTTCCAAAAAACTCTAACTTTCGAAACGGGGCTAAGTGCAAAATTTTCTTGTGAAAATGAGTTTTATTTGCATAAGAAAAAAAAAATATTTCAAGATCAATGGCTTCGCACTTCGCTTCGCTTCGCTTAGTCTCGGAGGCTTGGAGCAACTCGGAAATGGCCTTTTCTTATGCAAACGACGTGATTATCCCTTTAAGCCCCAATATCCACATACAAATTCTCCAAACTGATTTCCATACATCTCCTTTAAGAATGAGTTGAGAAAATTTGATAATAGATCAAGACGTTTTCTCTTGTGTGATTATTTTATTAATTCTCATAGCTTATCTCTTGACAGTGTATGGACATTGTTTGCAGAAATTTGATCTTGGTCACTATTGGGACTTAAAGGGTTATGGTCACGCAAACCGCTTTTATCTGGGTCATTTTATGTGTACTTCCTTACCTTAACCAACTGTTTAAATTCATTGTACTATGGTTGCCGACCATGAGGTTAACCTTGCAATCATCCGCATGAACATTTAATCTCACTACGGAACCTGCGCAAAAAATGCAGTCACTCATATCAAATAACTTCTCCTACAAATGTAAAATACAATGTAATTACGCAGGAGATGAATAAATTCACCAATAGTTATTGTTTGATAAAACTTACCTTGTTCCCAGATTGTCTGCTTGTTAGGCGTTTCAAAGGGCAAGGGACAGAGAGAAATTAAGGCGCGCGAAACTCGATGGACGAGCAAGAACATCCTTTCTCGCGCGCATATCGGCGTCCGCGGGTGTTACACCTTCCATGGACCATTAAGTTTGAGGGGATGGGCCATTGGAAAAGTAAAGGGAGAGGACAGAAAAAAAAATCAATACATGAAAAAAATTCACGTGAAAAAAAATTCATACAACCGGAGCAGGCAGAAAAACATACATACAAGCTAAGAAGAAGAAACAACATGCACACCAGGTAAACCAAAAAATATAAACAAAAAATTACTCGCAGGGTTGAATTGACCTCCCCACACCCCTCCCTTCTTTTTTCTAATGGTCCTTTCCTAAGAAGAAATCTATGACTCACCATCGACGGATTCGTCTACATCAGTGCCATCTGATTGGTCGTCAGTCTCTCCTCTCTCCAACTTAAGAAGGTAAGTCTTCACATGATGATGTCCACGTCTCTCTGCTACTTGCAGCGGTGTTTCGTTGAGCTTTGTCAAAATGAAAATACATTTCACCAAAGATCCGGGAAATTTGGCACTTGATTTTCAATTAGAACAATTTGTGTTGTTATTGTGTCATTAGGATACATCGCACATTATCCTAAATAAACATAGTTCATATTGACTTTTCGTGTCATTGGAGTAATCTGCTGATCAGTAACAAGAAAGAGATTTGTACTAGGCAAACAACAAGGTTGAAGATTCCAAAGTTGTACTTCTAATCAGCGACCTCGTACTTGCACCCAAATCTGAATGTCACTATAACTGTTTTCAGCCATGGTCGCAGTGTCGTCTTAAGTGTTTGGTTTAAAGAGGGAGTTAAAGATACCGAAACAGCGAGGGCGGGTGAAAACGTCACTTAAAAAGTGTCTTCACGTTCTTTGAGACTTAAGCGCGATTATCCCAACTTGCTCAGTTGAACTCTCCTGGATCAAATGGGAGGAGATTTATCCACTGGATAGAGGAAGAGAAATTTGTTTGTTCATGTTCTCCATAAAGCGCAAAATAAGACAATTTCACGTCATAGTCGTGCAGTGACGGCAACGAAATGTATCAAAAGGAGTGCTCCACGTGAAAAGATGTTGTTTCGCTCATCTAAACTTGTCCGAAGCTAGTGGATTTTGCTGGTTTGGCTAGGGAATTTTTTTTGGGAATTCAACAGAAATTCTTCCCACGCGTTTTCCAAAATTGTATACCTTGCGCAACGGTGTTACACTGAACCAAAGCAATATTAGTAGCAATGTTACTTTGTAGGAAGTGTAAGCTAATTGCGGGCGACCAGAGGAGCCCTCAATCAAAATCTCAAGTTTGCTATTACGCATGAGTGGCAGGTATGTAGACGGCATTCGTATAGCCTTCACTAAAAATGAATGGCAATCGCATGCATAAAACGCAATCTGATCAAGAGCGTTTGGACCTTCTATCACGTGAATCTTGCTCTATCTCGCCCACATATATACTCCCTAACCTTTGATCATAATTAGTTTGTAAATACTTGAAGGCTGGTCTAGGCAACACAATAAAAGAATCACAAGCAAACACTTACGTTGCTTTGTTTGCTGTAGTCGGCGGGGCTGTAAGGATTTCTAACCAATGCCTTGACAGCCCCGAGATTGCCTTTCTCCGCAGCTAAATGTAGTGGTGTGTAGCCAAACTGCAAAAAACAAATACCATTTTAGTTTATTTAACACATATCATACCACAGACAAAAAAACAAGGCTTAAGGTAGAATAAAACATACACAGTCAACTAAATTTGCGTCAGCTCCATTCTTTAACAGCATGTCCAAAAGATCATCATCTTCACCAATTTCATATACTACGAAGTGAAGAGGGGTCCTTTGATTTATCTAGGGAGATAAAATACTATTAGACAGATTACTTAAAACATAAGCAAAATGTGCCTGAAAGAAAGGAAAAACTTCCACGAGGAAAAAAAAGTTCGGCAAATGTTCCGTCGGAACATTCCGCTTGCGCCATCTAAAATTTTTAGGAAATTTATAAATTAGGAGAGTACATCTGAGGAAAATTGGTAAAACGTGCCGATAAGTAAGCCAATAGTCAATCCAAGATGGACGTAAAAATTTGAGAGAGCTGAACATGAAGGCAGGTACCAGCAGACAGCCTAGAGATAGCCCTAACAGAGGGTGTGTGACTGGTGGGGGGTGGGGATAGGAGGCTTTTAACACATCTATCGCAAAGTAAAGGAAACTGGATGACTGGGTGTGACTAATTCTTCAGGGTTTCTAACAGGCATTATCAGGGATGTCACTAAGAGCCTGCAGCCGCAAATGGAACCTCAGCGGACCAGTCAATATCACCAAGGTTAAATTCTCCTGCGGCTATTATGTTAGGGTGATGATTAGAGGATTCGAAGACACAATTAATGGAATGTGAAAATTGTTCCAAAACATCTTGGGGAGAATTTGGTGGTCTGTAACAAGATTCTAGGTGGGGAGTTTTACAGTTACCGATGTTAACTGATGACCAGAGGATTTCGCAATCTTTTCTATAGTTAGGCTTTTCCTCGCAAATGATTTCAGACTTAACTGTCTGGAACACACCTCCCCCATTACAATTTCGGTCCTTTCTGGACACGGAATAGGTGGGCAGAAAGACTGAATAGGTCGGCACTCAGTCAGGCTTTGATTCACAGGCGAGGATGATATCAGGTTTGTGAAAGTCAAGAAGAACTTGAAATTCTGAGAAACGAGATGGACCCTTGAGGCCGTTGCAATTGATGATCATCCCCTTTAAGCCAGAAGATACCTTGGTATCTTGGGGAGCTAGGAGCTGACAGGTAGACAGGTTGCTGTTTGGTGATGGTGTTGGTTGGACATGGACGATGTTAATGTTATCCGACGATTCATTCAGAATACTCGTGTCAGCATCTGAAGAAGGATCCACACCGGGGCTGCGATTTCAAATGTCAGAAAAAGGCAGGTTCTTTGAAGTTGTAATTACACACACAGGGCAGCTTCATGGGAAGCTGACAGTCAAGGAGGCAAGTTTGGTGTATTCAACAGATGTTGCTTTACCACATTTGATGTGACAACAACAGAGACAAACATCGCATTGAATCTCTCGATGGTCAGCAGACTGAACACAAGTTTTTATTACAGTTAGGAGCTGGACCAGGATTGGCAGAAATGTCGCCTCAAGAAAGAAGCCTTATCAGCCGGAACCCAGCAAGTGAGTTGGGATAGTAGGCCAAACTTGAGGCTAAAAACGTCGTGCGACGGTGTGCAAGAAACCCAAGAAGGCGGCAGAAGTTGACTCGAGTTCTGAGAAGAGTGACCACACTACCGCGAAAACCGTGGATAACGGTTTAAAACGTAGATGACTTAAATCCTTTTTCCTTAAGATAGTGCAGTGAATCGTTTGGATGCGGAGAGCAGACATAAGAAAGCAGAAATACAATGTAAAGAACGCAGCTCAGGAAAAGTCAGCGAAAACACATCCAATGTCAAATTGAATGCAAACTTAACGATGTCAAATTGAAAGCGAAACAAACAATAGGGTTTCCCCGAAAACCGAAAGGATGATAAATGCCTCTTAAGTAAACAGACTAAACAAAACCACACGGATTGATTCTAATTACAGTTACTACCTCATACCCGAGTTAGGAAAAAGAAATTGAAATTATAAACCAAGGATTCTGTAGGCAACTAACTCACTGACTATGCAGACGACATATAAAAGGCTAAGCCGATTCGACTGTACGAAATGTTGAGCTGCCAAATACAATAGGTCTAATCTGTATTTTCGTCATTTAAGAAAGTAAAACGCTTAAGATTTTGATTCGAAATTATTGACATTTTCGACGCAATACAGCTCAATCGCGCATAAAATCAATGGAAAATTATTTAAAGTTTACCACCGTCATGAATGAAGAACGAAAGAGCAATGATGCAACGCGATGGAACGATGGAGTTGGACTGTCTGTGTACTGGATAAGATTTCCTCGCACTCTTGTGTTTTTTTTTACGTAGGTAAGAGTGAGGCGTAATGCCGCGGCAAATAATAACTACAGAAACCTTATTTATAAAGTTTCTCACCTTACTATTGGGTTCCCTGAAATTTACTGGCGCGCCATTTTTCAGTAGTTCTCCAATTATTGATATACGGTCGACGCGATAGATTTTTTTGTTTTTTAACGCGTCCCAAAGCCTTCTGCCTTTGTCTTGTACATCTCCATCATTTCTAGTAGCCATTGGAAACAAACTTTCGGATGCCGGGTTGCGGAGAATCTTCGTGCTAAACATAGTTTTTCCAAATCCAGGACGACCAACATCAAGTGTCTTCTGTTTTTCAGCACCAAAAATATCTCCTGGTAGTGTTTGTTGCGAGTTTTCTCTGGTTTTGGGATACAATTCTAGTCTTTCACCCTCATCTGAATGACATAAAAGAAGCGTATCAGATCGTTCGGTTTTCGTTGGGACACTAGCCATCGGAAACAAACTTTTGGATGCCCGTTTGCGGAGAATCTTGCTAAAAATAGTTTTTCGAATTCCAGGACGACCAACATCAAGTGCCTTCTGTTTTTCAGCACAAAAAATATCTCCTGGTAATGTTAGTTGCGAGTTTTCTCTGGTTTTGGGATACTCTTCTAGTCTTTCACCTTCACCTGTATAAAGATCCAAAGGATCCCTATCAGATCGTTCGCTTTTTCTTGAGACACTAGCCATCGGAAACAAACCTTTGGATGCCCGTTTGCGGAGAATCTTGCTAAAAATAGTTTTTCGAATTCCAGGACGACCAACATCAAGTGCCTTCTGTTTTTCAGCACCAAAAATATCTCCTGGTAGTGTTAGTTGCGAGTTTTCTCTGGTTTTGGGATACTCTTCTAGTCTTTCACCTTCACCCGTATAAGGATCCAAAGGATCCCTATCAGATCGTTCGCTTTTTCTTGAGACACTAGCCATCGGAAACAAACCTTTGGATGCCCGTTTGCGGAGAATCTTGCTAAAAATAGTTTTTCGAATTCCAGGTCGACCAACATCAAGTGTCTTCTGTTTTTCAGCACCAAAAATATCTCCTGGTAGTGTTCGTTGCGAGTTTTCTCTGGTTTTGGGATACTCTTCTAGTCTTTCACCTTCACCTGTATAAGGATCAAAAGGATCCCTATCAAATCGTTCGGTTTTCCTTGGGACACTAGGGAAAAAAAACATTTTTACAAATGAGTTGAGGTGACTCAATTTTGAGTAAAGTGTTACATTTTACTCATTTTGTTGAGTAAAATTACTCACAATATGAGTTAACTTCTTTAACCCTCAGAGAGAGTTATAACAACTCAGTATTCTGAGTAAAATGTCTGTGACCAAAACACGTGTGTAAAACATTTACTCGCTGAGTAAGGTAAATTGTTTTACCTTTTATAGTGAGTAAAATTAACAATTTATTTTGAGTCACTTGGCTGGGAAGCAGACAACTGAGTAAAAATACTCACATAAAGTTTACCGATTTGTTTCAGCGTTGCAAATTAAGGAAGGCACAAAGCTACAATGATCTCAGTGATATACCACAGGGAACCCACACAATCTGTGCGTATTCTGTGCATTATTGGGTGCCCTGTGCAATTAAAAAGGGAGGTTTTTTTGAGATTGCATTTGTGTCGACACACATTTGCCTCGCTTTAAGGCGCTTCTTACGTTTTGCCTCACTTAGACGCGCTAACTCACGTCCTCGGCGTTCATCTTTCAAATGTTTGCTGAGGTCTGCTATTCTGTCTTCGCAAAGCGTTCATCTTTTAAAAGTGTGCTGAATCTTCGTAAAGCGTACATATCTAAGAGTTTGCTGAAGGTCTACTATCGATCTGTGTTTAATGAATCTTCCAAAGCGTTCATCTTTCAAAGGTTTGCTAAAAGTTTACACCCTGAGTATAATTTTACTTTAGATTAAGCCTTCATATTTTTCTTTGGAAAATACGTGCGACTCCTAGCGCACGCATCAAACCGGGTTGTTTAGCTCGGCATCCGTTGTGCCACAAAGTAATTTACCGGCGAGTTGTAAAGCTCGGCGTCCGTTGTGCCACAAAGTACATCTACTGAGTTGTGTAGTTAGGCGGCCGCAGTGCCACGGAGTAACTCTACCGAGTTGTGGTGTAGCTCTGCGGCCGTTATTCCACAAAGTAAATCTACCGATGTGAAGCTCGGCGGCGCCATTTCATCATGACTTGTGATATTTTCGGCACTGGGCAAACGAACACTTTAGCTCTACGTTATTTATTCGGAAAAACGTGACCAGCCCACAGTAGCGCCACTCAAGCCACTGAAATCAATACACTCGACCAAATTACTGGAAAAGTTATTGACGTGAGCCGCACACACATTCCACTGAAGGCTTTGATGATTCCCTTGAAAAGTGTGAAGTTGAGAGGTGTAGTGTAAGTGAACCAGTGTTCAAACACAATCATTGTGCCCCGGCGTTCACCACAAAAAATGTGGTCTTGGGTCGTTCTTTAATATCATCACAAGTTAAGAAGACTTGCCGCAGTAACGGTTTCCGGCATTTTATAGTAAGTTTCAGTAATTATCTACGTGTGGAATTCCAAATATTAAATAAAATTAATGATTACATCTAAAACTTTGTCAACTGTTTGCTTTTTATCAGTACCTGGGCCGGGTTGTTGAAAGCTGGGTTACGATAACCCAAGCGAGGAGGGTTAGTGCGAAATTTGAATTCAGATGTGAAGGCTTCATTTTGTCAGCAAGTTGATGATTGGATGCTCTTAAAAATAACAGAAAAAATTATCCAAAGAAATGTTTTTGAACAAAAGAAAAAGAAACCCGGGTTAAGCGCTGATCGGCCTTCGAACAACTGCGCCCTGTAGAAGATCTATTGTACCAGTAAAACAAAACGTTCTTTTCACACGCCCGACGCACTCTGGCCAGTGTCTCCTCAAATAACAAGCACTTGAGACGAACATACAACGTCACGCTGATCACTAGCCTTCAAAACCTTTTCATAATGATACACAGTTTAAATAGAGGTTTCGCTGTAAGCAACCATTACGTTCAAAATATGCCATAATCATAGCTATCTATCCCAAGAACTATCCACCCTTCCCCCTTAACTGCTACATGTACGCCTAACAAACATATCGAACGCACTCTCCTAAGCTCCGATTACTCCTAGTTTTATAGTAAATGTACTGGATTTACCGTTTGCTTCACCTATAGCGATATATCGCTAAGTATGTATATAAATCAATGTTAAATAAACGTTGAATTACCTTACCTGCGATATGTTGTCGTCCTTTTGCCTCAAAGAGGTTTTTTGAGCGATTTTGAAAGATTTTGAGTTCGCCGTTTAATGTTCCTTATATAAGAAGAACAAGGGAGGAGACCTTGGTTTTAAAGGGCTCCAGCGCTGGAGCGATTTTCCCCCAGAGAATCGCATTGCTCCGCTTTCAAAATTCGCAGCAAAAAGGTCGAAAGACTCACGCTTTTCCTTGTACCTTCCGATCGAAAATCCATCCAAAACGCCCGGAGCTAGCCCTCGAAGAAAATTAAAATCCCACGGTTTTTGAACGGTCAAAATGCGTAGCAAGATTCGTACGCGCCAGTGAGAAATCGTTCCGCTGATTGCCTCTTTTTGATTGGATGTCGTTAACCAATAATCGCTCACCTAGTCTGCTTTAAATCAGTTACTGTTTAACCATTTGGTTAATGACATCCAATAAAAAAGAGGCAATCAGCGGGACGATTTCTCACTGGCACGTATGAATCTTGCTACGCATTCTGACCATTTTGACCGTGCAAAAACTGTGGGATTTTAATTTTCTTCGAGAGCTAGCTCCGGGCCTTTTGGATGGATTTTCGATCGGAAGGTACGAGGAGAAGCGTAAATCTTTCGACCTTTTTGCTGCGAATTTTGAAAGCGGAGTGATGCGATTTTCTGGGGGAAAATTGCCCTGGCGCTGGAGCCCTTTCAAAACAAGGTCTCCTCCCTTGTCCTTCTTATATAAGGAACAGTACACGGCGAACTCAAAATCCTTCAAAATCGCTCAAAAAACCGCTTTTGAGGCAAAAGGACGATAACATATCGCAGGTAAGGTAATTCAACGTTTATTTAACATTGGGTTATATACATACTTAGCGATATATCCCTATAGAAGGAGCTACGTACTAATAGGTTAAGGGCTAAGTGGGCCCTCTGCAGAACTAGTGTAAAAGGGATATAAGGGACATCAAGTCCTGTCCTCTTGATCCCGTCCCTGCTTCTGTTTTGAAGCGGTGCGCATCAGTTCTTTTGCCTGTTATGACTCAAATTGTAAATCAGTCTTTATGTCTAGCTGTCTTTCCAGACTGTTTTAAGCTTGCATTGTTGAATCCTCTTCTCAAAAAGCCCACACTTGATGTTGAAGTTTTTTCGAATTTTCGTGCTATTTCAAATTTGATGTTCATGTCTAAACTTATTGAGAAGGTGGTGGCATCTCAGTTGATTAATCACATTTCTAGTAATGGACTGATGAAATACTACAATCTGCATATAAACAATTTCATAGTACCGAAACAGCTTTAGTCAAAGTTTTTAATGATATTATCCTAGACGTTGATAGGAATAGGACTGTTATCTTACTTTTATTAGATCTATCGGCCGCTTTCGATACGGTTGATCACACTATACTGATTGAGAGATTAGCAAACCGCTTCGGTCTTTGCGATCTAGCTCTGGCCTGGTTTAAATCATACCTGAGCGACAGAACTCTTTTTGTGAGCATTCGTGGTGCGCGGTCTGTCACGCGTTCGCTGTCGTGCGGAGTACCACAGGGCTCCGTGCTTGGACCGATTTTATATCTGCTCTATACCTCCCTATTGGGGGATATTGTCAGACAATACAACATGGGCTATCACTTCTACGCTGATGATACTCAGTTGTATCTGTCTTTCAATTCTCTCAGTGGGGATGATCAAGCTTATTCTGTCTCTCAGGTTGAATCTTGTGTTAAAGATATCGACCGCTGGATGTCTTGTAGGAAACTTAAGTTGAATAGGGACAAGACGGAACTGCTCGTTATCAGTTCAAAATATCGGCCACGCCCATTTTTAGATAGTATCCTGGTTGGTGATCATCGTGTAGAGCGGTCTGACAAAGCTAGGAACATAGGAGTTGTTTTTGATGAGACTTTGTCACTGGATAAGCATGTGAGTTCCGTTTGTAAATCTGCTTTATTTCATCTTCGGAATATCGCGAAGATTAGAATGTATCTGACTTCTGACTTCTGTAGACCCTCGTCCATGCTTATGTTACTTGTCGACTGGACAATTGTAACTCGTTGCTCCTCGGGTCACCGGAGTATATTATTCAGAAGCTCCAGCGCGTTCAAAACTGCGCTGCACGCCTTGTAGCTGGGCAACCTAGGGCTGCGCACATTCGCCCCGTCCTTAAGGAGCTACACTGGTTACCTGTGGAGCAGCGAATTACCTTTAAAGTATTACTGTTAACTTTTAAAGCTCTCAATAATCTGGCGCCTCCATATTTAAGTCAACTTATAGTCCCATATAACCCTACAAGAAATCTTAGGTCAGCTAGCAAACATTTATTAGAAGTACCGAATGTGCGCCTGAAGAGCTATGGGGACAGGGCCTATTCCGTCGCTGCCCCAAAGCACTGGAATGATATTCCCTTAGACATTAAATTAAGTGGATCAGTTGATGTTTTTAGATCTAGATTGAAAACTTATCTATTTAGACTCGCTTTCAATTGACTTTTTGTTTTAGTGCTATTGTTAGCTAGTTATGTTCTTTTTTATTATTATTGTAAAGCGATATAGAGCTTTTGTATACCGCTATACAAATAAAGTTATTATTTTATTTTATTATTTATATATATATGTTTTTGCAACATCCTACACGTGAGTATCCTCAGACAAAGAACAGACAAAGCATAAAGCATCGCCATTTTCATTCATGTGCGTTTGGAGGACAGTTTTTTTGTTTTTCGGTTATAGTTTGCTAGTTTTAAAAACAGCGTGTATTTATGTGCAGTTTTTATCTTAATAGATTATTGGAAACAACATGTTTTCAATGATGGCCTCTAGCTTTACATCTACATCTTTATTTTATACTCAGGTCGTTGGAGTGTCAAATCATATTATCAGAGACCTTCGTACGGGGTGCGGGCGCCGGGTGGTTTAAGTGTTTATGAGGGGAGGGGAAGGCTCGGTTGCTAAGTCTGGGGCAGGATTTTTTTTCCAAACCTAAGAATGTGGCTGATTTTTCCTCATTTTTCAATGTAAGACTCTCAATTCTGTGCAAGAATTTGTTTTTTTCCAAGTCTGTTTGAAGGACTCTTTTCTTACCCCCCCCCCCCCCCCCCAATAATAAAAAAACACAAAGTTGGCCTCTCAACAGCCCACGTTCGACATGATGTATTAAAAATCTCTCATGACTCCAGGAATATTGACCTTTATACTACAGACTGTAATTTGACTGGGTTTAAGCAACAATAATTATATCTTGTTAGCGGAGTAACTGACAGCACCCTACCACTTTGAAGCTGTATCCCTGAAAGAGCTGGATGCGTGGATACGCAGTTTTCCCTTTTATGTGCTTTTCTACCTTCAGTGGCTTTAAGAACGGCAAATAGGCATATTATAAGCTTTATATGCTGTCTTAAGTGTATATGGAAGTGGTTACGAAAATACGCAGTGACTATTATTAAAAGATATTTACTAAGTCGATACCCGGATACGTAGTGACAAATGGACACGCGGATACCTAGTGACTGAGCATCCGCGTATCCACCTAACTTTCGGGGTTGCTTTTCAAGTGACAGGGATGATCGAATGGGGGAAAATCAAAACCCCAAAAAATCCCTAGGGCTTCAACAAAAAACTACCCAAAGCAATCCCATGCCCAATTTCCGAGCCATAAAAATATATTTGCGGAACTACGCGGCCGGGATACGTAGGAACTACCATGAATCTTCAGATTGTTTTGAATACCCCCAAAAATCCCTACTTAAATCAAGTTACCCTAAAAAATACTTGCCATTTTTCAAACCCCCCAAAAACCTTCGATCACCCCTGTCTCTTGAAATCCGGAGTACGTACCCCCTTGGGCAAAAGGGCCTATATTGATGTATCATATAAATCATACCTACACCCTGCCAAGTGCTTTTGACAATCTTTGTAGTCTTTTTCGTCGATGGTCGTGATCAGTTTTATCTCAGAAAGGCCAAGTTCTTTAAGAATATCCTCCGTTACTAGACATTCCTGCACCACTCGACCAAGATTACCTGTACAATAGTCTTGCCAAAGTTCTTCAAGAATCTTCAAAGAACCGCACTCTACAGTGATTATCAAGCTTCCAGACGTCCAACGAACTAAAACCACCTCGCGTACCTTTTCCATGTATAGTATAAAATTATTGAAATCTTCCGGTGTTGATGGATTTAGGTTGTTCAAGTACTTCGAGGCAATTAAATTCAGAATTTGTTGTTGGGAATGAATGACACTGTTTCCGACATTCCCACTAAGGGAAGTAGTTGTGTTTGACACTTGTGACTGACTTGAGGTTACCAATCCAACTGCACCTTCCTTCATCACTCCTTGGGATTCCTGTGGCTGCCCTACCATCACCGTAGCTCCTTGTTGCAGACCAGGTCCAGAAATGGCCTCACAGTCAATCTTTAATCTAAGAAGAGCTAATGAGATAAAAAAATCTTTTAACGGTGCATGTAGACGACCAATTAATATGATTGTAACCTGCTGTTTAATCTCTAGTTCACTTCACAAAAAATGACAAGCTCTAGTCAAATCCCGGCAAAGCCTAAATTTTTCAGTCTTTCTTTTGCAAAGTCGCGTCTTTAACTGCAATGATCATGTTCTCTTCATTTGTTTTTTAATTCCGCGGTTGAAATATATGAAATTCATATTCATCATTTCGTCTTCATTTTTCCCGGGTATATTACCAACAATTAATGACCAGCTTTCAGCTGGCTTGCTAGCTCAATTGGTTAGAGCCCTGCACCGGTACAAACGTGTGATTAGGAACCTGAAGCAAAACAAAATCAAGTAAAACACTCAACACTGCTCTCAGCTCCGGACTAAATTTGTACGAAGTTAAACTTCTCGACCCGCCAGTTCCCCAGTGAAATTTCATTTTTCACAGCGCAATGTATAACTCCCCACCCGCCCCCCCCCCCCCCCCGACCCGGTTCGCAAGTTTGTCACACCCAAGGTTTCCGATTATTCAAACAGGCTTCGGCTTGGTCTGGGCAGGTGTCACCTGAAACCAAGGGACTATTGTTTTAACGTTAATTAGCAAATTCAGCTCGGTACAAGGGTTTCAATCCCGACAACCCAGAATTCTTCAGGCTATCTTTTGGCAAAGGCAAGTTGCTTCCTTAACTGAAGGTGTTAATGGGGTTAAACGTCAGCCGTCAAACGGCCTAAAATTTAACCGTCAGAACCGTCAGCCGTAAAAAGTCTATTTTTTACCGTCAACCATCAAAAATTCAGATAATAATATTATACACTTAATGTCAGATCCCGAGGGAAACAGTTACTTTTGTTTTCCCGAGAGTCCTGATGTTTCCCTCGACTTCGTCTCGGGAAACATCAAGACTCGAGGGAAAACAAAACTAACTGGTTTCCCGAGGGACCTGACATTAAGAGTTTTGTTATACTTCTAGACTTTCATTTCAACAGCAACAAGAGAATAACCGGAGGGAACCAAAACAGTCCACTCGGTACTTATAGCAACACAAATTTAATTCTCAAAATCACTGAATGAATGATTTACAAAGTACCTTCCTTATATTATATGCATCATCCACTAGCTGCTGTTTTTCTTCTGGGAACTCCTTGGATAACCTTAAAAATCGTTGCTTTTTAGCTTGAGGTTTCGTGTTTGTGTTGTGTTCATTCACGAAAAAGAAAACTGGCAGGACCTGACTGTATTTTTCCCGCCTTTTGTCACGCTACTTTCAACCATGCTTTGATCACGTGCTGTAATGTAGCCCGAGCAGGGCACATTGCTTAATGTATCACGATCGGGATACATTTCATTTTAGTCAAGGTCACGTGACCAAGAATCAACCAATGGCAGTCCATGTTTAGTTTAGTGAAAGTCTAGGAATATAACAAATAGATTTAGCCAGGGCTAAAAGCGAAGCTCTCGATAATTTTTATAGTTTGTTCAAACAAAATACAAGATGGTGTAATGCTTAGCGGCGAAGGCAATGCCGGAGAACGGTGAAAAGCAACAATGGGTCTAATTAGCAAAAAAAAAGCAGCAACTTTGCACGTGCAGCACACTTTTTATGTACATTACTTTGCCGTTGTTTTGCACGACTACAACGTGAAACTTCCAGAAACTTCTTACTTACACGTTTTATGGAGGAAATGTCGTACGTGTTCTCGTTCACTTTCACCGCCGCTCATTTTCACCTTGCATTGGTGGTCTCTAGCATTTCTCATTTTGTCACCGTCTCTACAAAATTCTCATCTTGTTCCTCCAACAAAAAAAAGTCTCCTTTGTTTTTAATCCCTCACTGTAGGCTCTGTCGTCCTTTTTCTCGTTGAGCTTCGCTGGCTTGCCGCCTACTGTCTCTTTTTCTCTGTCTTTCTCCTGCTCTATATTACACATTTGTGGACACGACAATTAATCTAAGCTAAATACTTTAGACAACACGGATACAAAAGCAATTTCCGCTTTCCGTTTTCGTCTTTATTGACGCTTTAGTTGTCTCTGCTTTAAAAGACGCCGGTGGCTATGCGATTTCCAAAATAACCTCGAGTTGTACTGATTTGGGTTGCCATACCTGTTGATTGAGTTATTTTACATTAGTATGCCTGTGGTGCGAACGGACAATCGCTCGGTCGGTATACGGTCACGTGATTGCCAAATTTTCTCGGATGGGTGGATTACTTCATTTTCTTACCCATGGTGCTCCTCTGGCGCGGTTCGCGCGCGAGAGCTCCGCTATTAACGTAAAAAAGATTCAAGGTATTGCAAATCTCACTATTTCAGCTGTTATACTACTACATGAGAAATTTCTGCAAATATTTCAAAATTTTATAAGTGAAAGACCAAGACAACATCCAATTCGATCTAAAACACAACAGTGCCAATAATTCACAGGAGTCATATCTACTTAAATTCTAGGACGAAATGTCCACTTAAGAACCTTCAACCGTCAAAACTGGAAAAAAATTAGTCAATCGTCAGTTCTACCACACCATTAAGACTCTCTTAACTGCGAGGATAATCTATTCATTGTGTTTCCAAAAAAATATCCATACCCTCCACGGAGGGCACTTTTGTTTTATATCCCCAACCCCCTGGATTTTCCATTCCAGGGGATGCTTGTCATATCCCCCCACCCCCTGGAATTTCAGTAATTTTCCAACTTGGTTGGGTACCCCCTAGAAAGAATACTTTCGTCAAAAATGCCGCTGCACTATACTTTTATGCGAAAGATAATCTGCGATAAAGAGAGAAAAAATCTTTTATTTATGTTAATACAGTGCCAAATAATCTCAATTTTGCCTTGTAGAGGTCTTTCTTAGTTAATTATCAAGGGTAAGTCACTGTAGACCATGGAGGCGGTACGGCCGAACACGACACAAGTGATGTCATCTCTCAAACCAGTCAACTTCAATTACTTCCTTTCAGTTAAGGTGGCTCCATAAGTAATACTAGAGCATTTTGCTGTCACAAATTTTCCGTCAAAACTTTTTGGTTTTTAACGCGATGGCTGCGAAACTTTGTAAAGAACAACAGATATCATTCGGCAATAATATGAAATATTCCGATTTCATTGATGGTAAATATTTCTTGAGAAATTAGCGCTTAAAAGGACCCTACTGTTCAAAGAAAATCGCGTCTAGTAAAAAATTTTGCTGATATTTTTTACTGAAATTTCTGGTATCGGCTTTAATTGATATAATAAATATGCCGGAGGAATTTCAGAAAAATCGTTGGAGGAGAAGTCCGTAACTAAAAGTCGCTCAAAATTCAGCTGTGAAATTGTTTTGGAATTTCAAAAATAAATTACTATCAGGAAAAAAAGGAGCCACCAGTTTGAATTTTCGGGACAAGTAAATTCAACGTTTGCTAATTCTTAAAACAAACGCCGATTGCCTATCGTGCTATTCTTTAAAAGGTACATTTTAGTTTTAGAAGCACTATAAATTGCTCAAAACCTTGCTCTGAAGTAGAATGACTTCTTCTTCGAAAGTTTTAAAATATCCCTTGGCAGTTTTGGCTCAAACTCCTGCTGAGTACATTTTGATGTATTGCAATGCATTTTTAACGACTTTTACTGCTGTTCTTTGCATCCAACTCAGGAAAAAAGTATTGAGATTGGACGCTACCTTGTATCAGAGCTCAGATAGAACTGTCCAGCACCTTTGTTTATGACTAGAAAATGAGCACGAGCGGCAGTTCTGCGAGGAATTCGCACCTCACCCAGGGGGGACATACGACAATGATGACCATGCCTGTGAACCGATTAACATCACAGTGCAAAATAAAATTATCGCAAAAATACTGCCCGTGAATAAATTTACAACTCTGAAATTTTTGTCACTCCCTCATTCAATGAATGGGTATTTTTTTATTGATTATTATGTTTTTGCTCTGCAATACATGTTTATACAGATCGGTTCACAGACATGGGCATCATTGTCATTCGTCCCCCCTGCCTGAGGTGCGAATTCCTCGCAGAGCTGCCGCTGGTGCTCATTTTCTAGTCATAAACAAAGGTGCTGGACAGTTCTATCTGAGCTTCGATACAAGGTAGCTTACAATCCCAATATCTTTTTCCTGAATTGGAAACAACGTACAGCAGGAAAAGCCGTTGAGGATGCATTGCAATACATCAAAATGTATGTAGCAGGAGTTTGAACCAAAACTGCCAAGGGATATTTTAAAAATATCGAGGAACAAGTCATTCGACGTCAGAGCAAGGTTTGGAGCAATTTATAGTGGCTCTAAAACTAAAATGTACCTTTTAAAGAATAGCACGATAGGCAATCGGCTTTTGTTTTAAGAATTAGCAAACGTTGAATTTACTTGTCCCGAAAATTCAAGCTGGTGGCTCCTTCTTCCTGATAGTAATTTATTTTTGAAATTCCAAAACAATTTCACAGCTGAATTTTGAGCGAGTTTTAGTTACGGACTTCTGCTCCAACGATTTTTCTGAAATTCCTCCGGCATATTTATTATATCAATTAAAGCCGATACCAGAAATTTCAGTAAAAAATATCAGCAAAATTTTTTACTAGACGCGATTTTCTTTGAACAGTAGGGTCCTTTTAAGCGCTAATTTCTCAAGAAATATTTACCATCAATGAAATCGGAATATTTCGTATTATTGCCGAATGATATCTGTTGTTTTTTGTAAAGTTTCGCAGCCATCGCGTTAAAATCGAAAAAGTTATGACGGAAAATTTGTGACAGCTAAATGCTCTTGTATTAATTACGGAGCCACCTTAAAAGCATGCTAGAAGAAGGCTTATTAGAACATGATCACATAACATTGAATACCACAATATATTGTGTAACAAAGCAACAGATAGATAACCGGAAGTTTGTTCATGAGCCGACGACAATCCTGTTACATTAACTATAGTGCAAGCCGTGAAAAAAGCACCCAGCAGACCGCAAACAATAAACAATAATTTTTGCTTTGAAACACCGATTTACCAATAACTGATAGCTTGCTTATCAATCTTAATCGGAGCCCCCGGAAAAAAGCTCGAGAGGCTAGCGGTCAGGGCGGGACTTGAACTAGTGGCCTCCGGATTGCAAATCCGCAGCGTTCTAACCGCTCGGCCATGCTGACTCCTTCACCCTAAAATAAAAACAAGACGCTCTCGAAGCGTACACTTGGGCATCGTTGTATCACGCGTATGTGAGGATTTTTTGTGTCTGGCACGTATGAGTGCCGCAATGTTGTTTAATTGTTAAGGTTTAGTTGAAATGGAGATGTGGAGCCAAGGTGGACGTTGCTTAGTACGTAAATAGGTCAAATTTTTCCTCGGAATTCCTAACATTAACTGGCCGACCGAATAGCGAATGCGCATAACTACCAAATAACGAATAACAAGTGCGTCGTTTCCTTTCACTTTCGGAAAGGCAAAACAACAGCACCATTGTAAAAGAAAAAAGATGCTTTTGGAATTACTGTTGAACTTCTATTAAGCGGCCATCCTCGGGGGTACCGGCGTGTGGCCGAAAAATTAAAGTTTGGCCGCTCAATAGAGGTATGTCATAAAATAACCTTTACAAGAAACATCACTTTATTTTGAAACTAACACGTGAGGGGAACAGAATTGGCCCACAATCAGTCATCACCCTCTATCTCGGATTGTACTTTCTTTCATTCTTAACACAAAACCAAAGTAAGCGTATCAAGCGCATGATGGCTGCTTAATAGAGGTGACAACAATTGGGTAACTTTCGGTTCACTGAACAAAGGAGTAATGTTTCAAGAAACTCACCCCTAGATGACTGTTTTGCAGCACTTGAAGAGGCGAGTGTGTCTATCGACTGATTCATCTCTTTCAAATAATCTTTAACTTCTTTTGCTTCCTGACAAACTGTTGCCTCCATCAAATCTGTTCCTTCATGAACTGCTGTCTGAGTGGAAAATTCAAAGTGTCATAAGTCACCATATCTGGGACAAAAAAGAAGTTGCTTTATATTACGCTAAATCAGTAAAAATAACCCAGTAACTCCTTGGCTTTATCAAAAAACATAAATCTATTGCATTTGAAAGCTTTAAAGTTCTCTCTACAACGGATATGCCAATTTATGTTTTGGTTTTGCTTTGTTTGTCTTCTTTTGTTTACTTTTAACCCTACCTCCAAACGACTCATCCTTTCACTGACTTCATCTAGGGATTTCTTGATCTCCATATCATTTTCATACCATGCCTTAAGTTCTTGCACATTTCGTTCATCTTCAGTTGTAAGAGGATCTGTCAAATATTTAGCAATGGCTCCTTGCCATGCAGTTTTCCTTGTAGAACTGATCTGCCCAGCAATCCTCACGAGAGCTTCACTGATTTCTTGCCAAAGTGTTTTAAACTCATTATCCCTGATTGCCATGCCTTGGTTCACGTGACCATACACCGAGTTTCGGTAATACTTTATTCTCGCTATATCAGCTGTTAAATTGTGATCTGAACTTAGTGGTAGTGCATCCCATCCTGTGGAGGGAGGGGTCAGGTTGCATATTGTCCTCAGCAAACGGACTAGCAGAGTGACATCAAAATCTGCTGACTCGCCGTACACCCCTGGGGAAGGGTAAAGACAGTGCCACTGTGGCATGGTGAATTTTGCAGCTTTTACCATTTTTATTGTTACTGGATTGCTGAGAATCATAGGAAGATTACTTGGAGGACATATTGAGTCAAAAATCTCCCTCAGTAGGCTTGTCCCTCCACTTATTAAAAGTCGTGTAATGCGCTGGAAATTTTCTTTTCCACTCGTCGAACGAAGGATTTCTTCTGGATCTGGAGCGGCCGCCATTTTTTCTCTTAGCCTTATGAATCACTGATCTTATTACTAGGAAGTGGGATGCAAACATAACTAAATTATATTTTGCTGAAATAATTAGCTTGAAGCTTTTTAACAACTTAAAGCATCAGTCTCTACTGGTTGGGTGTAAATTAATTTTTTCCTTTTTTTCTGTGAAGCCACATGAGACCCTCCAGTCAGAGAGTCACGTTTAGCTCTATAACTAAGCCTAAGTCAGTATAGGTTATACACTTGGATCTGACCGACCATTTGAAAATTTTGTTATTTTGTTTCGGCTAAACAAGTCAGGGAAATAATGTAACCAAAATCAATAAAAGATCTAAAGCTATAAAGAAGCACTAAATAAAGATTTCAAGCACATCTCAGTTCATTTCAGTTATATATACCATCTTCAGTTTTTCTATAGAGTGTTTTCATTCACGTGGCCGGTATCTATGCAAATTTATTGGAACAAAAGAGAGTGTTTGCATAAGAAAAGAGCTCAACTCCCACAGGACTGGTTTGGGACATCAACATGGTTTTGGGACACCAATATGGCCGCCCTAACGTCATGTGAAAACACTCTATACCTGCGCAGGACATCTGTATTACAGTTTTTAGCCTTTAGCCAGACGTCCTTGGGGTTTCATAACGTGTTTGGGAGGAGAGATTGGGTGACGACCCAAAAGAATGTCTCTGTGGGGCAAGAGGACCACTTAGTACTGCTGTTAATGTCTTGGTCTGCAATCTATTCATCTAATTATTATATTGCTATGAGCCCGCGGGTCGGTTAGAACCGTAAGGGCTTGGAAACTATATATGACATGTGTGTAGGACCCGCCATGTTTTTAGTTCTAGTTCTGACTTTACCTACTTGTGAGACCTAGCTGAGCTGTGTTTTAATGCCTGAAGCAGCACTTGTCAACATTCAGAGACCTGAAAATGCTCTAGATGTTGTACAAGAACACCAAAGGCTGTTTTTAACGTAGTCTGCGTTTTATACTTAGCTTGTAGGAGCCTCTAGTCCGTGTTTTAATACAACCAGTCTGTAGTTGGTGTTTTGGTGGTCATTGCATTAAATGAATGCAAATTTGATGGAATGTAGACTGTTCACAGTCCCCTATTTTTCCGTGAGATCGTCGTTCCGCGAGATATAGCGCGTCTTACCATTTATGGCGGCCATCTTGATTTTCAAATGTACCGAAGGGGGCGGGCGTCGGGGATTATAGCTCTAGGGAGAGGGGGGCTTCCTCCCTAACTGCCCCCGCCCCCTAAGTAGTTTTGACACTCGTGCAAGATGGCAGCCCGTAACGCAAAGCGCTCGATCTCGACGATCTTAAGGAATAATAGGGGACTGTTAACAATCTAGATGGAATGTTACACACATACGATATTCCTACAAGACCCTATTGACCTGATACAAATATGAATAAATATTTAAGACTACAGTATCTCGAGTTGACCAATCTAATTCTCTGTACTCGCTATTTTAACCAAGTCAAGAAATCAAATGTCGGTCCAAATCTCAAATGGGAAGCGATTCGCAGCTAGCGTGACGAGCCGAGTTCAAAAGCTAAGCTTCATTTACGTTATTCCTCTTGAAAGCGTCTCTCAGGTCTCTGTTCACTAACATTTAATTTCAAGGAAAATTAGCTTTTACGAGCAAATTAAAGTTGGTTGTGTCAGCTATGCGACAGCAAAGAAGATATATCAAATGGCAATTACGATGTATACACTGTGCAGTGTAGATGTTAGGCTTCATTCGACAAATATACTTTTAATTAAAAATTATTGTGCCAGTCGAGGAAAGATCTAGTTGAACCGTCGACATAAGGTTGCTGATTTATGTAGACGAAAATCGAATCGGTTGAAATGAAAGCTAATGCCGAGAATCAAAGTGCGAACGTTCAAATACTAGAAAAAAACTGTATTCGCAGTCAATACCCGGTCAGAAAAAAAATTAATTTACAAAAGATCGAGACTTAACTTTCTTACCGTCTGCTTCATGCTTGCATCGCATCCGAGAAAAGTAAAGGCGACCAAAGACGGAAGTGTGCGTGTGCCGCCTGAGGATTCGTGCAGAGCCGAAACGAAGGCTCTGATCGGGTCGTTCCCAGGCGACTCTCCTTGCAATGGCATCTCATCCTAGGAGGTCTAAGTTCGAAGCAAGGGCGTACAAACGTTAGAACAAAGTTTAATTTTACCTTAAACTGAAACTTAAAGCCTTGTCTGCACTCAAGAGTGGAAAGGACAAAGAGAAGAAAAGCATGTTGTGAGTGTTGTTATAACTCTCTCTGAGGGGTAAAATAGTTTCTTTTTTCAGTTTATTTGTTGGTTATGAAACCATGAAAGTACTGTCCATATTTTCAAAATACCTGCCCAGTTTTACAGTGACATCTCGGTAGAGAAGTTGAAAAATAAAAAGCATGCACCTGTATGTGTCACATATGAAACTCTGTCAACCACAAGTATTATACCACAAAAGTGACTGACCATCAAAAACGTTAATAAATTCAAGTGCTCACTAGCCACAATGGCGACAGCTTTCAAAACATGAATCAATGCACTGCTCTTGAGGGAATTCATGACACACAACATTGCAGTATAAGTTAATAATTAATAATTTTTTAGACAATATTTTTAGACATTGGCTGCTTGAAATAATAACTGCAGCAGATTCCGAGGCAGAAAAAAAGAAACATTTTATTTGTTGGTTAATTATTGCACTTGCCTCAGTCCCGAGGGTGTCCCATGAAAAGAGGTTTCACTGTATATTATGACATCTTTAAGTAGTTAGTTCTGATATCTCCTTTTTTAGTTTTGTGTTTTTATAATAATAGAAAACCTTTACTTATGTTTACCTGTCAGTCTTTATCAATGACCACTTTTTCTAATTCCAGTGGATATTCCATTTTCTGGACATTCTTTCAAGGCCACCTCTCCATGATGACCACAGCCACTAATTTAAAGTGCTTTTCAAAAAATATACTTGTAACCTCCATGTGATGGCCATTTCAGTGAAAGCAAATGACTCACTTTGGGTGTCAAGTAAGAGAGAGCTGACTGTCATGGTTTTATGACGAACCAAATCAGCTGCGATATTGCCTGTAACCACAGTATTACAGTGCTTATCTAGCTGGCTTCAGTAGTTCAAAATGTGGATAACACTATCCGCTGTGGGATATTACCACAATTGATTTCCCTGCTATTATCCTGTGGATAACGCTATCCAGCGTTTAAATAACCAGGACCTGGCGCTATTAACAGTATGTGTCTGATTAAGGAATTGTCAATTTTGATTGAAGATAATTTCCCGGGTCCTATGGAGTATTCCTTTAATTCCAATGTGGCCCGTAAAAAGCCAGTTATGCCTTTGCTGTAGTAAAAACAGCTTCAAATAAAAGCTTGTATATTTTACAAGTCGAAATTAAATTCAGGTTAATTTTGATGTAACATACTTGGGATTGATTCTCAGTTTCCTTTGTTTCCTAGCCCTTACAATTTATTAAAAGGAAATTGAAAATCAACCTAAACCAACCTGAATTTACATTTAACTTTGAGACCTGTTACATAATTTATACAAGTACTATTTACCTTTCAACTTATTTTTTAATCTGCCTTCTTTTATTTATAGGCCCCCTGGGGGGGGGTACTGCCATATATGGGCTATATAGGTATGTGCCGCTGTGAAGGGTATGGTTTTCAGGCAGTTTACTCTAGGATAGGGTATATAAATCAGAGCGTTTGGGTCTAGAATAGGGTATCATTTTTCAGGAAACTGATCAGTTGGTTAAAGATTTTATCTAGACAAGGGAAGCAGCTTCTCTAGGATAGGAGGATTTGGGGAGTTTACTCTAGTATAGGGCAGCAAAATTCAGCTGAACTAGCTCTGGTATAGGTAAAGGGTTCCAGGGTCCCAGCGGCACATCCCCACCAAGAAATTCCTAAAGTACCCCCGGGGATGGACCTCTCATTCAACTAAAATCTACTATCACATTCTTAGACATTGATGTGTTCAGTATCACAGCTCTGGGATGCGTTGAGTTTACTTAAGTGTTTTTGTCACCATGGCACCAAATGAATTTCTGTAGGAAATAAATAGGGGGCAACAAATGAGAATTCAAATTTTGACCTTAGGGTTTAAAGGGGTAAGTTTTTAATGACGGTGTTGGGAGTAAGAAACATTAATAAGCCTTGGTGTATATCAAAATCAGCTCCCCTAACCTCATTTCCAAGTCCAAGAAATTACAACGATTTCTCTTACCTGTAGTGTCAGGCTGGTGAGGCTTTTTTGAAAGGCAACAAAAGAGTATCAAAATAGCTGCCATTTTACCTGAAAGTTTCATGTACTCTTTCTTTAGAGTGGCATTTGCTCAAAATAAAGAGTATTGTTGATGACATTTCCCAGGATTTCCTTGAGGTTTTACTCATTACGAAAAGTACAATTTACTCACACATTGAGTAAGGTGACATTTTACTCAAAATAAGGCGTGATTGTGGATGCACTGCGATTTTGTGCTTTCACTGACTCTGTATTTTGCGTCAAACTTACTCAAGTGTTGAGTTGTCTCACTCACAGATGAGTTGCTTTTGCTCATACTGTCTTGTATATTCTACTCAATATTGAAGCTTCCGTTTACTCACTATTTGGTGTCATTTGAGGATGCAACGTGTTACTCAATTTTTGGGGGGTTCTCAACTCCACTTTTTTTGCGGTGTGTTCATCTGTTGGCTTATTCGAACTCAGATAACATTTATGAAAGTCCAGGTTCTCCGTAAAGGCTTTGAAGCTTACTTTTCTTGCACACACGCCATTTAAGCAATAGAAAAAGTTTTCCGTGTATAAACACGAGAGGGATTGGCAGATGCAAACTCAGGAAAAAAGTTTTCTATTGCTTTTATAAAATAACTTTCCCGAGAAAAAACGTAAAACTCTTTGTTATGGCACTGATTAAAAGAGAAGTTCTTACCAGTCGCAAAGTCTTGTACACGAAGTCTTGCGCGCGTAAGGGACGGACCCAGCCTCGTTCCCAGTCGTCTTCGGCGATTTCGGATGTAACGTCACCTGTCAAGCTTGTCGGGAAAATTCGGTTCCAAGCCTCCTCTGGTCACTCGGATAGCGCGAACAGGCCAGGGTACGAGGCTGGGACGGACCATTAGAAAACTTATTGGGGGGGGGGGGGGGGGGCGAAGTACAAAAAAAATATTCGCGCTAGGGAAAATGAAATGAAAAAAAATTCGTGCACGTCAATTAACCCTAAAAAGTATTCATGCTATGGGCTAAAAAAAATTCACACAAGGAATTTGATAACGAAAAAAAATTCCTGCGGCTCGAAAATTCCCCTCCCCCCCCATAACTTTTCTAATGGTCCGTCCCTAATGAGTTCTCGTTTTGCAAAAAGATACTATTCAAAATACGGATTTTTCTCGATTAAACTGTTAGCTTAAGCGAAAAAAAAAATTGACACACCGTCTTTGTAACGATTTTCCAAGTTTCAGCCGACGGAGGAATGGGTAAATAAAGTAGACTACTAGTAGTCCCCCATTTTTCCCGTGCTTGCGTAATTTAATAGCGTGCGAAAAGCAAAACATTTTGACGCCACAACCACGTTTACATACTCTCATGCAAACACTCCTCTCGGCCAATCAGAGCGAGCGTACTATCTTAGCAGCCTCGTACCCAGGCCAGTAGGCGCTAACCGAGTTACCAGAGGAGGCTGGGAACCGAGAGCGTGGCGAATTTTCCCGACAAGCTTGACAGGTGACGTCACATCCGAAATCGCCGAGGACGACTGGGAACGAGGCCCCTATCTTGGTTAATCATTTTATAAAACAACATACACAGAAACTCGATAAACACAAGAAGTGCAAACGTTCCAGTTACAACGATCACGGCATTAGCCCAGACGGTCTTCTTAGCTTAATAATCACGAATCCATAAACAGGGAATTTGTTGTATTGTTTATCGTACTGTTCGTAACACTTTCCTCGAATTAGTTCCTTGTCGCCATTTGAGCCACAACGAAAGTCTGTCCGTTCGCAGTTTTCAGTGTCTACAAAGATTGGAGACAAGATAATTCCGATCAAAATCCAAAATACATGGAGTGTTTTAGGAGCAAGCAAATCTTTAAGACCGTCCATGTTGTATGCCTCTCGACTGTCTCGCTTATGAGCTCCAAATACTAGCATGTAGCCAGCGGTGGTGGGGGGTGGGGGGGGGGGGGAAGAGACGATGGGTGCTTACCATTTGACAGAAATATCCGGTTGGGCTGTTGAAAGCATAATGGCAAGCGATTTACCAGTTTACGGCAGAAATGCCACATCCGTTACGTTACGGTTTGAATCCAAAAAAGGGCGCATTTGGGTAGCCTGAGTCTGGAGGCGAGAAGGAAGCGAGAATTGGTTAATGGTAAGCAACATTCCCTTTGGTTCGTACCAACCGGAAAGAACGGACTACCTCAAAACGTACTCCTTAATTTTCGGTTGGAATTTCAAAAAAGTGACCTTACCATTTACCTTCCCGGAATTTCCAAATTTTCTGTCAAATGGTAAGTACCCGAGGTCGGGGACCGCGAAACGATGTTCTCAAAACTTGCAAAGCGATCACCCTACGTGGTGGTCAGCGGATAATTGCAGTATTTTTCCCACAGTAAATCAATCTCGTACCCAGCGTCTTCGCCGGGAAGACTCTGGGCACATCAAATCGGAAAGCACTAGATACCAGATGAGTCATCGATATGTCAGCGGCGTCTTACGAAATGGCTGAAATTATCCCCTCGCCGCCCCTCGACTTCGCTCACTTGATCGATCGCAGCAAGGATATTATATTTGACTTACTTTGAGTTATAAAACTAGAAACTTAAGCCGCAAAAAACCGGACGCATCAGTCCCTGGTTACTCTGTTCTTTGATGGTGAAGAACGACAAGTTACGCAGTTACTTCCCCTTCTGTCCCACACGCGCAGAAAAGGACTGAACCCGACTTCCGGTTCTACCGTTGCTCAGTCAAGTCGCTTTTACGATCTTCACGCGTCTTCTTTACCGTCGTGGCGTTGTCGTTGCTAAATCTGTTTAAAAGCAATACAACAAAAAAGAACAAAGAGACACTGACTAAAACCTTTTCTGCTTGTATGCTGGACAAGGTGTCTTTTTACATACGAAAAGTACATTATTGAACAGACGATATCCGACCTAGTCGGCTAAATTACCTTGTGGAATTTAATAAAACAAATATCTATCTTATAATTTATACCTACAACGTTCTGTTTGGTCAACAATAATAATTTTCGCCCATGGAGTGAATAAACATAGCGAACATTTAGTTTAACTACAATCGGCGACAAAATTACAAGTGTAGTTTAGGCACTTTGCCGCTAAGAGCCTCTCTGGCGTTTTTGACCAACCTAAAATAAAAATTTTATTATAAAATCTACTTTGCTCTGACTCGTATGCGTCACTTTCTGTCCTGCAGTGACTTAATATAACACACTTTTTGTTCACAAAGATTTTGTTAAACTAGCTCCTTGTTAAAGTTGGCTGTTCTTGTCTAAATATTGTTATTTTAAGCAGTCACCTGAGGTTACAAAAGGATTTCTCGATGAGCAGTTTGAAGGCCACGGAACTAAAAGTTCCTGTCGCCCCACGTAAGGGAATCCAAGACAGTCTTGGATTCTCGATTTCAGGTAATGAATTTCGGTTTCTTTGTCAGTGGGACTTGGATTCTGGATTTCAATCGTTAGAGGGATTCCGGATTACTTGAGCTGTATTCCAGATTCCAAAGTCCAGGATCCGGATTCCACAGCCAAAATTTTCCATATTCCGGATTCCACAAGCAAAAATTTCCCGGATTCTGGAATTTGAATTTCCTTACACGAGGCGATTCCTGGATTCCTGATTTTTCAATATTTGTTCAATGCATGATGTGAAGTTCAGTACATTTGCACGTATTTCTCCTGACAAGTACAGTACTTTCAAAAACATTCTTGCCACACTGTCCACAACAGGTTCAGTTGTTCAGTCTTGACGCACGGAAAACTGAGCAAAAATCCAAGCTTCGTGATAGACTAGGACTACGAAGAGGGGAGATAAAGAGTGACAAACGGAGGCGGTGAAAATTTTCAGGAATCCTGACGCAGATAATTGATGTTGTCTACAAGAACTCGCTTGAAAATAAATTAGGGCCAAACAGTTGCAAGACGCGCGTGCCAACCCATTTTACCCTAAGACATGATTTCGTTGCAGACGTCCTTGTGGGTGCAATTAGGCCTTTTCACACCAACACACTGAAGTTAGACCCCTGCCTTTGTTAGAATGAGTGGCGTTTTCGAAGAAGAGACTTCCTGCAAGAAATACACCTGATGTAACAGGTTATCTACCGAAGGCCAATTCTGGCGTGCTCTTACAGCGGCTAAGAACTCTCTCGAACAGTCGAAAATAAAGAGTTGAGATGATTTGAAGGAGGAAATTATTTAAGTTTATGCTACGCGCGCTGTGATTGGTCGTTACCTATGATCTATCAGAGTACAGATACATAGATGACGTCACGGGAAACTTGTTTTCTTTGTTTTGTTCAACATGGCGCGCGGTTTTGAAAATGTTTGTAAGATTATTTCGGATTAAAGCAAGTGAAAGCCGCGAAAAAAGGTTAGGAGGAGCTATTTACAAAGAAGAAAAATGGAGAAACGGAGACAAAAAGAGCTCTTGACTACTTGAAAATGCCTAAACTTCAAGAAATCTTCACAACAGTTGCCATCGTGTCTCATCGCTATGGGAGCCGGACTCGCTGTTTTGCAAAATGTTTTCGCAATTATTCTGAATTTGAGCAAGAAAAGACATTAAAGAACTTTTCGCAGAAACTGTATACAAGTAAGATAAAGAAAAAAAGAATAAGCAGAGACGAAAAGTAGCGTTTGGGACGTAAAAAATGCCTACACTAGCACAAATCCTCGAACAGTCAAGCGCTACGTGGCAGGTATGTGTATCGGTCTATTTTCTTTTTTGATCAGTGTATAAAACAAATAGATTCCATGTTGCCGTGGGTCTGTTCAATAGATCACAGAGGACGTCAAAATGTGGTAAAAACATCAGTCTGCTGAATAGGGGTTCGTTATAAAGGGAAATATTAGACGTTCATTTCGGGGCCCGCCTTAGTGTCCGCTTAATAGAGGGTGTCCGCTTAATTGGGGACCGGCTTAATAGAGGTTTCACTGTATTTGTTAAATCCTTAAACGCAACAATTAAAATTATTAGCAATCATTGAATGAAGCTGAGTATGATCTGAATAATCATACAGAACGAGGAGAGTGCTATCCGCCGATGCTGAATGAAGGCCGATAACGATATAATTAAGGATAACCTCCTTAAAGTGGCTGAACACAGTTTTGCGGGCGGTCAGCGGTAACTCGCGTGACGGCGCGTATTTTAAATTAGACCAGGAGTATATAACTCCGAGCAAAAGCTGCTTACTACAAATCCATGGCGGCGAAAAAAGCAATGGTACACAGACGACGATTTCTCAAAATCTATTCATTAAAAATTGGTGATATTTGGCAGAATTGTTACTTTTATCGTATTTTAAACAATGAGAGCTTTAAAATGGAAGTTGAACAGACGAATTTTGTGACACATTTAAAAATTACAGTACAATTATATCATTAATTATCGAAAAACCTGTCTGTTAAAATTTGGTCAAATAAGTTTCAAATGGTAATGATTAATTATAGTAAGCTGTGCGCAAGTTTATAGGAAAATCTAATGAGCGAATTTTATTTAAACTGAGCAAAAGTGAAATTTTAAGGTTGTATTCAATCGTTCATGTTGCCATGGAAACTACGAAAACGTCACATTTTACCAGTCAATCAAAATCTTTCATCAGTATATTTTTCACTTGCCAAGTTTCAGTATGTGAGCTGCAACCTTTCTCTTGCCACGATTTGGCAAATGACATATACTCACAAACTGCCAAAACTGTGTTCAGCCACCTTAAAGAGTGGTCTTTGTTGGCTTTCTTCGAAAAACGTGTGAATTTTTCCGCCATTTTCCATCAAAACTACTGAACTAAGGCAACTTCGTCCCACGGACTTCTCAGTTTCCGTCCGTTTTTCTGGCGATAACCTGTACGATTGACGCCATTTTGTCGAATTTGCAAACGTCTTTCAAACTTGGTCGACGTTGGCTGGTTATGAAGAATTAGCTAGGGGATTTCGGTCAATAAGAGACGGAGAATATTTGAATGAACAACAGTATCTAGCCGTTTTCTTGAAAACGAACCTGACAAAATTTGCATTGATTTAAGTGAAAAGGGGCCAAAAGGCAGGTTTTTGCGCCCGATAAGCTCGAAAATCACACTTGCGAAGGAAAAGGAAAAGAGAAAAAGAAAGAGAGAAAGGGAAGAAAGGATGAGAAGAGAAAAAAAGGGTTACACTCTTAGTTTTTATAATGGCTACTTTGGCGGTAACGGCTTAAAAAATCCGGCTAGATATAAAAAATAATATATCTAACACTACTGTAAAAACAAGTGTGTAACTTGTCCCAATTCTATATCATGGGGCGCGTGGGTCGGGTTGCAAAAAACATATTGAGATTAAGGGAACTAGTGACTATTATTTCAAAACAAGAGCCCTCTTATCTTAAGGAGGTTTTATGCAACCTGCCCAGGCCATGACATATGAAAACAAGTTTTGGATTAAACTCAAACACACATTTCCATGACTCTAACAAAGCACTACCCCGCTGGGTAATGGTCCATTTCCGAGTTCTAAAAAACTCTAACTTTCGAAACGAGGCTAAGTGCAAAATGTTCTTGTGAAAATGAGTTTTATTTGCATGAGAATAAAAAAATATATTTCAAGATCAATGGCTTCGCTCTTAGCCTCAGAGGTTTGGAGCAACTCTCGAATGGCCTTTTCTTATGCAAACGACGTGATTATAGTCACGCAAACAGCTTTGGTCTGGGTCATTTTATGTCTACTCCCTTACCTTAACTAACTGTTTAAATTCATTGTATTATTGTTGCCGACCATGAGGCTAACCTTGCAATCATCCGCATGAACATTTACTCTCACGACAGAACCTGCGCAAAAAATGCAGTCACTCATATCAAATAACTTCTCCTACAAAGGTAAAATACAATGTAATTACGCAGAAGATAAATAAATTCACAAATTATTATTGTTCGATAAAACTTATCTTGTTTCCAAATTGCCTGCTTGGTAGGCGTTTCAAGGGGCAAGGAACAGAGAGAAATTAACCCTATTCAGACTGGGCTTTTTTGGTCAATCTGTGACTGGGGGGGGGGGGCTCCTCGGACCCCCCCTCTGTATCTCTGGAACCAATAATGCTAGGGTCATGAAATTTACACACAATGATCATCTCCGTACAAACAAGCCCCACACCCAGTTTTGACTTGCCACGCCCAATGATGACGTCACAGTGACGTCATATTCCGATTTTTCCATTTTTCTTATTATTTTTCCACTTAGATACGTAAAATATCAATAATATTGGTAAAGACATCTCTTTGTTATCTAGCCTGCGTAGCATGGCGGTTTTGTCGAGCCGGGCGCAGGAGCGGCATAGCCGCGAAATTCGCGCGCGAAGCGCGCGAGAACGAGCGGCGAAGCCGCGAGAAAAATAAAAACCGCCTGCCCGGATTCGTGGCCTTTTCAACTGCCACCCCCTTCAACTCATTTTGACATCCTGTTGACAACTTGTTTGGTTTCAGTTTTCCCAGCCAATCAGAAATAAAGTGTTGGGAGCCTAAACACGACACAAAAGCTCGTGATATAGTGTAAAACGTGACCTTGGCCGGAATTGGAGTTTGCTTGAACAAACACAGGTTTTTTCTTTGTGGCTATTTCGCGCATAGGTGACTACACTGCGTTCTAAACTTGACTGAGTAGATCTTATTTTTGCTGCACTAAGTCTTACATTTATTTAGAGGTCATAAAGTTGGTTGGTTTAATCCGTATTGAGTAATTATTTCCTGTGGTTAATGTTAGTGTTGCTAATTAGAATTTGCTGATCTCAGATGCAGTTGTAAAGTGCTAATTTCTTTGACCACTCTTAAAGCCTAAAGCTTTTTATTACGGCTAAATAAATATTTTAGTTTCTTTGGTCTTTTCCGACTAAAATGCCTGGATCTGGACAACTACAAACCAAGGAGCCTTGGTTTGTAGTTTCTTTGTCCGTGAATGTTTTGACGCTGGGCCCGGCTTTTTAAGTGTTGTTTGCAGGATGTTGTGTTTTTACGTATAGCGCGATCTTCAGATTTGAGTTGTAGCTTAAACTTAAGCTACACCAAGCAAAAAAGTATGGAGAATTATGCTGTGCGTCTTTCTTCTACTGTATGCGATTCATCGACCACAATCGCGGACACCGTTATAATGTATTGCGCTGGAGTGCGTTATTCTCTAACACCAAGTAATAGAGATAATTGAGGTGAACTTTCTCGAAGCACTGAAATTTACTGTTTCTGTCATAAGGTCCATTGCTGTACAGCTCAGCGACAACATTTCAGATATCTGGTCGTCGATAGTACTTTTTAGAGGGGAAATTGTGATCATACAGGTTTTCGATGAGGATATTTCTTCTTTGGCCATAGCAAAGACAGTAAAGATCATGCTCTTGCCAAATCTTGTTGACAAAATTTCCATGACATCTCTCCTTTGAAGAAGACTGTAAATGGCCATTTCCTGTTTAGGCTTCAATACAATTGCCCTGTTTTCCCGTCAAATATTCAAGATCGACGACGCTCCGGTCAACGCTTCTTTGATATTTTGATTTTGTTTTGGGGAGATGTCGAAACTCTCCCATGGGAGATTACCAAAATATTTGATTGACAGGCGAACATTCCGAACCAATCGGAACGATCCGTACGCTGGCGTACGGACCGACTCAAAAAAGGCCTCCGTCCGTGCAGGCGGTTTTTCAAGTTGCTCCCGCCCCAATCTCCTCGCGGTTTCTCTGCCCTCGCCCGCCTTTATTACTTAGCGCGCCCAACCAAAACCGCCATGCTACGCAGGCTATTTGTTATCCTTTCTTATGAACTAGTAACAAGGAAACACTCGTATAGCGAGAAAAAGCAATAGGAAGCAATAAATTTTAAAACTTGAAATGGTTGTCCGCCATCTTGGATTTCCTTTTTTTTGATAAAATTATAATTTAAAGCAACTTTCAAAGGGGAAAAAGCTCAGAATGTATAAAAGAAGAATCAAACTACTGTTTATTACCCAAACAAATGACTTTGGAAGTGTTATTTGGAAAATAGAGCAGCATATTTGTCAAAGCAAAAAAGTGACAAATTTTACCCCACCCCTCCCCCCAAATATTCGATGTTGAAACATTTTGATGTAATTCAAAAACTAGTCCCAAGCAAAGACCATTTTAACAACAAAAAGAACTATAAGTGTAAAAACGCGATCTTAAAACAAAAAAATCACCATTTTTTAAATTTTCCAAAACCTATGTGTCAGAAACTGGTTGCCCTGGCAACATGATTAATCACATGGACATGGTAATTATACCAAAATGTTCCTAGATAAATTTTAGGAAAAGTCAGAAAATTTGAACGTCATAGCGCTTTCGGTGTAGGAGTTATCACGATTTTGCCGGAGGGGGGGTTCGAAAAGCCCCCCCCCCCCAGTCTGAATAGGGTTAAAGCGCGCGCAACATCCTTTCTCGCGCGCCTATCGGCGTCCGCGGGTTTTACACCTTCCATGGACCATTAAGTTTGAGGGGATGGGCCATTGGAAAAGTAAAGGGAGAGGACAGGAAAAAAATCTATACACGAAAAAATTCGCGTGAAAAAAAATTCATACAGCCGGAACAGGCAGAAAAACATACATACAAGCTAAGAAGAAGAAAAAACATGCACACCAAGCAAACCAAAATATAATATATACAATTACTTGTAGGGTTGAATTGACCTCCCCACACCTCTCCCTTCTTTTTCCTAATTGTCCGTTCATAAGAAGAAATCTATTACTCACCATTGACGGATTCGTCGACACCAGTGCCATCTGATTGGTCGTCACTTTCTCCTCTCTCCAACTTAAGAAGGTAAGTCTTCACATGATGATGTCTAAGCCTCTTTGCTACTTGCAGCGGTGTTTCGTTGAGCTTTGTCAAAATGAAAATACATTTCACCAAAGATCCGGGAAATTTAATTTGGCACTTAATTTTCAATTAGAACAATTTATGTTGCTGTTGTGTCATTAGGATATATCCCGCATTATCCTAAATAAACATAACTCATATTGACTGTTTCGTGTCATTGAAGTAATCTGCTAATCAGTAACAAGAAAGAGATTTGTACTAGGCAAACAACAAGGTTGAAGATTCCAAAGTTGTACTTCTACTCAGCGACCTCGTACTTGCACCCAAATCTGAATGTCACTATAACTGTTTTCAGCCATGGTCGCAGTGTCGTCTTAAGTGTTTGGTTTAAAGAGGGAGTTAAAGATACCGAAACAGCGAGGGCGGGTGAAAACGTCACTTAAAAAGTGTCTTCACGTTCTTTGAGACTTAAGCGCGATTATCCCAACTTGCTCAGTTGAACTCTCCTGGATCAAATGGGAGGAGATTTATCCACTGGATAGAGGAAGAGAAATTTGTTTGTTCATGTTCTCCATAAAGCGCAAAATAAGACAATTTCACGTCATAGTCGTGCAGTGACGGCAACGAAATGTATCAAAAGGAGTGCTCCACGTGAAAAGATGTTGTTTCGCTCATCTAAACTTGTCCGAAGCTAGTGGATTTTGCTGGTTTGGCTAGGGAATTTTTTTTGGGAATTCAACAGAAATTCTTCCCACGCGTTTTCCAAAATTGTATACCTTGCGCAACGGTGTTACACTGAACCAAAGCAATATTAGTAGCAATGTTACTTTGTAGGAAGTGTAAGCTAATTGCGGGCGACCAGAGGAGCCCTCAATCAAAATCTCAAGTTTGCTATTACGCATGAGTGGCAGGTATGTAGACGGCATTCGTATAGCCTTCACTAAAAATGAATGGCAATCGCATGCATAAAACGCAATCTGATCAAGGGCGTTTGGACCTTCTATCACGTGAATCTTGCTCTATCTCGCCCACATATATACTCCCTAACCTTTGATCATAATTAGTTTGTAAATACTTGAAGGCTGGTCTAGGCAACACAATAAAAGAATCACAAGCAAACACTTACGTTGCTTTGTTTGCTGTAGTCGGCGGGGCTGTAAGGATTTCTAACCAATGCCTTGACAGCCCCGAGATTGCCTTTCTCCGCAGCTAAATGTAGTGGTGTGTAGCCAAACTGCAAAAAACAAATACCATTTTAGTTTATTTAACACATATCATACCACAGACAAAAAAACAAGGCTTAAGGTAGAATAAAACATACATAGTCAACTAAATTTGCGTCAGCTCCATTCTTTAACAGCATGTCCAAAAGATCATCATCTTCACCAATTTCATATACTACGAAGTGAAGAGGGGTCCTTTGATTTATCTAGGGAGATAAAATACTATTAGACAGATTACTTAAAACATAAGCAAAATGTGCCTGAAAGAAAGGAAAAACTTCCACGAGGAAAAAAAAGTTCGGCAAATGTTCCGTCGGAACATTCCGCTTGCGCCATCTAAAATTTTTAGGAAATTTATAAATTAGGAGAGTACATCTGAGAAAAATTGGTAAAACGTGCCGATAAGTAAGCCAATAGTCAATCCAAGATGGACGTAAAAATTTGAGAGAGCTGAACATGAAGGCAGGTACCAGCAGACAGCCTAGAGATAGCCCTAACAGAGGGTGTGTGACTGGTGGGGGGTGGGGATAGGAGGCTTTTAACACATCTATCGCAAAGTAAAGGAAACTGGATGACTGGGTGTGACTAATTCTTCAGGGTTTCTAACAGGCATTATCAGGGATGTCACTAAGAGCCTGCAGCCGCAAATGGAACCTCAGCGGACCAGTCAATATCACCAAGGTTAAATTCTCCTGCTGCTATTATGTTAGAGTGATGATTAGAGGATTCGAAGACACAATTAAAGGAATCTGAAAATTGTTCCAAAACATCTTGGGGAGAATTTGGTGGTCTGTAACAAGATGCTAGGTTGGGAGTTTTACAGTTACCGATCTTAACTGATGACCAGAGGATTTCGCAATCTTTTCTGTAGTTAGGCTTTTCCTCGCAAATGATTTCAGACTTAATCGTCTGGAACACACCTCCCCCATTACGATTTCGGTCCTTTCTGGACACGGAATAGGTGGGCGGAAAGACTGAATAGGTCGGCACTCAGTCAAGCTTTGATTCACAGCCGAGGATGATATCAGGTTTGTGAAAGTCAGGAAGAACTTGAAATTCTGAGAAACGACATGGACCCTTGAGGCCGTCGCAATTGATGATCATTCCCTTTAAGCCAGAAGATACCTTGGTATCTTCGGGAGCTAGGAGCTGACAGGTAGACAGGTTGCTGTTTGGTGATGGTGTTGGTTGGACATGGACGATGTCAGCGTTATCCGACGATTCATTCAGAATACTCGTGTCAGCGTCTGAAGAAAGATTCAAACCGGGGCTGGGATTTCTAATATCAGAAAAAGGCAGATTCATGGGAAGCTGACAGTCAAGGAGGCAAGTTTAGTGTATTCAGTAGGTGTTACTTTACCACATCTGATGTGACACTAACAGAGACAAACATCGCATTGAATCGCTCGATGGTTATGTACGACACTCCTTCGGTAGACTGAACATAAGTTTTTATTACAGTTAGGAGCTGGACCAGGATTGGCAGAAATGTCGCCTCAAGAAGGAAGTCGTATCAGGGGCACCCAACGGCAATTTTCGGGAAAATATCTGTTCGGAAGACGATTTGAGAACTAGAATTTTCGGAACATTTGTTGTGAAATTTCTTGCTTGCCTGCCTCTCCTAGGATTTTCGAACATCTACAAAATGGTATAATTACCCATTTTAAACGGATATTTACCCTGAAAAAGGCCACCTAGAATTTTCGGGAGCCTTTTCCTGGTTGAAATTTTCGAAAAGGTAAGTTTTGATCCCTATAATTTTCGGATCACTAGACTTTCAGCTAGGAAATCCGAACAGATGAAAAGTTTTTAGGGGATAAAAATATGCCTATATCTACCGTTTAAATACTAAAATACGTTCAACAATGCTATGTTAAGTGGTTTTGAACTATATCCTCGTTGGGTGCCCCTGTCGTATCAGCCGGAACCCAGCAACTGAGTTAGGATAGTGGGCCAAACTTGAGGCTAGAAAAGTCGTGCCACGGTGTGCAAGAAACCCAAGAAAGCGGCAGAAGTTGACTCGAATTGTGAGACGAGTGACCACACTACCGCGAAAACCGTGGATAACGGTGTAAAACGTAGATGACTTCAATCCTTTTTCCTTAAGATGGTGCAGTGAATCATCTGGACGCGGAGAGCAGACATAAGAAAGCAGAAATACAATGTAAAGAACGCAGCTCAGGAAAACACAGCGAAAACACATCCAGTCGCCATGACACCTTAATCTTACCAATGTCAAATTGAATGCAAACTTAACGATGTCAAATTGAAAGCGAAACACACAATAGGGTTTCCCCGAAAATCGAAAGGATAAATGCCTCTTAAGTAAACAGACTAAACAAAACCACACGGATTGATTCTAATTACAAGGATTCTGTAGGCAACTAACTCACTTACTATGCAGAAGACATATAAAAGGCTAAGCCGATTCGAGTACTGCACTGCACTGCACTGCACTGCAGCGCAGTCTATCAGACTGTACGAAATGTTGAACTGCCAAATACAAAAGGTCTAACCTGTATTTTCTTCATTTAAGAGGGTATAACGCTTAAGATTTTGATTCGAAATTATTGACTTGTTCGACGTAATACAACTCAATCGCGCATAAAATCAATGGAAAATTATTTAAAGTTTACCACCGTCATGAATGAACAACGAAAGAGCAATGATGCGACGCGAAGGAACGATGGAGTTGGACTGTCTGTGCGCTGGATAAGATTTTCTTGCACTCTCGTGTTTCTTTTTATGTAGGTAAGAGTGAGGTGTAATGCCTCGGCAAATAATAACTACAGAAACCTTATTTATAAACTTTAAGTTTCCCACCTGTCTATCGGGTTCCCTGAAATTTACTGGTGCGCCATTTTTCAGTAGTTTTCCAATTATTGATATACGGTCGACGCGATCGATTTTTTTGTCTTTTAACGCGTCCCAAAGCCTTCTGCCTTTGTCTTGTACATCTTCATCATTTCTAGTAGCCATCTGAAACAAACTTTCGGATGCCGGGTTGCGGTCAATCTTCGTGCTAAACATAGTTTTTCCAATTCCAGGACTACCAACATCATGTGTTATCTGTTTTTCAGCACCAAAAATGTCTCCTGGTAGTGTTCGTTGCGAGTTTTCTCTGGTTTTGGGATGCTCTTCTAGTCTTCCACCCTCATCTGAAGGATCCCTATCAGATCGTTCGGTTTTCCTTGGGACTTGTTCGTCTGTTGGCTTACTCGAACTCAGATAACATTTATGAAATTCCTGGTCCTTCGTAAAGGCTCTGAAGCCTACTTTTCTTGCACGACATAACAACATATACAGAGACTCGATAAACACAAGGAATGCAAACGCTCCAGTTGCAACGATCACGGCATAAGCCCAGACGGTCTTCTTAGCTGCTCGTTGATTATGACATTCGTATGACGTTTGCGTTTGAGTTTCGTTACGAGACGCACCGGCCGTAATATCTGAAAACTTCCCGTCTCTTGTTAAGTTACAGTTAAAGTTCGAGGGAAAGCTGAGAGGATAAAGTAATTTGGTCTGCAGAAGGAGAAAAAAAATCCCAAGAACAAATCTGACAAGAAGTTGCAAACAGTACGCTTTGAATAGCTTTTTCCGGGGAGTTTGCCCTTCTACATCATCATCCGCGTTGTTTTCACGTTCAAGTTCCTCAACTCTCGACTTCACCGCTTGTGAGTATATTCCACAAACACTTGCAGTCACAAGGAAGTTAATAATCACGAATCCATAAACAGGGAATTTGTTGTATTGTTTATCGTACTCTTCGTAACACTTTCCACGAATGAGTTCCTTTTCGCCATTTGAGCCACAACGGAAGTCTGTCGGTTCGCTGTTTTCGAGGTCTAGAAAGATTGGAGATAGGATAATTCCGAGCAAAATCCAAAATACATTTGCCACATAACTGAACCAGTGGAGTGTTTTAGGAGCAAGCAAATCTTTGAGACCTTCCATGTTGTATGCCTCTCGATTTCTGGCTTATGAGCTCCAAATGCTTGCATTTCGCCAAAAGCGGCGGGCGGAGGAGGGGAAGAGACGAGGTCTGGGACCCAGAAACTACGATCTCACAACTTGCAAAGCGGTCACCCTGCGTGGTGGTCAGCGGATAGTTGCAGTTTTTTTCCCGCAGTAAATCAATCTCGTACCCAGAGTCTTCAGACATTTTGGTCAGCGGGGCAACGCCGGGAAGACTCTGGGGACATCAAATCGGAAAGCACTAGATAACATCGACCTAAACCAGATGAGTAAAACCTCTGATAGACTCAGCTCTATTGCACTGAACAACGCGGCTTCAGGTCTTCCCGAGGAATGCTGGTTTCGGTCGATGTTATTTAGTGTCGCCAAGTCACGAAATCCTATTTAACATCGACCGAACACTAACGGGAACTCGGCTGCGGCTCCGAAAAAACCTAAATACATAAAATAAATCCCGCGAGAGTGCGAATCCCATCTCAGTTTTACTGCTGTCATTAGAGTTTTAAACAGTTGTTTTCCAGTTCTTCGACTTTCACCGAAGAAAGTTTAAGAAGTTCATTATAAAAAAAGTTCTACTTCCACAATCACGTGCCAACATTCAACTTGACATTGGCTGCGGCCGCAGGCTTTGCAACTTAACCAGGTTAGTTTTTGAAAAAACGCGGTAAAAATTCTTCACAACGTAACCTGGTTAAAAGATTTTAACCAGGTTAATTTTTATCAGCGGCCGGACTCAACTTAGACTTTCACTTCATTCAATTTTGGGGCGGCTTTTGTTTTTGATTTCGCTCGCTTCGGTCGCTCATAACGCTCGCCTAAGAGTGACTGACAAAAATTGACCTCGCATTATTGATAAAAAGAGGTCGAATTCTTAAATGTCGTGACTCAATTATGTTAAGAAAGAAATCTGAACTTGGAGCGAAAGAAGTAATTTCGAAACTGTTGTGCTTGCGTGCATGGTAAAGCCAAAATTTGGACCATTCTTCTCACGCGTAGACGGAGATGATCGACTGATTGATAAGGTTAACCTGAGTTAAACTCCAGGGGAGGGGGGAGGGGGTACTCCCTATGATGGCCTATACGGGGAGCCTCCGCCCGAAAGGGGTACTTTTTTATGCTTCAGGTATATGAAAGGGTAGGGATTTTACTCGTTGAAGTATATAAAAGGGTAGCAAAATCTGTCACTTGGGTCTGTAAAAGGGCCCAATCAGGGCTAGCAGATACATTCTATGGCTTTATAAAGTCGAAGAAACGTTCCATTTTTGTGATTGATTCCTATTTAAACGACAGTGCATTTACAGCAGTTAAAAGGCATATAAAGTTCTAAACAAGGTATGTGAAAGGGGTACCATTTGTCAATAGAAGGTATACGAAAGGGGTACCTTTTCCGTGAAAAATGGTATATAGAAGGGTAAGGGGTTGGACCTCGGGGCGGAGCCTCGCCGTAAAAAACTTTGTTGAGTACCCCACCAGGGTTAAACTACCTCGCGAGGTGGAGTAAAAAAACGAAAGATAAGATAAAAAGAATCAAAATCTATCAAACTTACCTGTGAAATGAAAGTTTTGGTGATCTTTCACACTCTCCCGATAACAAGGTGTATTCGTAGGGGAGAGTTGTCGAAGATGTTCTCTTCCAGTCGCTGTTTGATTACGCCATCATACAATAACAGTAACAGTAACATAAGGTTTTAAAGTGAGACTGTTTCTTAAGCGTTTTCTGGTACTCGAAACACCAGCAGGAAAAATGGAGATTGGCAATTTACGATATTTATGGATAAAGTAGCAATCGACGCAGACTGACTTATTTGTTTATATATAACGGTCTATGAGCGAACTAAGATTGGTTAACTTGGTCACTGATCAACGTCAATAAGCAGTCACTGACGTTTCTAATCTCCTGTGTAAACGGTGTAAAGTAAACTCCGCCATTATAAATGCAGATGGCTTATTTGTTCAGCAAAATTATCCGAAATGAAATCTGTAACTTATCGAGGCATTTTTCCAGATATTCAGGGAAATTTCCTTTTCCACAATCAGAATTATATAAATTACTGAAAAAGAAGATTAATTTCTCTATGCCTTCATTGCAATCACAAGAGGGAGCAACTTCACATTCGGTAGCTTGAGAACTGTCATTCTGGTCAAGTTTAAACTTGAATTTTGTTTTTGGAACAAATGACTTTGCCTTAACTACACACTTTGCATAAGTCATCATAAAATGAATTAAAAACAAAAAGATAAAATTAAAATTAAACACAAAACTTTATTTATCCTCAGATAAAAATAAATAAAAATAATAAAAAATAAAACGTTATTTAGCCTCTTCAGTGTTTATTAACTCAAAAAAGGAGCCGAGCAAATTTCTGAAACCAGAAAATCGAGAACAAAAGGAAAATATAAACATTTAAAAGACTGTTTTGTTATCAAATAACTCATATTACGATTTTTCTCTCAGGGTAAACTGCTAATAGACAAATTTAACAAAGAAAACGCAGCTTGTCGTGATAGCGCGCAGAAAAAGACTGAACCCGACTTCCGGTGTTTGATTTGCCTTTCTACCGTTGCTCAATCAAGTCGCTTTTACGACCTGTGCGCGTCATCTTCACCGTCGTGGCGTTGTCTTTGCCAAATCTGTTTAAAAGCAATGCAACAAAAAAGTACAAACAGACACTGACTAAAACCTTTTTCTACTTGTATGCTGGGCAAGGTATCTTTTTACATACAAAAAGTACATTATTGAACAAACGATATCCGACCTAGTCGGCTAAATTACCGTGTGGAATTTAATAAAATAAATATCTATCTTATAATTTATATCTACAACGTTCTGTTTGGTCCATAATAATAATTTTCACTCATGGGGTAAATAAATATAGCGAACATATAGTTTAAACTACAACCGGCGACAAAATTACAGATGTAGTTCCGACACTAAGAGCCTCTCTGGCGTTTTTGACCAACCTAAAATAAAAATTTTATTATAAAATCTACTTTGCTCTGACTCGTATACGTCACTTTCTATCCTGCAGTGACTAAATATAACACACTTTTAGTTCACAAATATTTTGTTAAACTAGCTCCTTGTTAAAGTCGGCTGTTCTCGTCTAAATATTGTTATTTTAAGCAGTCACCTGAGGTCAGGGTTCGTACTCTTTTGAGTTCTTCAAATTCCATGACTTTTCATGACTTTTTTTATGACCTTAGGTTTCGCTGTCATTTTCAAAAATTTCCAAAACTTTACTGGCTTTAGCATATTTTTTAACCTTAAACAGTTCAACTGACACAAACTCTGGTATCCAGCAAAATTCGTGCCGTTCGCGCCGTCTAATTACTCTCCTTCATCTTACGCTATCCCTGCTTTGTCATCTGCAGTAACTAATCTACCAAACAAAACTTTATTTTTCCATGACTGTCAAGGACCGACAGTTGAAATTCCATGACTTTCCAGGACTTGAACATGAAATTCTTAAATTCCATGACTTTCCAGGATTTCCATGGCCTGTACGAACCCTGTGAGGTTACAAAAGGATTTCTCGATAAGCAGTTTGAAGGCCACTGAACTAAAAGTTCCTGTCGCCCAATGTAAGGGAATCCAAGACACGTTTGGATTCTGCATTCCAGATTCCAGGTACTCGATTCTGGATTCTGTCTCAGTGGGACTTGGATTCCGGATTTCAATCGTTGAAGGGATTCCGGATTCCTTGAGTTGTATTCCGGATTCCAAAGTCCAGGATTCCAGATTCCAGAGGCAAAAATTTCCCGGATTCCGGAATATGAATTTCCTTACACGAGGCGATTCCTGGATTTTTAATATTTGTTGAATGATGTGAAGTTCAGTGCATTTGCACGTATTTCTCCTGACAAGTACTTATAAAAACATTCTTGCTACACTGTCCACAACAGGTTCAGTTTTTCAGCCTTGACGCACGGAAAACTGAGCAAAAATCTAAGCTGCGAAGAGGGGAGATAAAGAGTGACATACGGAGGCGGTGAAAATTTTCAGGAATCTGGACTCACATAATTGGTGTTGTCTACAAGAACTCGAAGTGGGTGAAAGAGGCCATGACTTCCTGGCCTTGAAAACAAATTAGGGCCACACAGTTGTACAACGCGCGTGCCAAGCCATTTTACCCTAGGACATGATTTCGTTGTTGTGGGTGCAGTAGACCTTTTCACACCAACGCACTGAAGTTAGACCCCTGCCTTCGTTACAATGAGTGGCATTTTTTGAAGAAGAAACTTCGTGCAAGAAATACACTAGTAACCTATAACAGGTGCAGAAGACCAATTCTGGCGTGCTCTTACAGCCGCCGAGAACTCTCTCGAGAGTTCAGATGATGAAAATTATTTCAATAAGTTCTTTCATTGTAACGATTACAATTATTTAACAATTATTTAATGAGGCTGAGTACCATCTGAAGAATTATGGAGATCGAGGAGGGTGTTTACGATTCAATAATCTGGCAATGTGCCGCACGATTGTCGTCATTTTTCACATAACGCAAAACTCTTCCAAATTTGGTCGACAATGGCTGGTTATGATGAATTGTGCCTGGGATTTTATCCAATCAGAAACGGAGAAATATTTTGAATGAATAATAATAGCAATTATTGAATGAGGCTGCGTATGATATGAATAATTATGCAGATCCAGGAGAGTGTTATCCGCCAAAGCCGAAGGCTGATGCGGATAAGCCCCTTCGAGGGTGGTCTTTCTTCCAAAGATGTGTGAAATTTTCCGCCATTTTCTATCAGAACTACTGAACTAACTTAAGCTCGTCCCCAGGGTTTCTCGGTTGCCGTGCCTTTTTCTGGCGATAGCCTTTACCACTGATGCCATTTTATCAGGGAATTTTGCAAACGCCTTCTAAACTTGGTCGACGCAAGCTGGTTATGAAGAATTAGCTAGGGGATTTCGGCCAATAAGACGGAGAAATATTAGAATGAATAATAACATCTACTCGTTTTTTGAACTAGAACCTGACAAAATCTGCAGCGATTTGCGTTAAAAAGGGCCAAAAGGCAGGTTTTTGCGCCCAATAAGCTTGAAAATCACACATGCGAAGGAAAAAGAAAGGAGAAAAAGAAAAAGCGTGGAGGAAGAAAGTTGTTATCATGGCTACTTTGGCGGTAACGTCTTAAAGAATCCGGCTAGATATATATAATAATATATCTAAAACTATAGAGAAACAAATGTAAGTGTGTAACTTGTTCCAGTTCTATATCATGGGGCCTGGCCACGACATATGAAAACAAGTTTTCGATTAAACTCAAACTCATATTTTCATGACTTTAACAAAGCGCTGCCCCGCTGGGTAATAGTGCATTTCTGATTTCTAAAATACTCTAACTTTCAAAACGAGGCTAAGTGCAACATTTTCTTGTGAAAATGAGTTTTATTTGCAGGAGAATAAAAAAATATTTCAAGATCAATGGCTTCGCACTTAGCCTCTGAGGCTTGGAGCAACGCAGAAATGGCCTTTTCTTACGCAAACGACGTGATTATAGTCACGCAAACAGCTTTGGTCTGGGCAGGGTGCAAAGAAAGTCAGTTTTACAGTCTGCCATTTGGGCAAGCTATAGCTAGCATGTACTAGCCCACAAGTCATTTCAACTAGCGCCAAAACCCATTTTGATTGGCAGGATCGATTACAATCCTTTGGTAATTTGAATTTCCCCCCAAAACAGCACTTGCCTGTCGGGCAAGTTAAGAACAAAAATCACTAGCCTGATAGCAAAATCCGCTAGCCCTGAGCTATCGGACACGACTTTCTTTGCACGCTGCTGGGTCATTTATGTCTACTCCCTTACCTTAACTAACTGTTTATATTCATTGTATTATTTTTGCCGACCATGAGGTTAACCCTGCGGTCATCTGCATGAAAATTTACACTCACGACGGAACCTGCGAAAAAAATGAAGTCACTCATATCAAATAACGTCTCCTACTAAGGTAAAATACAATGTAATTACGCCGAAGATGTCAAATAAATTCACAAATTATTATTGTTCGATAAAACTTATCTTGTTCCCAGATTGCCTGCTTGGTAGGCATTTCAAGGGGCAAGGGACAGGGAGAAATTAAGGCGCGCAAAACTCGATGGACGTGCTAGAACATCCTTTATCGCGCGCGTTAATTCTCCCTTTTTCTTGTTGAGTTCACTGAGTACCCAGGATTCCTGTTTTGCGGGTAATACACCTTCCATGGACCATTAACTTTGAGGGGATGGACCACTGGAAAAGTAAAGGGAGAGGATTGAAAAAATCCATACATGAAAAATTCACATGAAAAAACATTCATACAGCCGGAAAAGGCAGAAAAAAAAAAAACACATACAAGCTGAGAAGAGGTAAAACGATGTACACAAGGCAAACCAAAACACGCAGGGTCGAATAGTCTCCCCACACCTCCCCCTTCTTTTTTGTAATGGTCCGTTCCTAAGAAGAAATGTACGACTTACCATTGACGGATATGTCTACATCAGTGCCATCTGATTGGACGTCAGTCACTCCTCCCTCCAACTTAAGAAGGTAAGTCTTAACATGATGATGTCCAAGTCTCTCTGCTACTTGCAGGGGTGTTTCATCGATCTTTGTCAAAATAAAAATACATTTCACCAAAGACCCGGGAAATTTGGCACTTGTTTTTCTATTAGAACAATTTATGTTATAATGATATATGAAATAAATCATATATGAACTGCGGAAATGAAATGAAATGAAGAAATGATCGTCGCAGTGAACGCAATTTATGCAATTGCGTAAAGAAGCCTGAAAAAAATTCGGGTTCAAACCCCTTTGAAGTCTTGAATTTTTTTCAGGCTTCTTTACGCAACTGCATAAATTGCGTTCACTGCGACGATCATTTCTTCATTTTCAATTTATGTTATGGTTGTGTCATTAGGATACATCCCGCATTATCCTAAATAAACACTTTTCATATTGATTGTCTCGTGTCACTGACGCAAACTGCTAATCAGTAACAAGAAAGAGAAGTGTACTAGGCAAACAATAAGGTTGAAGATTCCAAAGTTGTACTTCTACTCAGCACTCTCTACTTGCACCCAAATCTGAATGTCACAATAATCGCTTGTAGCCATGTTGTAGTGTCGTGTTAAGTGCTTGGTGAAAAGAGGGCGTTAACGATACCACAAAGGCTACAGCAGTGAAAACGTCCCTTAAAAAGTGTCTTCACTTTCTTTGAGAGTTAAGCGCGATTATCCCAACTTACTCAGTTTGACAAATGTAGGTGAACTCTCCTAGCTCTGGCTGTTCAAATGGATGAAGATTTATCCCATACAGTCCTCTATGGCTGATGTACCAATAATTAAATTTCGACCCTGCACACAATAGAACCTCCAGTAGCTCAGTGGTTGGAGCGTTTGGACGGGTGTTTGGACATTCTATCACGTGAAACTTGCTTTATCTCGCCCACACTTCCTAACCTTTGTTGGAAGTGTAAGCTAATTGCGGGCGACCACAGGAGCCCGCAATCAAAATCTCAAGGTTGCTATTACGCATGAGTGGTAGGTATGTAGCCGGTATTCGTATAGACTTCACTAAGAATGAATGGTAATAGCAAGTATAAAACGCAAACTGATCACGGGTGTTTGGCCCACATGTACACTCCCTAACCTTTGGTTATAATTAGTTTGTAAATACTTGAAGGCTGGTCTAGGCAACACAATAAAAGAGCCACAAGGAACACTTACTTTGCTTTGTTTGCTGTAGTCAGCAGGGCTGTAAGGATTTCTAACCAATGCCTTGACAGCCCCGAGATTGTTTTTCTCCACAGCTAAATGTAATGGCGTGTGGCCGAACTGCAAAACAAATACTACTTTAGTTTATTTAACATACACCAAAAGATAGCATTCTTGATAGACAAACTAAAAATCCACTTCTTCCACCTTGAATGAGCCAAAAATACTAGACAGAAGTGATAAGAGACAGGGGAAATAACAGACAACTTTTAACAGTTTGCGAATTATCTCAACCACTGCATTGAAAGTAAATGTAAGAGAAAAGGAGGAAAGATATACCCAGGTAAAGAGAAACCCTAAGGGAGACAGCATCCATTAGCAGAAAAAATTACAGACGATAGATCAGGAAAGGATGGTGCATGGTTACTCCCTGCAATAAGTCAGTTTGTTACAGTCAGAGACGACTGTGATTGGTGGGCGATAGTGTTATCTTAGTCTGTTGCAATTGAATCCACAGTCTCTTACCATACAAAATAATAGGGACCTTAAGCAACGAGATTGCTGACGTTCCTGACATCAAAAATGGCAACTAAAACTTGATATTTTCTCTCTTTCAGTAATCTGACTCAACAAATTCATACAGCGGGTGTTAAAACAAAGACATTCAAATTTGTGGTTTGCTTTATATTGCTTTATTAGCTAATCCTTACAGTGCAACCAAGAAAACTGTGAACGCTTGAAATATCTCAGGAATGTTTGTTGTGTTATGACTAATCACAGCAAAGATCAGGACACACAAACTGGCCACAAAACCACAAAGTAATCGAAGTTCTTGCTTGCGGTTTATTTTCCTCATGCCTGATTGGCTTTCAGCAAGACAATAACATTCCAGAAATACTTTTTGTGTTCACGGTTTTCCCAGTTTCACTGTAAGTCATACCCTCACCTGAGGCATTTTTACGACACATGAGCAAATTTGAGGTAGTCTTGGGGAAAAACGAAATTCCCAAGCGTCTGGAATTTTTCAGACAAAAAACAAGGCTTAAGGTAGAATAAAACATACATAGTCAACTAAATTTGTGTCAGCTCCATTCTCTAACAGCATGTCCAAGAGATCGTCATCTCCACCAATTTCATATACTACGAAGTGAAGAGGGGTCCTTTGATTTTTCTAGGGAGATAAAATACAATAAGACAGATTATTTAACCCTTTCAGTCCCAATAGTGACCAATCAATAATCAATTAAAAAAAAATCAATAAAAGCTTTATTAACGGTATCACTTCATTAAAAATGCTCTTCCAGTGAGCCGTTTACAAAACAAAATTTTCAGAGAAACTACATTAATGCTAAAATATATCTATATATTAAGAAAATCTATCCTATAATTAATCACACAAAAATCAATCAACCTTAACGGTACATTAAATAACTAAAATAAAATTCTATCTCAACTCTCTCAAGGCAATACCTGGTTCATGACAAAGATAGGGCAGACTTGAAAGAGTTGAGATTTATCTCGTCTTTAAGTACATTTTCTAGGCCATTCCACATGACTGCTCCCCTATAGCTAAAGGCCCTCTTAGCAGCTTCAGTACGGGGCCTTGGTACAAAAATGTTGTTTGAGGCACCTCGCACATTGTAGGAATGAATCCCAGAGGTTGGTTTAAACATGTTCTTTAAACTCTCAGGGTAAAGGTTATTTAGAGATTTAAAAACACTTATTGCGAGCTGTTTAGAGCGTCTTTGCTCAAGGGTATCCCATCTCAAGTCTTGGAGGATATCCGCAGATCTTGTATTATAGTCACTAAATGTTATAATTCTCCCAGCCCTATTTTGCAATCTCTGGAGTCGGTCACACAGACCTTTTCCCATACATCCCCAGACTTCGGAGCAATAATCAAAATAAGGAGCGACTAAGGCATCATACATTTTCAGTAGGGTTTGGCGAGGCACCAGGGAACGAATACGTTTTAAGGCCCCTATACCTGCAGATACCTTTTTACAGATGGTATCTACATGGGATTGCCACCCCAATGCCTCGTCAACCTCTATTCCCAGATACCTATAATTAGTCACCCGAGTCAATTGTTGACTATTAACAGTAACGTTTAAGTCACCATTTAAATGCCTTAGTCGGTAGTGGCTTCCAATTATCATATATTTTGTCTTTTTGACATTTAATGTGAGTTTATTGGATTTCAGCCACTTTTGAACCTCATCCAAGTCTTTGTTTAACTTTTCTTCAAGAGTTGCGGGGTCATAGGCGGAAAGGGTAAGCGAGGTGTCATCAGCATACATGAGCGCAGATGATGACAGCTCGCATTCTTGTAGGTCATTTATATAAATGAGAAACAACAAGGGTCCAAGTACAGAACCTTGTGGGACCCCATAACTAACAGGAAGATAGTCTGATAGAGTTCCATTTACATAAGTACTCTGAAAGCGATTTGATAGGTATGATTTGAACCACTGAACTGCATGCGGGTCGAGCCCATAAAGTTGCAGTTTTTTTAACAATATGCTGTGGTCAACCGTATCAAAGGCTTTCTTAAGATCCAGAAAGAGTACACTGTTAATTAGGCCATCATCAATATTTAAATACCAGTTGTTAGTAGCTTCAAGCAAGGCAGTCAAAGTAGAATGCATCGGTCTGAAGCCATGCTGAGAAACTGTCAGCAAATTATTGTGAGTTAGGTACTCATAAAGTTGTTTGAAGATAACCTTTTCGATTATTTTACTGACAACTGGTAGAATAGATATAGGTCTATAGTTATTAGGATCAGACTTAATATCCTCCTTATATAAAGGTAATACTTTGGAAATTTTCCACTCGTCTGGAAAATACCCACACCTAATGGATAGGTTAATTATATGGGTGAGAGAAGGCACGATTTCAGGACAAGCTTCTTTCAAAAGTCTTGCAGAAATACCATCTAGGCCTGTAGCCTTGTCGACTCGAAGCGAACTCACTAAACGGTGAACAACACCGCAGTGAGTCTCGTTCAGGGTAAAACTAGAATTTGATGGCGTAATGTAGTCCTCAAAACAAACACTAGTTTTGGGAATATTATCGGCTAACCTAGGCCCAATGTGAGTAAAGTGATAATTAAGAGCATTAGAGATTTCTAATGGGGTAGTACTTGAGTTATCTCCAACATCTATTCTATTTATTTCAGTTGCTGGTAAATTTCGGCCCAATATTGAGTTTACTCCTTTCCATGATTTCTTAATATCCCCTAGATTTGTTTCGAAATACCTTTTATAGTAGTTAGTTTTTGCTTTCCTGATATTAGCATTTACATTGTTTCGAGCAATCTTATACTCGGTCCAAAGAGCATCTGAATTGTTGATAATTGCAGCCCTTTTCAGTTTGTCCCTCTCAAACATCATCCTTTTTATCTCTGGTGTAAGCCAGGGAGCATAATTATTTCTTACTTTCCTTTTACGTTTTGGTGCATGGAAGTCACAAATTTCTAAAAACAGACGTGACCAAATTTCCCAGGCACGATTTGGATTATCTTCCAGATGAACTAGGTGCCAAGGTGCTAGGTTAAGGTCAGCGTGGAATGAATTAGCATCAAAGTTCCTAAACTGTCGCGACTCCACGATCTTTGGTTTCCCTTTGGGAATACAAAATTTTCTAACTCCATAGATAAGAGAATGGTCACTTATTCCGATGTGACAGACCCCAGAATGCGTAAAAATTTCCTTGTTATTTGTTAGGAATAAATCAATAGTAGTAGCGGATTTTTCAGTGATTCGGGTATGTTCATTTATCAACTGGTGGTATTGGTAAAGGTTACAAATTTCCAGAAGATTCTTTGTATGTGATTCTAGACCAACAGCAATTTTCTCCAAACGATATCTATACATTATCATGAGAGGAGGTTATCAGAATTAATAAAATGATCACCAAAGAGAAAATACTTTGATCTTTTGTCAAATTCTCTTAACTAATTCTTAAAGGGAATGTATAGAGATCAGTTTGGAGAATTTGTATGTGGATGCTGGGGCTTAAAGGGTTAAAACATAACACGTGCCATCTAAAACAGTTAGGATATTTAGGCAAGTACATCTGAGGGAAATCAATATAAAGTGCCGCTAAGTAATCCAAGGTAGATGTAAAAATTTGAGGGGGCTGAACATGAGGCCAGGTACCAGCAGACAGCCTAGAGATCACCACATAGCCCTAATAGAGGGTGGGTGATTGGCAGCTGGGGGGTTAAAATTAGGGGGTGGGGATAGGAGGCTTTGAAAGACATGGGGTAATTTTGAAGGTGCAGTTGAGTAAAAAAGCTGGCTTGACTAATAAAAAAGCCTGCTTAGCTTTTCCTAAGCTATATCCCTGGGGAATTATAGTTTAGTTGTCATGAACCTTTGACTTATTTTTCCTATTTGCCTGTGGTTGTTCTGCGACATGTTGCACTCAATAAAACTGATAACATAACCATCAGACACTTTACTTTAATTCTCAGTGTCTTTCAAAATAAAATTTTAAAAAATGCCCAAAATGACTTAAATAAGATCTTCTCATTGGGGGGAAGAGAATGTTTTGGGCCCACAGAAATATATTGGTACACCCAGTTGTGGTGTCTGTGCCATATCTGACAAAGCTAATTTATTTATTTATTTATTTATTTAATCACTTTCACCATGATTACAATACTAAAAAAGACTAGGGAAAAAAATACATTTGAACAAGACACAAAAACGAAGGATGAAGGTGCAGGACACACAACAGAGCGAGGCTCCAAATTAAGTGCGCCCTTATACAAAATACACAAATACTAAGTATATAAACATTAAACATTATAAAAAGTATAAAAATCCCATTTGTAAAAATGAAAAGAATGAATCCCTCCCGCAGCAGATAAAAAGTCTTAGTAGCAGCAGTTACCAGCTAATAAATAAAATTCAATAAAATAAAAGTTTTGCACAGAGATTTTAAGAATGCCACATTGGATGAGGATCAGGCATGTATTTATATCAGCATGCCTATACCATTCAAGTGACAGAGGGGTGGGAGTCATACATAGCCGAAATGGGTATGTGGTAGAATTTGGTTTTGATCTACGAAAGAAAGAGCATAGCAACAGTTTCTCGTTAACAGTACCTCCAGAGTAGGGTAGGGAATATTAAGAGTAAGTATGGTTATGTTAAGGCTCAGGATGGCACACATCCACGCACAAATTCAAATTCTCTCAGGGCCGTAGCCAGGAAGAAACTACAACCGAGGCGAACACACGGTCCGTTGTACGAAATCAGCCGTATGAAATCTTCTAATATTATCAGTCTGATAAAAAAAATAAAAATCGACAGTATTTGGTAAAATTTTACCGAGGCGAGTGCCTCGGTTCGCCTCATACTGGCTACGGCCCTGTCTCTATTCCGTAGTTACAACAACAGGCCAGAGCATGCAGCAAATTGAAATGACTAGACTTTGATCAGCTATCAAGGAAGTATAACTTCCTAAACATTTATCGCCTATCTGTCAACTAGCATCTGTCACGCGCACAAGGCAACTTTCAACTTTTTCGTATGTAACCATACACGTCAATTTTGTCAATTACCCCATTCAGTGTGTTAGTTCTGAGTACATGTAACACAAATACTGGTAAATCTGAACATAAACCTCAACCTTGTTCCAAAAGAAAGCGAAATACGTCAAATGGAAAGCGAAATAAACAATAGGGTTTCTCGTAAAACCGAAAGGCTAAATCCCTCTTAAGTAAACAGACTAAACAAAACCACACGGATTGATTCTAATTACATCAACTACCCTCACACCTGAGTTAGGAAAAAGAAATTGAATTTATAACCAAGAATCATTAACTACCTCATACCTGAGTTAGGAAAAATAAATTGAAATTTCTGTAGGCAGCTCACTGACTATGCAGTGGACGACTAAAAGCTAAGTCGATTCGAGCAATGCATTGCAGCTAAAGGAATTTTGAATTACCAAATAAAATCGTTCTTACTGTATCTGTACTTTCTTCATTTACGAAAGTACTACGCTTAAGATTTTGATTCGAACTAATGGACATTTTCGATACAATACAATTCAATCGCGCGTAAAATTCATGGAAGACTAATTAAAGTTTACCGTTGTCATGAATGAACAGCGGAAGAACAATGATGCGTTCAAGTAACGCGATGGAACGATGGAGTTGGACTCTGTCCAAGGAGGTCTGTGCGCTGGATAAGATTTCCTTGCACTCTCGTGTTTCTTTTTAGGTAGGTAATAGTGCGGTGTAATGCCGCGGCAAATAATAACTACAGAAACATTATTTATAAAGTTCCTCACCTGTCGATCGGGTTCCCTGAAATTTACTGGCGCACCATTTTTTAGTAGTTCTCGAATTATTGATTTACGTTCGAGGCGACCGATTTTTTTGTTTTTCAACGCGTCCCAAAGCCTTCTGCCCTTGTCTTGTACATCTCCATCATTTCTACTAGCCATCGGAAACAAACTAAGGAGGCATTAAGACAGAAACCCTTGCTAAAAACAAGCATGGAGATTCAAGAAGCGACGTTTGTAAACACAGGCTCCCGCGACGGGTCCCGCTAAAAATAAATGGGGAAAGAAGACTGAAAACGAAATAAAAATTGATCACGTGAACAAACCCGTGACATTTGAGCATTCCTTTTAAAAAGTTCCAAAACAAATTAAGAATATAAAGAGACAAAAGAAGTGAGTCCTCCGCGCCAGTCATTCGCAATCAATGCACTGATTTCAGAGAGGACTAACCAAAACAGCAGAAGTTAAAAGAGGAACTGAGGCTCTCTGGAAAAATTTTAATAAAGTCAGAGTAACTTGCCATAAACTTTACAATGTACTTCCAATGCTGTATTCTTCAGATTCTCATTTCTTGACGGAAGAGTTGGAAAGCTCAGGCTGACAAGTTGTCACAAAATCCTCCTCGCCCATTTTTTATTATTTATTTTTTTTCCACCACAGAAAAAAAAAAGAAGAGACGAGAATACAGAAAATGCACAGATGCAATGTCACGTGAGGAAGCCCAAAAAAGAAACGATAAGGCTCATAGATATTGAGCTCCCTCAGGTTATAAAAGTATAAGTTTACATGACCATTATCGAGCGATACAAAGTAATCACATGACGTTGATCATGAAAGTAATAGGTGGATAACTAATATAAACATGTAGAAACAAAGTAGAGTAACAGACGTATAATCAAATAATGAGACACTTTGAGGAAAACAATAACTATTTACAAGGTTTATATATAATATATTAATAATTGACTGATGCTCATAGAAGTGGGGAAGGAATGCGTGACGAAGTGTTCAGGAGCGGAAACCGCGCGCTCCTGGTACAGAGTGCGAGCCACCTCATTCGGGTTTCTTGTTGCTAAAGACGATTTTTTACTTGGTGTCACATCAGTGTCGTGTACTCCTGGCCCCAGAGAGTGTGTGCTAATCTGTGAGCAAACAAGCTTTTGTTCTAAGTTTCTAAGATATAGCTGGCTGTTTTTTTTTCCCAGCTAGGTGGATAATCAAATGCCTACACTCTCTTTTTCGGCTTACGGAGTCTAAATCTGTTACAGATCACAAACCATTTAAGTATGTTAAATTTACATTTAGAGTCACAAAAAATACGTATGGCAAGGAGACTAATTACATCCATAATTACACTGCTATTACAACCTGTTGAACCACAATAAGAGTAAGTTCTCCAGTAGGGGCCACAATAATTTCGTGTTGTTTATTCCGGACCCTTATAAACTGGAGCTTATTTTGCGGGTCTAATTCTCGCACCGCGGAATGGGCCATTTCTATGAGGTTCCCATACAGCAACGCGTAGTTTTTAGTGGTCGTGATGTCCATATTTGTTCTGAGTGCTTGTCCCTCACGATTTGTCAACATCAAAGCCACTACATTAGGGTGGGCCTGGATCCGCCTAAGAATCTTATCAACTTCTGTCTTGGAAACAGACGACAGGAAGGCGGTGACGTCAGAATCTTCCATTACTCTAAAATGTTTTCTGAAAACGTAAATAAGAAATTAGCTGATGCAAAAGAACGTGATCAGTCACGGGAAGTTAGGCGCTGAGTAATCGTATCATAATATAAGAACTCTTCAACTGCAGGCCTCGCAAAAGGGTTTCGCTCCCAAGAAAAAATGAAAGGAGATTAATTCTGTTTTGACAAATACTTAACATTCTCGTTATTAGGATCGGAGAAGAATCTGTTAAAAATAATCTTCCCTTAATCTAGATGTGAGATAGTAGAGAAATTTCAAGGAATGCAGAACGAAACTCAAGGTGTTTTTCAAAACTTTCCCAGTTTTCGTCGACTCAATAACACGTTGTTACAAAACTTGAGCGGTGTTAATGCACCTATCAATGTAAACCCCGTGGGGGGGGGGGGAGTGCGGGGAAGGGGTGGGGATTTGACAAATTTTAAAATTTTCTGATCAAAAGCCCCCACCCCAGGGGAAAAATCTAAACAAACAATACTATAATACTATATAAAACGAATAAAAGATCATTTCAAAAGTACGTTCTTACTACTTTTATTTAAGGTTAAACGTAAGTTCCGTTAAATTACTCGCTGAAATTAAGTATTTTCTCTCTCCACTAGCATCTCTTATTTTGAACAACATAATCGCTCCAGGAAGATTGACCGTGCTATTATATTAATGAAACGTAAAATGCTTTATAACATCTGCTCAACATGTCGGAACAGGTCGGATCAGTGACCTGTAAAAAATCCTCTGACTTTCATGGTAAAATTCGATTTCAATCGAGGTTTACAATCAGATGGGAACTTGAAGATAAAAACTTTCTCAAGATAGAAATTATCTGTTTAGATGACAGTGTAAAGTATCGGATTATGGCGATTAAAACAAATGAAAACTTCATAACTTTCTCCAACAGCGTGACTTTCAGAAAGCCTCGAGGGACGGACTTGGTAACCGCTTCTGAATTGATACCAGGCTTCTATCAGTCAAAGTCAAATGTCCCGACCCCGGGGTCGCTTCGCACGATCAAAAGCCCGACAGGGGGATAGTCTAAGGCATCAAATCCCCTCCCCTTGCCCGCACTCCCCCACCCCCCCTCCAACGGGATTTACATTGATAGGTGCATAAGTATCATCTAGATCTTGATTATTTCTAAAGGTATGGATTATTCGCGGAAAAAAAAATTAATGATAACAAATCGTTTTGGAACAGTGAGAAAATAAAACACGGGTGCGAGTTCGTCGTAATAATTATGTTTTTTTCTTTTTCTCACACGTAATTGTAGATGCATCATTATAATGACAGTTGTAACTAATTCGAGCGGACAGGGCGTTTATAAGTACGCATACTGTATATTAGCTTTACCGGGTTAATTTGTGCTTTAATGCTCTTTGGTTATCGACTTCAAATTAACTGGTCCCCTTCTTAAAATCGATTTCTTTTCAATTGTATCAAGACCTTCTCCTTCTCTTGACTGTAATCAAAATGTTTCCACAGTCCTCATAGATGAACTGATATTGTCGAATCTGCCACAAGTTTCAATTTGTGTGACTGAAACTAATTATGAAATGTATTATTTTCAATAATTTCAGCTCTTAAAACTATGAAAGGTTTTTTTTCAGCTCTTATAGTTACATACGCGTTTTTTTTAAAGATTTTTCATGATGCTTTCGGAACTGTGGCCACCGAATAGACAGCCGCAACTTAAACTAGTAAATGAAGAGTGAAGAATTATCTTGCGTTGAAATTGTCCATGTATCTATCATGAAAAGGTAAAACAGCTGGAAGGTTCTGCTAACAGACAGTGAAACACTTTCTTTTTTTGGAGAAGGGAAAATATGTGCATGTTTTCCTACCTTGATCCTCTTTCAAAGGTTCTAAAGGAAGCCAAGGGCGGAAGGATTAAAGGACTAGTAATACCGAGTTCAACAGAGACAGAACAACATAAGCTGATTCAAATTTATATGGCAGGTGCCATGATTCATGTTTATTTTATGTCCAGCGTAGAGACGACAAGTACAGAGTCTTAATTTACAACAGCATCTCAATTTTACATCACATAACAATCGGCTAGCTTTAATTATGATCCTCCCCACACGAAACTGTTTAGTACACATAAATACCACAGCTTATTTGTGCTTGGATAACGAAGAAAAATAAGTAAACATGAGACAAGCGTTTCTTACAGTCTGCTTATTCAATATGCACTTTTAAATGTATACCAAAGTTGAAAAAGCTTCATTAAATCTTAATTCTTCATATCCTTGTTCACCCAGTCGTTGGTTTAGGAAATGAATTCTAAACTCATAACATACGTTTAAGCATTGCTTATACAAAAAGTTTAGTTATTATGCCACATAGAGGAGGGAGGAAATAGATAGTTAGAGAGAATTTAGGATCACTAACTGCCCACATATAACAAAAGTTTTTGAAAAACCGGTTCTGCGTATAAAAGGATAATTCACGGCGAAAAGAAAAAAAGGATATCATTTTATACATATTATGGTAAATACATAACCAACCATTTAAAGGAATAAGTAAAATATAGAACGTTATGGAATTTCTTTTCAAGGACGTTTTTACATAAATTAATGATACTTTTTTCACCCACAATATTACAAAGATCTGCACATTGCAAATAAGTGTAAAAACTGTGTGAGCTATTTTTACCAGCCAGCAGGGTTTGCTTTTTCGTAACTAAAGGAAGATTAATTACGTAAGTAATTAAGCATGTGTTACTAAAACCATGCGTGAAACGCTCGTTAAGAAAATACTGGAAATGCGTGTCTCACAACACCTCGCAAATCTCTTTGTGAAAAGGGACTACCCAAGTAAACTAATAATCTTCTAAGTAATTACCATCAAAATCATTACCACAATCAATATCATTCATAATTATCATAATGAAACAATACAAATAGTTATTTACAATTTTCTTTAAGTACAGCATGAAAAGTTTTGTCTTGAACTTCATCTATATAATTTCTGTTCCTCCCTTTATCTGTCCCATGGAAGGTAATGCTGTTCCGGAATCCGGAAAATTTTTTGCCGCGGAATCGGAAATTGCGAGCTTTGGAATCCGTAATTTGATTGGAGTTCCACTGTCAAGAAATCCACAATGTACAGTCTGTCATGGATTACCTTACATACCGGGCGAAGTAATTTTTCACATACTTAACACGTCTATTATTATCCAATTTATTGGACACTTACAACTTAACTTGCTAAGATTTTTTTAGTTTTGTTCTGTATCTTTTTCTGAGTTAAACGCAAGCAATAGCTTTCGAACTACCGCGGTCGACTATTCGACATCAACGATTTAGTCTGCTGATTCTAAGTTATCAATATGTGAACGTCCCACCGTATAAATGTTAGAGGGACCAACTCTGGAACGAAGAAACTCTTGAACATCCGCAGAAAGAGCCTGATGTGTTTTACAGTCCTTCCCTCTATCGTCTCCCCATGAATCTGCTTCACCCCTTAATTTTCTCAGACGAACGAGTTCGCTGACGTGCCTCGCTTTCAATACAGAAGCTACTTGGCGCATGCGCAGGAAGAAATCCTCTGTCATCTCTCGCATCTCTTTCAAGAGTATTAAATAATCCTCCGCATCATTTGAATCTGAAACCAAAGCGAAAAAATAAGACAATTATCAAAGACTATATGATAGGTTTTTTTCTGAGTTATAAATACTCTCACGTTAAAAACGAGGCCAAGTTCACAACCTTTTTGTGAAGATGAAATTTATTTGCATGAGAATGAAAAATCTTTTTTTTAAAATCAATAGCTCCGCACCTAGCCTCGCTTTGAAACAGAGGTTTGGAGCAACTCTGAGATGGAACATTGGGACAATTTTGTCAAAACGACTTTTCGTGATATTAACATTGAAGCATAGATACCCTCTCCCCAGCCCACTTATGACAATATCCCCTCCCCACCCCACTTATGACAAAGTTGAGTGTACTGCCAACAGTCCAACACGTCTCCGACACTCCGACACCGACTTGTGCCGCCCCGGGCCGTTGCGTTTCAAACTATGACGGAGAGCTTTTCCCGGCGCCAGGAAAAGCTATCAGGTATTGTGTGGAAAAAGCCATTAGACTCGCTAAATCAAGAGAAAAGAGTTACCTTCGCTCTTAACTCTGCTGCTGTCTTTAAAACGGAGCCACATTTCCCAAATTACACCAGCAACCACTGCAGTGGCAAGGGCATAACTACAATACAGTAATGTGGTTTTGAATAGCGGGCTCGATATATCGAACAGACCCGTCGATACCTCAAGGGCCAAATCTTTACCAGGCTGAAGAAAAAAGTAAAACAAGTTAACATCAGAGTGGATACTGATAAGTAGATATATCTAAAAGAATAAACGTTAAATTATTGTAAACAAACCATTGCAGCTGATCGCTAAAATTAGCTGTCCCGCGGTTATAAAGGGAATTTTTTTGACAAGAAGTTCTAAAAGGAAAAAAGAAAGCAAAAACAATGGTCTAAAATGTTTTTTAAGGTAGCAGCTTTTAATCATTATCATTATCATCATCGTCATCACCACTTCCATCATAGTTATCATTATCCCGCTCAACTTAAGGGAGAATTTGAAGAAAAGGAATATTTTTTCCAACAGTTACCTTGATAGAGTGGATGTTCCCCTCAATCTTTTCGAAGATATCTCTTATGTTCTTCTTCTTAAACATGTTGAAACATTTCTGCAATACACCAGATTTAGCGCCCAAGACTATTCCATAAGTGGATGAGTAATCAAATATCTCATGTATCTCTAAGTGATCGGCGCCTTCAAATAGAGCTTTCTCACTGCCAATTGCGTACGTGTCGAATAGCGCATGCTTCACTTTTCCACTCTCCAAAGCTGAGAAAACTTCACGGAACGAGGCGTACGAAGCTAAAAGTAATCATTCGGAATATTAAGAAAATATTGAGAATTAGAATCTACTTCATTTAGTAGTACAATACAAAGCAAGAGCGTGTTTATGCCTACAATAAGTTGGTAGCGGCCTTGCAATGTCTTGTCCGATCGAAGCATGCCAGAACAACAAACGATGGAGTATTTGTAATAGCTCATTAGTCGTTTATTTCTGTTGATTTATCAGGCTATCTACAAAATCTATACACCACATATTTAAACTTACCATTATCCATTTTAAAGTTCTTTCGCCATCCAAACCGATACTCTGGAGTATGCTGTACGGCAGCAACCTTGAAAGTAAGACGTAATATAGTAGATTTAGCCAAGGTCAAAAGCAAAAATTTCGTATGAACTTTTATCTTTCTGTACACCTGAACCCGCGATACAGTGTTGTGATGACACTGGTAAGCGGATACCCTATTTTGACAGCTGTCAATTGACCATGACACTGATGTCCAATATCAAGTAAACACAGACTGTGTATGGCTTGGACTTCAAGCTAGTATCTGTGACATTTCACATTTGCTAACACGAAGGAATGGAAATACTGACAGACGATTTTGTCACAGCCTCTTAGTGCATAGATAACTAAATCTTATTACCCATGATGCACCGCTGCTTCGCGCACGCGAGAGCTCCGCTTTAATGAACCTTGAAAAGGCTACATTACTGACGACAGTTCACTCTTCTCTTTTCTTCTTTAGGTTGTTTGTTGTGTTTTCCCAAAGTGGATCATGTGATAACTTTCCAGAGAACTATTTCTTTCAAATTTTGTCTTATTCACGTGCATATATACGTCGCATAATTTATGAAAAGAAAAGAGGATGAATTCGCCTGAGACCTTCATTGGGAAAACAAAATGTACAAGCTAAAGAGGCCTATTGCAAAAAAATAATAATAAAGGCACATTAAAACATTTTCATAAGACAACGTTATGAATTGAAATATCTGTGGCAGTTTGCAAAGTAAAATCTGGCGCTGAACAAACGCGAATGTCCAGTCTTAATGACCAAAGAGCACTAAGGGCCTGTTTACATGGAGGTGGGGCACCCCAGGTAGGTGAGGTAACCCGCTTAGGTGGGGTAACCCGTTTTTTCGTTTACATGATAGGCGGGGTGACCCGCCACATTTTACCTCACCTACCTGGGGTCCGCCACCTCCATGTAAACAGGCTCTAACTGAAGTAACGAGAAAACAGGAGAGTTAGTAAAACAAGGAAGTATTGACCTTGTTGCCAAATGCAGAGACGTCCAAGTTGACAATGAATACAGTTAATGCTGTAGTAATTGATCCATTCAGTATTCCTATAACCACCAGTCCCATAAGGATCCAGAACACAGAAAACAATCTGCCAGAATACGTTACCGGAGCTCTATCTCCATAACTGAAACGATAAAGGAAAAGTTCAATAGCTTCTTGACTGCCCACACAGACATTCGGTATCTATAGAAAATTTTTCAAGGTTCGTGTGGAGTTTTGCAGGCCTCGAAACTCTTATTTTCGTGTTAATTAGCCGTTAATTAGCTATTGCGCTTTCATTTGGGATACTCCAGTAAAATGTTTCCACGCGTATCCCTCGTAAATTTTTCATAAGGAGACAAAAGAGACGACTAGGGTCGAGTCAGCCCTTGACACCTTCTCACTATATATCGGCCCTACAATCTAACAGTAGATTTATTCTAAGCGACTGAATACATACCCAACTGTAGTAGCTGAGATATACGACCACCACATGCCTTCTCCAGTACCCCGAATGAAGGATGGCTTGAACTGTTCGGCATTTTCGTTTCTTTCCTACAAGTCATTAACATAGTATTCTCACGCCTTGTCTACACGTATCCGGAAATTTTTCAAAAAGAAGATTTTTTTTCGAAAAAAAAAAACAAAACAAAACAAACGAACAATTAAACAAACAAACAAACAAACAAACAGACAAACAAAAAACAAAAATGGAAAGACGATACACACATGACCTTACACAGGGCCTGCGCTGTACGAAGTATGGCATCATCGTATTCGAAAATCTCCATTTTTTGTACGTCCACACGAAAGCGATAAACCGGCGTTTCCAAAAGTCTTCCTCCTCATAATTATAGACATTATACAGTGACAATTAAAAAGATGAAAAGAGATACGAACAACCCGTTGTGTGAAATCTCGACATAGAAAATTTCATCGTAATCTTCATCAGTGTGGGTTGAGATGTAGTACCCTCTTTCAAGCTGTGAAAATTTAAAAACTGCAATTCAGTGTAACTTGAATAACAAAGCAATCAAAACTCACCAAAATCCATATAACCACAGCAGCCAGACAGACGGTTACCATGGTAACTGACGCAATAGGCCACACTCCCATAACGGCAGTAAGCAATGTGTGACTACCGATTTCACTATAGGAGGCTGTATTGATAACATGAGCTATACCAGGCGACTCAATCAGGTCGATGAATTTAAAGGTGTTCTTGTATCTATAAAAAACAATAAAGGAAAACAATGAATGTGTTCAGACCACACCTTGGATATCACCACTTCTTGATTCTTGTGAGAGAAGACAACATGTTTATGAGAAGAGTCAGGGAGGATATCGAAATCCAACATTTTGAACAGGGAAGCTGGTTACGAGCTCCCCGCGATGTGCTGGGACGTTTTGTCCCCAGATTTTTTTCACTCGATAATTCAAATCAAACCAATTTCCTTTTCCCAGAACGTCCAAGAAATCAGGATTGCACTGTACTCGTTACATTATCAGGAATTAACAAAATTTTCCCTTACTCAGTCTGTCCTTTAAGTCCATAAACGGGGAAAGAAAAATCAAACTCCTGTGAAATCCCTTTTACCATATCGTTGTAACTTATATTTTCTGAAAGTCCCTGTGCGCCAAAGTCGACGTAAGACTTGCCGTGCTTTTTACAGCTTCTACAACACGTGAATACGATGTCTTCTATTATTGGTGGAATAATTCCACCAATGGAAGCACTGGAAGTCGATCGGTTGGAGAAGTGATCAACATATGGCGGAAAGAACATCCAGTTGGCTGTTATTCTCTTATGGCAGTCGCATGTTTCTATAGACAAAAAATAGGGCTTTTATCTTAAGACACAAAGAATATGGTAGCGCCCTAGCAAGACGTTATCGCGTAGCTAAGTGTGCGGTTTCCGTTTTGCTGATCTAATTTTAATAGTTCCTAGACATAATGGATAAACTGATTGAGAGATTGCGAATAGAGGGATTAAGAGTCACGTTTAAGGCAAACGGCAAACGTGATTTGTACCACGTGAAAAAGTTTTACCTTAACTTGCGCTTTACTGATCATTTTTTCTACCCCAAAATTATTAGCTTCAGGTTAGTTTTGTCTATAACATATGTCTTGGACTGTTTTAGCTGCACGTTTTAGAACTGTTTTTGCCGTTTTACGTAAACATGACTGCAAATCTCTCTAATAACATATTTTGGAGAATCGAAATTTAGAATAGAACTGCATTGCTACGGTACTGTTCATTATTGTCTGTACACTCAAAAAAGCTTCCATCAAAACCTTAAAATACGATGTTTCATCAAAAACACTGTCCTCTTAAGCACGCAGTGTTTTGTCCAATGTACCTGCATATGTAATAGCCGCAGGTCCTTCTCCTTTTATAGTCTCTCCCCAGACCTCTATCTTGTAAGTGGTATATCGGTTGAGGCCATCAATAACAGTAGACAGAGTGTCGTTGGAAACAATCACAACTTTTGGTTCTCCGTTAAGATTCGTTCCGTCAGCTAACTTAACGGGCGTGACACGCACGTGATAGGTACGCAGTATACCATGAACATTCTGTGCGGGGATTGGACGCCAGTGCACAGGAATGGTGGAGAGAGAAGTGTGATTTTCGGCGGTCAGTTCTTGCGGATGGAGGCTGGGAACTGCAAGTAAGAATAGATATTAATACTTTTGACTAAGATACTAAGTTGTGTTCAATACAAAGAGCTTGATAGTATGTAAGACCCGATTTATACCAGAAAAGCTACGGGACCTGCTCGAGCTCACATACGTCCCTTTTCCAAAGTAACCACCATGAATAAAGAGAAACAGCGGCCTTTAGTTTTCAAAATATAAGTCACTGACTTCTTTAATACCACCATTGTCAGCTCGCCCCATTTAGCGTAGTCCAATACCTCACAAAAACCTCTCATTTAAGCGGTCGTCTAAAACAATATTGCCCTTTGTGTTGAGGATTAGGGTTCAGTTGTTTGTGTGGTTATCCCATTGTTTTACAGCCAGTTGTGTGAACCGTTCAGAGAGGTGCTGTTTGACCCCCTGTTTGACAGTCTTGGATTCTGGATCCCAGATAATGGATTTCGCTTTCCAATCGTTAGCGGGATTCTGGACTCCAAAGACCAGGATTCCTGATTCCACAAGAAAAAAGCGATAAACCGGCGTTTCCAAAAGTCTTCCCCTCATAATTATAGACATTATACAGTGACAAAAAGATGAAAAGAGACAAGAACATCCCGCTAAGTGCAATCTCGACATGAGACATCCAGAATCCGGATTGTCTTACATGAGGCGACTCAGTAGTGAAAACTTCTAACGACCAAATGACAAATCAAGAGTGCATAACGTTACTTTGAGTTGAAACTACAATAGCAAGAAAACTGAAGTCGACAGGGGTAAAAGGTGATACGAAGCCCCTTTTCACCTACCATCTTCATCTGTCCATATCTCTATGGGATCACTGAAGACACCATTGCCAAACTCATTGAAAGCTGAAACCGTCACTAAATAAGGAGTAAACTTATCAAGCCCTTTGATTGGTATTTCCTCCCCCTCTGTCGTAAATGTGATGTTCGAAGAGCTTTCGTTTCCAGGCGTCCACAATGACACGTTGTAGCCTAGAATCAACTCGCCTCGATGTTGCAAAGGGACTGGCGCCCAATAAATAAACAAGCTTGTAGAAGAAAGTCGTTCGCCTGACACGTTCACTGGTGGATGAGAGGGGCCTGGTGACAAGACAAATCATGTGACTTTAGCTCGTAATCATGACGATATAAATATTTTTTCTCTTTGAAAGAAAGCGGTTGGCAAGAGATGTTGAAAACGGCCCAACAAGCAAATGGAAGTAGATTTGAAGTTTCATGGTCATTTAGTGGATTAAACTGGAGGTGTAAAGTACATCATCTTAACGCAAAACGCACTTAATTTGAGTTTCAAAGGATTTAGCATAAGATGACTAATCAAGGACACTATTTTAACAAATCCAAATGGGGACGGGAGAACCGCTATATTTGACGTGGTCATCCGAGCCACGCGAAGGCATACCTGTTTGCAGGGCAAAGGCATTTCTCAGTTATTCTAAGTCCCCGAAGATCCAACCCACGACCTCCCGCTCTGCAGCTAATGGCCCTACCGACTAAGCTCGTCGGCCTGCCGTGGTAACGGATTTAAAGCAACTTTTAAGTCATTAAAGTGTTACGAGGGTGGCTCTAACGAATCCAGTGAAGCTCAAATGTCAAAACTAAGATAATTAGGGTCCCATTCATGCTGAAGCAACTCCGACATTTACGGACTGACGATTCTTAGTAGAAAAATATTTTGTTTAATACAAAAGTGAGGTTAACGATTAACATATTTAAACGAGAGAGTTCCATAAGTGACTCACCGCGCTGGTCTGTGACTACAAGCAAATTTTCGCTCCAAGAGCCATTTCTACACTGCGTGACTGTGCGTAACGCAATGCTGTAATTGGTTAATGGTGTTAACCCGTTCAAGTACAGAGATGGGTTTGTTACGTTGCTGTGTTGGAAATTCACCGTGTCCTTCAGAGGTACTTGGATGTATTGGATGAAATACGCTTCCACAAAGGGGGAAGGGTGGGGCAACCATTCCAATTGTACTGTTGAAGAGCCTAGAACACGTACTGAAATATTTTCTGGTGGCTTCAAAGGATCTGAAAGACAATGGCATGCCTAAGAGGTGAAAATTGCTGCAAATGGACAGTTACAGCCGTAGGGAGAAGAAACTTGATTATAACCACTTCGCCTAGATGGAATGCTTGTTCGCCACAGCAAGTTTGAAAGTAGAAATTGAGAAAAGAAAAGAGTGGGGGAGGACAGGGGCTGGTAGCCCGGGATAATCGGTGGCGGGAGGAGTAGGGTACGGGAGAGGAAAGGGAGGGAGGTGTGGGAGTTCTAGAAGGGTGGGAAACAGGAGAAATAGGGGGAAATTACGCAATAATGCATTATATTTCGATATAGAAAAAGGGATAAAGGGAGGAAGCTAAGAAAAAAAGGGATGGCAGCAGGGAAAGCAAGGTAAGAGAGGCGGCAAGTTTGGACCTCCCTGCTACCCCCCATCTCCACCCCCAAAAAGGGGGGACGCATATTGTTTAAGTGCACAACCGTAACATTTCTTACCATTCTCTCCCGTAACCACAAAGACTGGCTCACTCGACTGATTTTTAGCGCATCCACCATATTGCTCAAAGTAGATGCTGTAGTCTGTCTGTGTATCAAGATCATCTATCAGAACATAACGTTCTGACCCGGTTACGTTTACACGCCTTGACAACGTTTTGTCTAAGGTTGTATCGCGATATACCATTGATAATGATGACGCGACATCAAAGTTCCCGGGCCAGCAAACACAGATGGATGTGTTTCCGCAGGAATGAGCAGTCAATCTGGGGACTTAAATAAGGCAAATAACTTCTATAAGTTAAACCTTCGAGTTAAAGTGAGAATAACTAGCAGCTGATGTAAATGTCAAGTATATAAGCAATCTTGAATTTTTAATGCATTACGTCATTCATTAAAATTTAAGATGGCGCCCAGACTTATTAAAAACGTCTATACTGATATAAAAGTAGGGCCACACTACAATCACTGAGACAACAACTGCAGCAACGTATTCCTGAGGATCTAAGTCTGCATTCATTGTCCAGTTTTATCTACTTCAACCTAAACCATCCATATAGTTAATTATCACCTTTTTTTCTATTTTAGCCAAATATCTTTGTAATTTCAAGATAATTTTCAAGGTTTGGACACTGCAAAATCATCACTAAAAGTATAGCAATAGACTCTATTTACTACCTGGATTCGACTTTTGCATTTATGAGGCACAACAAAATGAGCAGGTGGATGTCTAATGCAAACGTCAGCGGCTTCGTTTTTACATAAACAAAAACTTCAACTCCCGGGGATTGCTTTGGAACACCAACATGGTCGCCGTTTCATTCTTTTGGTACACCAGTATAGCGGTCGTGACGTCATTTGAAAACGCTCTATTAGAGAAGTTTCAGCAATGATACTTACCAGTGTAGTTTGTTGGCTGCAAAGTTTCAGGAATGCTACGCTGTCCAAGCCCAGCGATCGTTTTACCCGCCACGGTCACACTGTAAGTTTGATAAGGTTCGAGTACACGTATTATAACAGAAGACACTTCTACATTTGTTAGTGTGACCAATTCGTTGACGTTTGTTTGGTTGAGCGGTTTGTAAAGCACTTCATACCCATCTAGAGTGGGAAAGTAGGGTATTTTTTCCCAGCAAACTTGGATGGTCGTTGAGTCTAAGCTAGCGAGCGTCACGTTTGTAGGCGCAACTATGGGAACTAAAAGGAAACATTTAATTGTCATTTGTTAATGCAATAAAATTGGATCAATTTAGGTTTCCAGGAAATTGCCCGCCTACCCCTCTCCTAAGCCACCATTAACACATACTTTTCACTTAAGGCAAAATGTTGGCTTAGGAGAAGGTAGGTGGGTAGTTTTGCCTCCCCACTGAACACATAACCACTCATAAGGACTCTGTAACGATCCTCGTGGGCAGTCCAGATCGATCAACTGTTATTACAAAAATTGGTCGCTTTATGAGAAGAGGGGAGACCATTAGAAAGACGAATTAAAGCCAAGAATAGAACCAGCAAAAAGGACAACCATCGTTTACAAACCGAACCAAACCTGACCCAGGCCACACTCGTAGGGGTGGGAGGTGGGGGGATGCTTTCACCACCATGATTTCTGTTGATACTACACGTTTGACAGTATCACGTGGTAAGTATTTTATAACCAAAGAAGTTGCAGAAAATCAACAGTTGTTGTAAACACAGCTCTGTATTTCGAAAACATATTTTAAACTTTGTAACAAGTGGTTTATAGTGTCACATACCAGTTTGGTTGGTGATTACAAAAAGTGCGCCCGTCCTGGGACCAATCTTCGACTGAGTAAATCCAGCAACTTGAACTGAGTAATTATAAAACTGGTTCAGTCCGGTAAGGAAGGTTGAGTTCTGCTCAGGAGATGTTATGGTCACATTTAACTCGGAAGAAACTACAAGGCTTCTTCTTTTTCGAGTCTGTGCTGAGGGCGCAAGTGGCGCGTAGAAAATGACGTAACCCAGTAGAGTCTCGAAAGAGATTGGAGACCAGGAGACAGCTATGGTGGTCGTACTATAAGCATACGCGTATAGCTCTGTTGGAGGCTGATCCAAGCTGGCTGTAAATAACATTGCAAAGTGAAAAAGAGGGCACAGTTTGTTGATAACAGAGAAATTTGAGTCCCCTAGTGCTTAAGAGAAAGATTTTATGACAGTTTAAGGATTTCAAAATGTACAAGGATTTGTATAGGAAACCACTCAAATTGGGTGGCAAGAGTTGTTTTGTTTTCCCCATACAAACCCTTCTGATTTTCGGCAGGTGTTGTAGTCGATACTTTTGAAATATACGTCTCAAAATTTACAGGTTACCTAAGTTTAATATGCTCTTTCAGCTCCGGCTAAAATCATTATTCCAAAACCAATTGTCTTCGTGTTTTTAGGAAACTGATCACGTGACTAACTATCGCAAAAGACCTGTTAAGAATATTTTTTTTATAACTTATAATCTGATGAATGACAATGAGCTCTTCTAGACAGTGAACAGTACTTTTTCCCCTTGGGGTCAAAATTAATAAAACTTTTACAAGTGTAATTTACAAGTATAGCTATTGTTTTCGGACACTCAGTAAATTACACTTGTAAAGGTTTTTAATAAAATTGACCCCTGATCAACACATTTCTTTAATGTTGATTTTCTTCTAGCCCTTTTACAAGCTGATCATTTGATATCGAAAATAAAACGACGGAAAGAAAAGCGTTCTCTATTAATGGGAAAATTAGAGGCTTATTAAGTAACTAACCGTTTCGTTTATGCACAATGAATACCGGTTGTGAATAGGTGCCAATTACGAACCCCTCCGCTGCGACGCGCACACTGTAATTGACGGATGATCCCAAATTCGCGCAAACAGCTACAGCACCAGCATCGGCAGGAACTATGAGGTCACAAGGAATGTCCAGGGGATCATCAGCACGAGACGCTATTACTCTGTACTGTCTAACAGCTGAGGAGTTAAAATTCAACCAGTGTACCTCTAGAGTGTTATTCACATTGTATGCTGTGACGCTTGTTGGAGCTAAAACACAGTTTGAAAATTAATAAGAAATTAATAATTAACAAAGGAAATACAAGAAGTAAATGGGTTGTTTCTTGGATCGGGAGAAACGCAAACTTGAAAACTTTCGTTCCTTACGTTTCTTCTGTAGGTACCGAGGTACAGATTACGTACAACAAAAGAAACAATACAACCAAACAATGAAGCCCCCAGGAGAACTTTATTGTTTGGTTTCTTTGGAGATGGGCCTGTTTCTCCCGACGAGACAGACAGTCTCTGGGCCTTCTAGAACGATGCTGGGTAACGTTTACGCCGATTACGCTGGGAGATATAGGGACATCTGGATCACCGAAGATGCCTTTTCACACACCCTCTGGTCTTGTCTCTACTATGATAAGCGCTGTCCCTTGGCCAATCTGATTCTGAGTATATCGCGCTATCTGCAAGCTATAGTTGGTTTGTGACTCTAATTTGACCAACCTCTTCTGGGTCTCTCAAGATGATTTTTAATCATCCTCAACCTAATTAGCCTAGCTCCAACAAATACCAGGCGTGTTCATTCCATTAACCTACCTGTAAATTTCGTCCACACAAGCTTTGATTCACTCTTTCTCCCAGCTCCGTTTAGGGTCACAACCCTCACAAACACCAGATATGCCGTCCAATCCTTGAGTCCCGTAATCAAGTGGGACCTTTTAGCCGATAATATGCGCTTAGATTTGAATTGTTCTTCTTCCAACTCTTTGTAGAAAACAACGTAACCTTGAAAGATGCCTGTTAAGTTCTCCACATACGAGCTTTCCATGGTGACATTTACCGAACCTACGCTTGTCATGTTCGACGCAGAAAAGGTAATTCCCTCAACGTTCACTGAACAAACAGAGAAACAAATCATCTCAAAATGAAGAGCCCTTACAGCATCCTTTAGCCTTTAGAAATTCACGAAAGGAGACTTGTTTGAAAATCAAGGCAACAAATAACTTTGAAAACATTTGAAAAATACCTAACCAACTCGTGTATTTTTCGGGAACGAATCTCCGTACATTTTGGTGTGGCAGATTTCTGATTTTACGACATGTGAGAAAAGAAATGCAAGGGTTCGTTATCAAATATTTTCTGTGTTATCTACTTGAAACCTTGGGCATTCAATATTCCGGGAATACCCGCGATGTAAAATATATCTGCGCATGTTAACATACAGTTACAAAGCGTACCTTCATCAGACTGAATATCTACCACCGTCCATGAATTAGTGGGAAGAATTGTTCCAGCTCGAAGCGGGTCCAACGCGGCCCCACTCCTCTGGTCAAAAACAACGGTTAGGTAAGCTGAGTGGGTTTTCGTTCTGTTAAATAAAAAGAGTTCTGCATTTACCAAAGACTCAATTAAATTTTTAGATATATTAAGTGATTATTTCAGTTAGAAATAAAGTTAGGGTCATTTTGACCATCACCCTCCCCCTTCCAATCCTCCGCCACAAAAAATATACATTTTCTTCCTGGCAAGCTTCACATCCATGCCCACACCTGAAAATAAAGTATTAGTTACAAAGTAAAAACAAAATGCTAATAAATCTCACCCGATATTTGCGAATTCATATTTGTTCACTGCCACGCTTGAAACGTTATTCTCGCCAACAAGAGTAGCTATCTGGCAAAGAAATTTTAAAAAAAGTTCAAAACAGCATTACTTCCGGTGATGATCACAAAAAATGGGCAGCATTCTTTTCTCTAGGTAAAGGAGAGGACGTCAGATTACAGTAAACACCCGCATATAGGAACAAATGGATTAACAACACCAGGCTGAAATTTGGCCAATAAAGCCCCATTTTTATATGTTCTTATAAAGTGGAAAAAGTGTCATAATTACAAAACATGTAAGTTTATGTTTGCTGTCAGATAATTTCATTTGTTAATACAATCAAATTACAGAATAATTATTTATTTTGTTTTCCTAAAATATGCTAAATATACCTCTAGCAACATGTTTTGGACAGCATTACTAAATAAAAATTTAAGAACATTTTAAGAACATTTGGAGGCTGATTTGTCGTTAAGCACCCGATAAATAAGAACTCAATCAGCCTGACCTCCGAAATCTTGTGTTCTTATATGCGGGTGTTTACCGTACTGGGGAGTCAATGCTAAAGTAATACTACAGTTAACTCTCAGATATACCTCAGATATCAATGACGACGTTACGCTTTCCATTCTTTCAAAGTCGACGAATGTGGACGCAGCTTGATTAGTGAAAACCTCTCTCTCCACTTTTATTTTTACCGTGGAAAAGGTAGCTGCGAAGAAAACATTAGAGCTAATAACTGATCAGTTAAAAGTATGATTAAACGCCCCCGAGTCGAGGCCGTTTAGAAAGGCTACGCTAGAGACAGAAGGGGATGTTTACATGGAGGGAAGAAGACCCTAGAAGGCGGATCAACTTTACGTTGGGTTTACATGTAGAAGTTTTAGTCCGTATGATGCCCAAGTAAAGAAGGTTCGAGAAAAAAACATCATACCCGTGTTTTTTAAGGTGCAGAAACACCTAGTTAACTTTATTTTTGTAATTTTCGTTGTGACTTATAAATAAAGTTTTAAAGATCTTTTGAAGTACTTGATAAAGCCATCTTACGTTACATTTATTACTAGAGAAAATTTTTCCACATTTAAAATAACTCCGAATTTATGATCACATTGAGGGTATTCGGATTCGCAACCCTTTACACACATTATTTTATCGGAGAAAATTCTTTCGGATAAGTCACTGAAGATTCAGGATTAAAAAATCTCCGGGCACGTGTCCCAACCGGGACGTTTTACTTCAGATCCACGCGATCTGACTGCGTGTAAACTACATACGAGTCCAATTCCAAAATGTTTCGGATTCTTTACAAATAAAAAAAAAGCACCTTTTCTAGTCTAAACCTAGCCTTACTCGTTTTCGGGAGCACGTAATAGAGAGCTTTAGATTTAAGGACGAGGCCGACTACCATTACGAGAGTTAACTTAAAGTTTTGCCGCGTACTGTCAAAAATATTCAGCCCGGAAAGCTTCATTGTACTACTTTTCATTCAGAAGGTTTAGCCCTTTCCCGGTTGCAAAATGATTTAACTTCAAAAATTTGATAACTTGTTTCCGCCAAAATGATGTTGGTTCCGCAAGAGAACTACTTAATTAGTACTGAGAAAATCTCGTACTCGAAGTCATCCTCGTCTCGGAATATAAAGCTCTCTAATATCAAAGGATTACATTGATACAGCTAGGCCGTAATCTACCTTTATAACAATCATAAACTTGAGTTATGACCGCGTCGCCAAACGTTTCATACCAAATTACCAAGTCGTCGAACGAAGCAATGGGTAAGCCATTCGATGAGTCTCCGACCTGAGCAGTTGGCGATACAAGAGCATGGACAAGACTTTCCACATGGTAATATAAAGGCTCTTGCGTCTCTCCATTTAAAAAGAAGCTCAAAGAACTGCATGTTCCGATGGTAATACTGGCATCGAAAGAAAGTACAAAATGCGACCAGATATTCTCTGGAGCACTGTAAATCCATAAACAAGTTTGGGTTTTTTGGCGCAGTTCTATCGCAACATGATCAAGAGAGCTGTTATACTGAAAAACTCGCAAGCCTCTTGAGTCTGCCGTTTCAGTTGCTCCAGTAAACAGAAATGTTTGCCCAGCCTCTTTGTTACTGTGCTTTAGCCAAAAGGAGACAGTAAGACCTTGTACGCAGAGCTCAGGGTCAGAAATACAGCCTGTATCGTTGAATAAAAAGATCGCACGAAGCTCTCCATTTGTAGATACAGCGTAATCTTTAGGACCACCGGTTCTTCTAGGAAAGACTACAGACCATTTCAGAGAGTTATCTTTGGCGGTATGTACGTCCTTGGGATCGTCAAAAGGAAAATGATACTTCGATGTGAGAAGCAAAGCCTCTAGCTTCAAAGATGGGTAATCTAAAGAAACATGAAGGAAAATGTGTCATATGTTTTCTATCATTATGCGTCTTTTCACTGAGCGAACAAAAGCGACTTCCAACATGTAGTTTGCGCCAAAACGTGCTGGAAAAAACGGTTATCAATTCTCTCCTCACCTTTCCACGCCTTTAATCTATACCTAAAAAAGGCGTGACTAACGATCTTCAACGTTTCAACAAGGTGGAACAGTGTGGTGAAACAATGGAACAGTGATGGTGGAACCGTGTGGTGGAACAGTGGAAGAGTGGTAGTGGAACAGTGTGGTGGCACAGTGAACCATCACTGTTCCACTGTTTCACCACACTGTTATGGGAATTTGATAACGAACATAATTCCTGGAACAGTGATAGTACGAAATGAGTAGTGGAACAGTCGAACAGTGATGGTGGAACAGTGTGGTTGAACAAAGGAACAGTGATGATGGAACTGTCTAATGGAACATGGAACACTCATGCCAGAACAGTGTGGTAGACCAGTGGAACAGTGATGGTGGAACAATGTGGTAGAACAGTGGAACGGTGATAGTGAAAAAGTGTTGTAGAACAGTGATGGTGGAACAATGTGGTGGAACAATAGAACCGTCATGGTGGAACAGTGTGGTGAAACAGTAAAAGAGTGATGATTGAACAGTGTGGTGGAAAAGTGCAAATAGGATCGTGGAACAGTGGAACAGTGTGGTAGAAAAGTAAAACAGTGATGGTGGAACAGTGTGGTGGTACAATAGAACAGTGTTGTTGGAACAGTGTGGTGCAACAGTGCAACAGTGCTGGTGGAACAGTGAAACTGTGGTGGAGCAGTGGAACAGTGATGGTGGAACAGAGTGGTGGAACAGTGAAACCGTGTTGGTGAAAAAGTGAGGTGGAACAGTGGGACACTGAAAGTGGAACAGTGTGGTGGGACAGTGAAACAGTGTTGGTGGAACAGTGTGGTGAAACAGTGGAACAGCGATGGTCGAACAGAAAAACAGTGATAGCGAAAAAGTGTGGTGGAAAGTGAAACAGTGATAATGAAACAGTGTGGTGGAACAGTGACGCTGGAACAGTGATAGTGGAACAGTGTGGTGGAACAGTGATGGAGGAACTGGGTGGTGGAACAGTGGAACTGATAGTGGAACAGTGTGGTGGAACAGTGAAACAGCGATCGTGGAACAATGCAACAGTGATGGTGGAACAGTGTGGTTAAACAAAGGAACAGTGATGATGGAACTGTCTAATGGAACATGGAACACTCATGCCAGAACAGTCTGGTAGACAAGTGGTACAGTGATGGTGGAACAGTGTGGTAGAACAGTGGAACGGTGATAGTGAAAAAGTGTTGTAGAACAGTGATGGTGGAACAATGTGGTGGAACAATAGAACCGTCATGGTAGAACAGTGTGGTGAAACAGTAAAAGAGTCATGATTGAACAGTGTGGTGGAAAAGTGCAAATAGGATCGTGGAACAGCGGAACAGTGATAGTGTGCTAGAGGAGTGAAACAGTGATGGTGGAACACTGTGGTGGTACAATAGAACAGTGTTGGTGGAACAGTGTGGTGCAACAGTGCAACAGTGCTGGTGGAACAGTGAAACTGTGGTGGAACAGTGGAACAGTGATGGTGGAAAGAAGTGGTGGAACAGTGGAACAGTGTTGGTGGAACAGTGAAACAGCGATCGTGGAACAATGCAACAGTGATGGTGGAACTGTGTGGTGGAACAGTGGAACAGTGTTGGTGGAACAGTGAAACAGTGATCGTGAAAGAGTGAAACAGTAATGGTGGAACTGTGAGGTGAAACATGGAACAGTGATGGTGGAACAGTGTAGTGGAACAGTGGAACAGTGATAGTGGATTAGTGTGGTGGAACAGTGGAATAGTGAGGGTAAAATAGTGTTGGAGGAACTGTGGAACAGTGATGGTGGAACAGTGGAACGGTGTTGGTGGAAGAGTGAAAACGTTCTCGTGGAACAGTGGAACAGTGTGGTCCAACAGTGGAACAGTGATGGTGGAATAGCGGGTGGAACAGTGGAAAAGTGTAGTCGAACAGTAAAACAGTGATAGTCGAACAGTGCTGGTGGAACCGTGGAACGTTGATGGTGGAACAGTGCGGTACAACACTGGAAAAGTGATGGTGGAACAATCTAGTAAATCAGTGGAACAGTGATGGTGGAACAGTGTTGGTGGAACACTGTACTGGAACAGTGGAAAAGTGATGGTGAACAGTGCTGGAGGAACAGTGTGGTGGAAGACTGCAACGGTGAAGGTGGAACAGTGTGGTGAAAAAGTGGAAAAGTGATAGTGGAACAGCGTTAGTGGAACAGTGAAATGGAGGAACTAGGTGGTGGAACAGTAATAGAGGAACTGGGTGGTAAAACAGTGGAACTGATAGTGGAACAGTATGGTGGAACAGTGAAAAAGTGATGGTGGAACAGTGTTGGTGGAACAGTCGAAAAGTGCTGGTGGAACAGTGGAACATTGATGGTGGAAAAGTGTGGTGGAACATTGGAACAGTAAAAGTGGAATAGTGTTGTGGAACAGTGAAACATTGATGGTTGAACAGTGTTTGTGGAACAGTGAAACAGTGATAGTGGAACAGTGTGGTGAAACGCTGGAACAGTAATGGTGGAACAGTCTGGTGGAACAGTGGAACAGTGATGGAGAAAGAGTGTGGTGCAACAGTGGAACAGTGATAGTGAAACAGTGTTGTGGAGCAGTGGACCAGTGTTGGTAGAACATTGAAAGAGTGATCGTGGAACAGTGGAACAGTGATGGTGACACTGCGTGGTGGAACAGTGGAACAGTGATGGTAGAAGAGTGTGGTGGAACGGTGGAACAGTGGAACAGTGATGGTGGAATAGTGTGGTGGAACAGTGATGGTGGAATAGTGTGGTGGAACAGTGATGGTGGAACAGTGTGGTGCAACAGTGGAACAGTGATAGTGGAACAGTGATGGTGGAACAGTGCTAGTGGAACAGTGATAGTGGAACAGTGCTAATGGAACAGTGAAACAGTGTGGTGGAACACTGGAACAGTGATGGTGGAACAGTGTTGGAGGAACTGTGTTGTGGAACAATCCAACAGTGAAGGTGGAACGGTGTGGTGAAAAAGTGGAACAGTGACAGTGGAACAGCGTTGTGGAACAGTGTGGTGGAACGCTGGAACAGTGATGGTGGAACAGTGGAACAGTGATGGTGGAACGGTGTGGTGCAACAGTGGAACAGTGATAGTGAAACAGTGTTGTGGAGCAGTGGACCAGTGTTGGTAGAACAGTGGAAGAGTGATCGTGGAACAGTAGAACAGTGATGGTGAAACTGCGTGGTGGAACAGTGGAATAGTGATGGTAGAAGAGTGTGGTGGAACGGTGGAACAGTGGAACAGTGATGGTGGAATAGTGTGGTGGAACAGTGATGGTGGAACAGTGATGGTGGAACAGTGTGGTTCAACAGTGGAACAGTGATAGTGGAACAGTGATGGTGGAACAGTGCTAGTGGATCAGTGATAGTGGAACAGTGAAACAGTGTGGTGGAACACTGGAACAGTGATGGTGGAACAGTGTGGTGGAACAGTGTGGTGGAACAATGCAACAGTGAAGGTGGAACGGTGTGGTGAAAATGTGGAACAGTGATAGTGGAACAGCGTTGTAGAACAGTGCAACAGTGATGGTAGAACAGCGTTGGTGGAACAGTGGAACAGTGATGGTGGAATAGTGAAACATTGGAACAGTGTTGGTGCAACAGTGGAACAGTGATGGTGGAACTGTGTGGTGGAAAAGTGGAACAGTGATGGTGGAACTGTATGGAGGAACAGTGGAACAGTGTTGGTGGAACAGTGAAACAGTGATCGTGGAACAGTGGAACAGTCATGGTGAAACTGTGTGGTGGAACACTGATGGTGGAAGAGTAAAACAGTGTTCGTGGAACAGCGGAACAGTGCAGGTGAACCTGTGGGGTGGAACAGTAGAACAGTGATGGTGGAACAGTGTGGTGGAACACTGGAACAGTGATGGTGGAAGAGTGTGGTGGAGCAGTGGAAGAGTGATAGAGAAACAGTGTTCTGGAACACTGGAACAGTGATGGTGGAACAGTGCGGGTGGAATAGTGAAATAGTGTGGTGCAACACTGGAACAGTGATGGTGGAACATTGTGGTAAAACAGAGGAACAGTGATGGTGGAAACGTGTTGGCGGAACAGTGGGACAGTGATGGTGGAACAGTGTGGTGGAGCAGTGGAACAGTGATAGTGGAACAGTGTTGTGGAACAGTGAAAAAGTCATTGTGGAACAGTGGAACAGTGATGATGAAACTGTGTGGTGGAAGGGTGGAACAGTGATGGTGGAACAGTGGAACAGTGATGGTAGAACAGTTAAACAGTGATGGTGGAACAGTGGTACAGTGTTGGTGGAACAGTGTGATGGTACAGTGGAAAAGTGATGGTGGAACAGTGTGGTACAACAGTGGAACAGTGATAGTGGAACAGTGTTGTAGAACAGTGGAACAGTGGAACAGTGATGGGGGAACAGTGAGTGATGGTAGAACAGTGGAACAGTGTTGGTGGAACGGTGCCGGTGGAACAGTGAAACAGTATGGTGGAACACTGGAACGGTGATGGTGGAACAGTGTGGTGGAACTGAAGAACAGTGATGGTGGAAACGTGTTGGTGGAACAGTGGAACAGTGATGGTGGAACAGTGTGATGGAGCAGTGGAACAGTGATAGTGGAACAGTGTTGTGGAACATTGAAACGGTGATCGTGGAACAGTGGAACAGTGATGGTGAAACTGTGTGGTGCAACAGTGGAACAGTGATGGTGGAACAGTGGAAAAGTGTTGGTGGAACAGTGGAACAGTTATAGTGGAACAGTGTTGTGTAACAGTGAACAGTGATCGTGGAATAGTGGAACAGTGATGATGAAACTGTGTGATGGAACAGTGGAACAGTGATGGTGGAACAGTTAAACAGTGATGGTGGAACAGTAGAACAGTGATGGTGGAACAGTGTGGTGCAACAGTGGAACAGTGATAGTGGAACAGTGTGGTGGAACAGTGGAACTGTGTGGTGGAACAGTCGAACAGTGCTGGTGGAACAGTAGAACGTTTATGGTGGAACAGTGTGGTGGAACATTGGAACAGTGATAGTGGAACAGTGTTGTGGAACAGTGAAACATTGATGGTTGAACAGTGTTTGTGGAATAGTGAAACAGTGATAGTGGAACAGTGTGGTGGAACGCTGGAACAGTGATGGTGGAACAGTCTGGTGGAACAGTGGAACAGTGATGGTGGAACAGTGTGGTGCAACAGTGGAACAGTGATAGTGAAACAGTGTTGTGGAGCAGTGGACCAGTGCTGGTAGAACAGTGAAAGGGTGATCGTGGAACAGTGGAACAGTGGTGGTGAAACTGCGTGGTGGAACAGTGGAACAGTGATGGTAGAAGAGTGTGGTGGAACGGCGGAAGAGTGGAACAGTGATGGTGGAATAGTGTGGTGGAACAGTGATGGTGCAACAGTGGAACAGTGATAGTGAAACAGTGTTGTGGAGCAGTGGACCAGTGATGGTAGAAGAGTGTGGTGGAACGGCGGAAGAGTGGAACAGTGATGGTGGAATAGTGTGGTGGAACAGTGATGGTGGAACAGTGTGGTGCAACAGTGGAACAGTGATAGTGGAACAGTGATGGTGGAACAGTGAAACAGTGTGGTGGAACACTGGAACAGTGATGATCAAACAGTGTGGTCCAACAGTGGAACAGTAATGGTGGAATAGTGTGGTGGAACAGTTAAACATTGATGGTAAAACAGTGTGGTGGAACACTGGAACAGTGTTGGTGGAACAGTGTGGTGGAACAGTGTGGTGGAACAATGCAACAGTGAAGGTGGAACGGTGTGGTGAAAATGTGGAACAGTGATAGTGGAACAGCGTTGTAGAACAGTGCAACAGTGATGGTAGAACAGCGTTGGTGGAACAGTGGAACAGTGATGGTGGAACTGTGTGGTGGAAAAGTGGAACAGTGATGGTGGAACTGTGTGGAGGAAGAGTGGAACAGTGTTGGTGGAACAGTAAAACAGTGATCTTGGAACAGCGGAACAGTCATGGTGAAACTGTGTGGTGGAAAAGTGATAGTGGAAGAGTGAAACTGATCGTGGAACAGCGGAACAGTGCAGGTGAACCTGTGTGGTGGAACAGTGGAACAGTGATGGTGGCACAGTGTGGTGGAACAGTGGAACAGTGATGGTGGAAGAGTGTGGTGGAGCAGTGGAACAGTGATAGTGAAACAGTGTTCTGGAACAGTGATGGTGGAACAGTGAAACGGTGTGGTGGAACACTGGAACAGTGATGGTGGAACATCGTGGTGGAACAGAGGAACAGCGATGGTGGAAAGCAGTGTGGTGGAGCAGTGGAACAGTGATAGTGGAAAAGTGTTGTGGAACAGTGAACAGTGATCGTGGAATAGTGGAACAGTGATGATGAAACTGTGTGTTGGAACAGTGGAACAGTGATGGTGGAACAGTGGAAAAGTGTTGGTGGAACAGTGTGATGTAACAGTGGAACAGTGATGGTGGAACAGTGTGGTGCAACAGTGGAACATTGATAGTGGAACAGTGTTGTGGAACAGTGGAACAGTGGAGCAGTGGAACAGTGATGGTGGAACAGTGAAACAGTGATGGTAGAACAGTGGAACAGTGCGGGTGGAACAGTGAAACAGTGTGGCGGAACACTGGAACGGTGATGGTGGAACAGTGTGGTGGAACGGAAGAACAGTGATGGTGGAAACGTGTTGGTGGAACAGTGGAACAGTGATGGTGGAACAGTGGTGGAGGAGTGGAACAGTGATAGTGGAACAGTGTTGTGGAACATTGAACAGTGATCGTGGAAGAGTGGAACAGTGATCGTAAAACTGTGTGGTGGAAAAGTGGAGGTGGACCAGTGTTGATGGAACAGTGGAACAGTGATGGTAGAACAGTGGAACAGTGTTGGGAGAACAGTGAAAGAGTGATCGCGGAACAGTGGAACAGTGATGGTGAAACTGCGTGGTGGAACAGTGGAACAGTTATGGTGGAACAGTGTGGTGGAACGGTGGAACAGTGGAACAGTGATAGAGGAATAGTGGGGTGGAACAGTGGGACAGTGATGGTGGAACAGTGTGGTGCAACAGTGGAACAGTGATAGTAGAACAGTGTTGTGGAACAGTAGAACAGTGCTGGTGGAACAGTGTGGTGGAACATTGGAACAGTGATAGTGGAACAGTGTTGTGGAACAGTGAAACATTGATGGTTGAACAGTGTTTGTGGAACAGTGAAACAGTGATAGTGGAACAGTGTGGTGGAACGCTGGAACAGTGATGGTGGAACAGTCTGGTGGAACAGTGGAACAGTGATGGTGGAACAGTGTGGTGCAACAGTGGAACAGTGATAGTGAAACAGTGTTGTGGAGCAGTGGACCAGTGTTGGTAGAACAGTGAAAGAGTGATCGTGGAACAGTGGAACAGTGATGGTGAAACTGCGTGGTGGAACAGTGGAACAGTTATGGTGGAACAGTGTGGTGGAACGGTGGAACAGTGGAACAGTGATAGAGGAATAGTGGGGTGGAACAGTGGGACAGTGATGGTGGAACAGTGTGGTGCAACAGTGGAACAGTGATAGTAGAACAGTGTTGTGGAACAGTAGAACAGTGCTGGTGGAACAGTGTGGTGGAACATTGGAACAGTGATAGTGGAACAGTGTTGTGGAACAGTGAAACATTGATGGTTGAACAGTGTTTGTGGAACAGTGAAACAGTGATAGTGGAACAGTGTGGTGGAACGCTGGAACAGTGATGGTGGAACAGTCTGGTGGAACAGTGGAACAGTGATGGTGGAACAGTGTGGTGCAACAGTGGAACAGTGATAGTGAAACAGTGTTGTGGAGCAGTGGACCAGTGTTGGTAGAACAGTGAAAGAGTGATCGTGGAACAGTGGAACAGTGATGGTGAAACTGCGTGGTGGAACAGTGGAACAGTGATGGTGGAACAGTGTGGTGCAACAGTGGAACAGTGATAGTGAAACAGTGTTGTGGAGCAGTGGACCAGTGATGGTAGAAGAGTGTGGTGGAACGGCGGAAGAGTGGAACAGTGATGGTGGAATAGTGTGGTGGAACAGTGATGGTGGAACAGCGTGGTGCAACAGTGGAACAGTGATAGTGGAACAGTGATGGTGGAACAGTGCTAGTGGAACAGTGAAACAGTGTGGTGGAACACTGGAACAGTGATGGTCAAACAGTGTGGTCCAACAGTGGAGCAGTAATGGTGGAATAGTGTGGTGGAACAGTGAAACATTGATGGTGGAACAGTGGAACAGTGATATTGGAAAAGTGTTGTAAAACAGTGGAACATTGATAGTGGAACAGTGTTGGTAGAACAGTGAAACAGTGATAGTGGAACAGTGTGGTGGAACAAGGAACAGTGTTGGTGGAACAGTGTGGTGGAACACTGGAACAGTGATGGTGGAACAGTGTTGGAGGAACAGTGTTGTGGAACAATGCAACAGTGAAGGTGGAACGGTGTGGTGAGAAGGTGGAACAGTGATGGTGGAACAGTGTGGTGGAGCAGTGGAACAGTTATAGTGGAACAGTGGAACAGTGTTGGTGGAACAGTGTGGTGGAACAGTGGAACAGTGATGGTGGAACAGTGTGGTGCAACAGTGGAACAGTGTTGTGGAACAGTGAAACAGTGATGGTAGAACAGTGGAACAGTGTTGGTGGAACAGTGAAAGAGTGATCGTGGAACAGTGGAACAGTGATGGTGAAACTGTGTGGTGGAACAGTGTAACAGTGTTGGTTGAACAGTGAAACAGTGATTGTTGAACAGTGGAACAATGATGGTGGAACAGTGGAACAGTGTTGGTGGAACAGTGAAACAGTGATTGTGGAACAGTGGAACAGTGATGGTGGAACTGTGTGGTGGAAGAGTGGAACAGTGATGGTGGAATAGTGTGGTGGAAGAGTGGATTAGTGATGGTGGAATAGTGTGGTGGAACAGTGGAACAGTGATGGTGGAACAGCGTGGTTGAACAGTGGAACAGTTATGGTTGAACTGTGTGGTGGAACAGTTGAACAGTAGTAGTGGAACAGTTTTTCCAGATCCATTTTATGGCTAATCAAGTTCATGGTTATAACGCGCGTAGAATAAATGAATTTTATATTCCTTTCTGCCGTACCAAGATAAGAAAGTTGTTTATTAAGGTATTGTTTTCTTTAAGAAGCTGAATTCTTTCATTTGTGATGGCCCCTTCTTATATTCGTTCCAATCCAGAGTTAAAAACTTTCTTCTTTCCTGCTACAGAATTCTTAATTTAAATTAGTCTTTGTTTAGTTTTTCGTTACTATACGTACTTTTAATGCATTACTATCCGCGAATTTTCCCTTTACTTATTTCTTTGTGACTGGGGAGCAAAGGCTTCACAGACCTGCTGGTTTCTTCTGGGCTCCCTTGCCAACTTACAATACTTATATGTATCCTTGTATTGAAATTTATTTTGGCTAAATAAACTGAACTGAACTGAACAGAACTACGTTTAACCTTGCTTTATGCAATTATGTAAATGATACGTGCGCTGTGATTGGTCGTTGCCATGTTCTATTGGAGTACAGATACATGAATGACGTCACCGAAAAATTGTTTTCTTTGTTTTGTTCAAAATGGCGCGCGGTTTTAAAAATGTTTGTGAGATTATTTCGAATTAGGCAAGTGAGAGCCTTGCAAAACGTTCAGCAGGAGCTATTTAAAAAGACGAAAAATGGAGAAACGGAGGCAAAAAGGGTTCTTGACAACTTGAGAATGCCTTAACAACAGTTGCGATCGTGTTGCATCGCTACGAGAGATTCGCTGTTTTTGCAAAATGTTTTCCCCATTAGTCTGCTTTGAGCAAGAAAAGATGTTGAAAAGAACGTTTGGAAGAAACTTACTACAAGTAAGATTAAGGTAAAAAGAAGAAGCAGACACGAAAAGTAGAGTTTGGGACTTCAACAATGCCTAAACTAACACAAATCCTCGAACAGTCAAGCGCTACGAGGAAGGCCGTATGTGTATCGGTCTTTTTTCTTTTCTGATCATTGTATAAAACAAATAGATTTCATGTTGCCGTGGGTCTGTTCAGTAAAAGATCACAGAACACGTCGTCTGCGGCTCGTGTGCCACTTCTTTGTTTTTACCACATTTTGACGTCATCTGTGATCTATATTACTGAACAGACACGGAACATGGAATCTATTTGTTAAATAATATGTACGGAGCCCAGTCAACGGCACAGGCGCGTGTTAATATCGGACGATTTACAAACATAAAAACATACAAAAAGCGTTTCCTAGAACATTATTAGCTAATAAAGAAATTGGAATGATATGAGTTCGCTCATCCGTGCACTAACCTAGGGCTAGGTCGGCACGAAACTGGATATTTTTGAACCCATATATTTTTTATCCAGATTCGTGTGAACCGGGCCTTAAACCACTATGGAGAGCGGTTTCAAACCAACGCGGTTTCGGTGCAGACCGGATTCACTGGTTTCGTGTGGACGCAAGGCCGATTCGTATAAAAAAGTATGCGGTCTTAAAAATATTAGGATTTGTGTGGAAGTAGCCTAAATTACGTCCACAATTAACAATGCACGCGAGCTACTTTATCTATGCCTACAAGCAGCACGCAGCAGTTGTGTCAATAAGTTTTCGTGAATAAGCAGAGTTTTAAACGTGTCTTAAAGCACTGTACCTTCAACAATAGCTGTAAGGCCGGAGTGATGGGTATAGAATCGAGAGGGCGACCCGTTAAAGCGCGCCCGATCTCCAGTAAGGGATTCCTTAGTGTAACACCGCCATTTTTTATTTGTGTTGGTCACATCATAATCAAAGCGGGCGTACGTATTCTCCCCTGGGTGAGCTGTCTCACAGAATTCACTCAACTTAGCTTGAAGGTCTGTAAGAAAACGTACAGAAAACATTAAGTCAGGGTTGTCAGAATGCGCCGGCTACCTTGAGGGTTTCGCCGGCTGTAAATTGTTAGAGGAAACGAAAACAATGGAAGATTTAAAATATTGTAAAAAGAGAAAATAGAAAAAGGTAAAAGAAATCCTTTTAATCGTGCCCTGCATGATCGTTTTGCGATTTTAAACGGGTTTCGAATCCGCTCTCGCTTAGTTCTTCCCGTCGCCGTAGTAAGATACAATAAAGCGAATAAAAATAGCCTAGATGTATGCAAAAGGGTCTGCTTACATTGTCTTTATATAATCTTTCGTGGAGAATGAAGAATAAAAGATACGCAGAAGTTTTAAAAAATCTCTTTTTAAGAATTTTGTATGCGTTGGTGTTCTATTTTCTATTTCGAAACAATTCTCAAACAAAGTTATCGTTTTCACCCTCTAAGAGATATGTGTTTCCCAGGTGGGGGAACACATATCACTAGGGATATGTGTTTCCCAGGTAGGGGAACATATATCACTAGGGATACGTGTTTCCCGGATAGGGGAACACATATCACTAGGGATATGTGTTTCCCAGGTAGGGGAACATATGTCACTAGGGATAAGTGTTTCCCAGGTAGGGGAACACATATCACTGGGGATATGTGTTTTCCAAGTAGGGGAACACATATCATTAGGGATATGTGTTTCCCAGGTGGGAGAACACATATCAGTAGGGATATATGTTTCCCAGGTAGGGGAACACATATCACTAGAGCATTCCTTTCCGTAACCTCTTGATTTTAGATATCAGACAAAACACAACTCGTATGACAATATTCTTATAGTTTTAGGTGTATGGACGAAAGAAACGCTCCTTCGAGTTTTGAGTTTGAAACATTTTTTCTGTGTTTGGATATCAGATGAAACACTTTATCTCGTGGTTGATACAGTTTAGTTTCTAGATACTTTAATGAAAACGAAGAAGTTATACCCGCTCTCTCGTAACATCTTTGTACATCTCGCTTGGTTACGTCACAAACGCACTTGCCACTGATCTCATCACAGTACTGCCCACGAAGACAAGGCGGATCACATAAGGAATCTAGTAAAAGGAAAGAGAACAAAGAGAAATATAGAAAACAAGAAGAAATATACGAGCTAACAGGTCACTCTATTTCTGTTTTCGGAATAGACTATCACCTTAATATCTCCTTCAGCTAAAACCGTGGCCCCAAAGTATTCTTACGCCTTGCGTAAAAAATGTCACAGCTGCGCCTGTTCCTTTTCGTAAATCCGGACACACCTTCAATGTTTGCGACAATCATTATTTTTAGTCATATTATGGCTTAAATACAGGCGTTTAGTATTTGATTGTAAAACTCCCTGAAGAAGTCTACGTTAGTTTGACGAAACGCGTAGGAGAATAAACAAGTTTTACAGCAACAGTTCGCAGAGTGCTGCTCACTAGTTTAGTTTTAAAAATTTTTAAAAATTTAAAAATTTAAAAATTTTAAAAATTTCAAATTTAAAAATTTAAAAATTAAAAAAAAAAAAATTAAAAATTTTAAAAATTTAAAAATTTTTAAAAATTTAAAAATTTTTAAAAATTTTAAAATTTTAAAAATTGCTTTGAACACATAACGTTGGTTTTATTGCAGCCATTTTCTCACATGACTCATTTCCCTTATTAAACGAACGAGGTGTAGTAAGAGGCTACAAAACGAGAATGAAAGAGGAAGGCGATACATACCAAAGGGATAAAGCACTTCCATGTCACTTAAGTCCACAACTGAATCCTGAAACTCACACAATGAACGATTTCCTTTGTAAACGTTTCCAACGTTAAAGAAGGCAGACCCATTTTTGAGATTAATTACGAGGTCGCTCCCGAATCGAATTTCTCCCTGTAATCGGTTTAAGGCATAAGACCTGTTAGTGGACAAAACGTTCAACTTTCTTTCCATATTTTGCGCCATTGTGGATTGCAGTGTGAACAGGAAAGCTTTCTTACTTGGTATGAATCCACTGACGAAACCTAACAATAAGAAATGAACAAGATCAAAAGAAATCTAGAAGCGACACGTAGGGTCGTAACTTCAACTGTCTTGAAATGTCAATGAAAAAGGCTATGATCCCCTCAAAAACATGTTCAATCTAATCAGTTTGAAAAGAAACTGATTTTTTTCGTATGATAGCCTCTCTCGGTTCAGCCGTATAACTTGAGGTAAGATAGAGTAAGATAGGGTAGAATAAGATTGGATAGGATAAGATGGGATGGGATGGAATGGAATGGGATAGGTTAGAATAGAATCAGCTTTATTTAATCACGCTAAACTAATTCAACATAAGAGGCGGTTTCCTTTACGGGCGTGCCTCAGAAAAACATTACAATTTCTTAAATTACAAAAGTTCACCAAGCGTACTAAATAAAAATAAGTACTAACGCCTAAAGCTAGAAGTAAGAGTACGCTAAATTATTAGTTAAAATATAAAAATTACTATAACGCAAAAGCGCTTCGCTAATTCAGGTGTAGAACTAACACAGTGGCAAGGTTTAAGCTTACCACTCCATGGTTTATCGGCGAATCCACCAAACAAACAATCGCGTTCTCGGATAATAACAACTGTGGCCGCTTTAAGCGCACACTGACTCTGAAAAATACTTGCATTCCAGCCATCTGCATTGGCGCGGAAGCATGGAACCCAGTACACGTTACCCTGTCCCTCCTCGGCCAACCAGTTGTTTAAGGTGTCCTGGTAGAATGGGCTATTCTGAAGCATCGCTGAGTTGATTCCTACATGTACAAGAAGAAAATATATATACACATAAAATGTATAGAACATAGTTGCAAGTAGAAACTTTTAAAATCATTAATAATTCATGAGGAGAAAACAAAGGACATCACTAATTACCAATACTGGCGAACTTACTTCTAGTTGTTTGAATATCAGATGAAACACTCCCTCTCGTGTTTGATATACTACTTCTCGGTGTTTCGATATCAGATGAAACACTCCTCGTGTTTAACACAACTCTTCCGGGTTTTTGGATATCAGGTGAAACACTCCTCCTCGTGTATTTGATAGATTACCGTAAAATTCCCAAAATAAGCCCCCGGGGCTTATATTTTTCAAAGACCCTTTTTGAGGGGCTTATTTTTTGAGGGGCTTATATTCGGAGGGACTTATCTACGGAGGGAAATTTGCGTTTCAAAATCGATTGGGCTAGCCTTGAGTTGGAAGGAAAATTACCGTTTTGGCTTTGTTTTACTTTGTATTTGAGGGCAATTTTCCAAGTACAAGCCCCGGGGGGGCTTATATTTGGAGGGGCGATTTACCGGAGGGTTTTTTGCGTTACCGGTTTGGGGGGGCTTATATTTTGAAGGGCTTATACATGGAGAGGCTTATTTTCGGAATTTTACGGTAATTCTTAATTTCTGGATATCGGATAAAACGCTCCTCAATATAGGGCGACAAACAAAACGTTGCTTAGAAAACAAGCTGCATCAAATGAAGCGTACAAACCTGACAGTGCCTGTGTAGCCGCTTTTGGCGGTTCCAAGGGACACTCATCAGAGACTCCAAGACTTAAATCATCAATGGCTATGTCACTAGTATAACCATTACCAATTACATCTTCAAAGATAACCTGCAAAATATCATTATGTACATCATCAATGGCTGTATCATTTGTATAACCATAATCAAAAGGTAACCTGCGGAATGTGACAGGGTGAATGTCAGGTGGGAGTACGGAGTTGATATTTTGGAGAGTAAAAAACAGGGAAAAAAACGATTGTTTATGAGACTGATTTTATGAGGTGTTTATTTTACCTTTTAATATTTCGGGAAGAAACAGCGAAAGAAACTCAATCAGACGTTAAAGTCACCTGTCGCACATTCTAAGGTAAAAGGGCCAAAAAAGGACTCGAATCTTGCCATTCACACTTCCACGGCTTTTCCTACCTGAAAGGGGAGTTTGCTTGCTATTGGAACACTAGCTGAATACCATTGGTCGCCTTGATCACCAGCAAGTCTCCATAGCAACGTCTCTTGTCCACCATGGTCACGAATGTACACATTCAAGCGACCAATGGTTGAGCCGTACATATGGTACCGAAATGAAAGACACTTATGGGATTCTGTGGCATACAGAGTCAAAATTCGGGCCTTCTGTCCTCGCTTTTTGGGATATGAAGATTCCACATAGATATAGCTTCTTTCATCTGGTAAAAGAGAAGTGAAAACGCTTTGAAAGATGAGATGGGATAACAGCGCAGAGCAGTTACCCCCAGTGCAGCCTTTCTAAGAGGTCCCCCAGGTTTTCGAGCTCTGAAATGCTACCTTAAGTGCAGAAGGAACCCTAACATAGCTTTAGCATAATCGGAAATGTGTTTTCAATATCTTCGTATGGAAAAAACCGCCTAACCGAGGACAACGAACCTCGATGGCTACTTGTTAACAAAACGAAGGTTATCGAGACGCACTTGCCTGATTGTTAAAACAAAAATAATTTAACAAACGACATTTTACCAGCATGGTGAGAGTTCACTAGAGCCAGTCAACTTAGGGCGCTTTTCCATTTGTCAGAACTGACCCGCCAGACCATTCCAGTCACCATGACAATTTCCATTTTCATCAAAACTCTCCAGCCATATAAGTCAAATCCTGAGAATGTACCAAAGGAGATGGTTTTTCAGCAAAAACTCTTGGAAAAAGCCTATTTCATTTTCAAACTGACTGGTCCAGCAATGGTCTGGCCGGCCAGTTCTGACAAATGGAAAGCACCCTTAGTTTTTCCAGTGCGCGCATACAAGCCATAGGATCCCCTATTTGTGACTGAAAATGCAAGTTAGTAACATTTACGGTGTCAAATACCTCTGCGGCATCCAAATATTTCAAGCCTGAGAGAAGGATAGTTGTACCATGTTTGAGGATAAATCCGCACAAATTTTGCTGTAATTGAGAGAGAATTCGATACCACTGTTGATCTGTCGCTGTTCGCTTGAAAACTCTAAGAAGAGATAAAAAGGTTGGAGAATCGATCATTCTTTTGACAATTGTTTTAAAGTAAAGTGTGCAAGGTACTCATAGTTTCTTTTTCTTGAACCTTGTTAATCAATAACTGTTCTATCATTCAGTCAGTACTCTGCAGCCTGGTTTTTTGTAATATTTTATTGACAGACCCAGCAAAACTAAGCCACAGACTTATTACAGATTTCACGATTCATTTTCGTTGGTAAATAATGTTTAACTAATAAATGCGCCAACTTGAAAAAATATGTCAAAATGAAAAAAAAAAAAAGATAAAACTTCTAACATTTGACAAGTTCTCTCCACTAATTCCCGCCACTACGACATTCTCGCTAAAATTCGTAGTAGAAGGACGACGGCTATCACGATTTCCCGCCAAAATGACCCTGGTTTACGCGCGCGCACCGCTTGGTGTTGAGAAAATCTTGTTCTCGTAATCGTATATGCCTTAGAATCTAAAGGTCTCTAATATCTTACCTTGGGATTTCCATCAGTGGGGAAGTCACGATAAGGATCATTTTGAGAGGACCGTGACTTGATAGTGTATTGTGTGACCCATTCATCATTGTCTGGTCTACCTTGGGTTGCAACCTGTGTTATCAGTGTGAGCCACCTAACGTTGATCTCAATCCATGGTGCTGTATCTGTGGGACTTGGCGCCCAACAGCCTGCGGAGTGAAGCCGGACATTTCGACTCGCGAACACAGCGCTGCGACCAGAGGATGACGTAAATTGAGTTTCAACAAAAAGGTAGTTTCCGAAGCAAACTGGATCAATACATAGCGGGGGAAATTCGGCAGGTAAACCTAAAAAAATAATCAGAGCTCTCATGATTAAAATATTTATGTAATTTATCTCCTTATCATTGATTTGTTCACAGGGGAAAGAACAATTCAGCATTGTTTTCCGGGAAGGCAAACTAAAAACGGCCATGTTCATGAATATCACGAAATTATAAATGACATGCTCTCTAGTTATCTTGAAAACTTCAAGTGGATAGAAAGTTGCGGCTGGTGACTGCGAAGATCAGAGTTACCGTCAAGTCAAATTTCGTTGGGTCCGCTTTTGAAAAAGGAATTGGCGTCACACATTTAGAGATGCAAAGCAAAGATTTTGCGTGGGACCAGAGGCAGCGATTATTTTCAATCTGCAGCGTGTATTGACGGTTCGATGTGAATCGGTCCGTTTGTCTTAGCGGAGTTAAACATGCGATGCAATAATCAGAAGAATTTAATTTTCACCGTCATCACAAGGTCCTGTGTTGCTCGAGGAAGTACAAGAAACTCTTGGAAGCCATAAAAGGTTCTGAACTTCGCCCTCCGTTTGATACGTTGCCCTTTTCAGTACGTACCACGATCCCTCTACAACGTTCACTGCAAAAAATGGAGAAACTATAAAAATATTCTACAGAGCAATGTATAGTACTTGCTGGAAACTAAAAATGTTCTCGTGACGGTTCGAATGAAATCTACCACTCTTCACAGGTATTTATAGGGTATTTGTATTAGGCCTAACTTAGTTCCAACGGGATCAATTTATTCTATTTTAGGCACCATCACAAACTGAACCCTTCCCTCACCAAGCAATATTACATGTAACTTTTATTGTACAGACCTCGCCGGTTGTACAAGATTGCATTTCTTCTTAGGCTCTGTTAAACTAGATCGAATATGATGGTGAATATGGTCAATATGATGGCCTTTATGATCAATAATTATGATGGTCAATATGGGCAATATGATGGACAATATGGGCAATATGATGGACAATATGGGCAATATGATGGTGAAAATGGGCAATATGGTGGTCCTATATAATGGACGTCATCCAACACTGTTGGACACCACAAGTTGGAGCGATTTAATCACCTCCTGGGCAGTGCTGGAAGTTGTTGAAAGATTTAAAAGATGATGGATCAAGTCTGAATGGGTTGAAACGCTTTGGGTCCGTTCAAACCACGACAAGTAAACCCAAAACTATTATTGAAAAATGTTGGGTGAACCTCTTAGATCTTGAAACACGCGAATAACATGGTAAAAAAATCTATCCAGGCACATTGGCTCAAAGTAATTTTGACGCCGATTGCAGCTACGAATTAATACTTACAAGAAGTCATGTAATTGGCCATCACTTCTTCTTCAGAAACAAATCTTTCCCATATGCGTAAGTCTGACATCTGCAGATTCGTACCCAATGAGTTGACACTCCCATTTTCACCCAATACTCCACCAATCTTAACGTGAGTAGCAGGGACCAAGTCCTCGGTCGCAATAAACTCGGGTAGGTTAGTATACGATGATGGTTCGCCATTTATAAATACCCTTAAACCCCACATGTCGTGCCATGTGACTGTCACGTGCTCCCATTCATGTGGCTCGCTGGAACTGTAAGTGGTTAAAGACCATTCAAGACCTTCCATGCTTCTGACATGTAGTTCGTACGAAGATATGTTTGGCACTTTATATATTGTGAGTCCAGTGGAAGGGGCGACTTCTGCAGTTAATGAAAGGACGTTGGTCTTTCCTCCAAGGAGTATGTCTATGATAATGACAACAACAACAAAAACGATAAGCATCATACTATTTATTATCGAAAGGTTATTATGGCCGTTATCACCACATCATATTTCCCATCACTTCCTATCTCAAATCTCAAAATACTTTCAAAGCTCGAAAATAGTCTCAGAGTCTCAACCTCCGAGTCTCCAAGTTCTTAACACCAAACCCCCTACAATGAGCTCCTCCGTATGTAGATGGCAGTTATCTAATTCTATTCATTTCTTAAGTGGGGAAATCTCCAGAAACCTAAAGTCTCTAGTCTAAAAAAAATATTCCTTTCAGTCGGAACATCCTCCTATAGTCAACAAAAATGGAGTGTTCACAAGCTGGCACTCACCTTCATAAACAAAAACCTCCACATCGTCAGGGACGAAATAAGCACTCCCCGCCAATAGATTTACCGCCTCTGTAGTTAAAGGCTCAATACCCCAAGGTAACTGGTATTCACGCCCCAGTTGACTGAATGAACGGAGGCCTTCGTTTGCTCTGTCACCTATAAACAGATCACTAGTGCCAAATACTGGGCCTTGGAGCGGAAGGCTTTGAGCAGCACGAAACGTATTGTTTATTTGAAGCTTGATGGCTTGCGTGCGCTCAGGGTTCTGTAAACTAAACAGAAAGGCCGAGGAACTTGCTATGAATCCCCCGCCTGAAAAAGGAACACACAAGTAAGTAATTAAATAGAGACGATTTAAAGAAAAAACGGTGATTTGAATTTTTCGTCTTTTTTGGGATATCCTGCGGTGAACTCGTCAAAAGGAAGGACTCTGTAGGGTCGACGTCCTTCTAAGAACATTCGTAGATTTACCTGGTATAAAAAACGACAAGGGCCACACAAACCTTTGACGAAGGCGATTTATATCGGTAAGTTATCTACCAATCAAAATAATCCATACTTACCACCCCATGACTGGTCTAAATAACCACCAAATATGTATCCATCCACTTTAACGAGCGTCACGCTAGCACCGCGATCGTCGCAGTTCGCGTGAAATGCAGCGGCTGACCAACCATCGTCAATAGCGCGGTAACAACGAGTCCATCGAGACTCGGGAGAGGTCACAGCAGATAGCAAACTGTTGAGGTCCTGGTGAAGAGTGGAATTCCCGCCCAGAATGTGGGAAATGAACTTTGCTGCATTAAAAGAACACAGTCGGTTTATGCACATCCGTATTAGATACCATTTCTTTTCTAATTTGCAGATCACAAGATACGCGCGTGAAACAGAAAGTGATATTCCCATCCTTTTAAATATCTAAACAAACCTTGTGGAGTCGACGTAATTGCAAGTCAAAATCGTGATTACAGACCCTAACTCATATAAGAGCATTTGTTTTGCTACTATTGAGAATTCACCAATGGACTTGTCCAGGGAAAGCCAAATATGAACGAATACTTACCAAATCGAAGAATCAGTATGAATCAGTGAAGTGCTCTGTATCAGAGTTTTATTTATTCCTTGGTATTACGCGACAGGGTCACTGACTGAGCTTTTGGCTATGCCGTCTATGGCACGACTGGCGAAGGTAAGAAATTTAAAAAAAGGAAAAAAAGCAGAATAAAGGCACGTACGTTCGTTTTTTAGCCAAAAGCTAACGGCGAATCCACCTGGACATAGGCTTGGGTCATTAAGACAGTCATCTCCTGTCGTATCAAACCGCAGTGTTGCGTTTCCTTGTATGCTCAGAACTTTCATGTGGGTATCAACACCATCAACAGAAGAGATGACTGCTTCCTGCGTTGACAGCAAGTCAGCAAAACCACCGTTACACGTGAAGCCAGAGAAATCCAAACGGTGCTTTTCTGTAAAGGAAATGGAAACAATATGTGAGAATCAAATAACCAATAACAGTCAACCCTCTCTTAAAGACGGACACCTTTGAGGTCGCACCAAATGTCGATCTAAGAGTGATGTCCGTCTTATAAAGCGTCAAATAACGGGAGTAAAGAAAGGCAGAGACCAACTCTGAGTGTCCGTTTTAGCAAAGTGTCCGTTAAGAGAGAGAAACCATTGGGAACGGACGGGGAAGTAGGGATACGGGGGAAGTCAGGGGCTCCGTACTTGACACTTCCCATGATGGAGAAATAATGAACAATTTTATTAACGTGTCACGTCCTCAGGTTGGCAGCATGAATCCTCCTAATCAGGGATATTTGGAGACCGGAAGTAAGCGTTCTATCTTTATTGAATAGTGTCTATCTCTAGAAAAACGATGAACGAATTCAAACCGTTTTCAATGGTATGCACAAGTTTGGACCCTTCTATCAAACATTACTAGATCCGCCCATGCGGGATTACTGATCTGTCTTTGATTGGTGCTCGTCTTAAAGGCTGGCAAAGTAAATGATCACTCCTCTGTAACGGACCCAGTGAAATTTATATTTTCACCGGGTTCTCGGAGTAAACGTCACCAGGTTGGCTTATTTTCCAGTGGGTAGTTAGGTTTGTTGAAAACCTTTAACATTTTTCTCTAGCGAGAAGAGCGATTAGAGCTGATGGTCGGGGAGGGAATTACAACAGGAGCCTGGGGATCACAAAGATAGTGCACTGTCAAGAAGTTCGCAAAATAAACTGAAATACCGAGGTTTTTATCTTTAATGTTCGCTGTCTTTTATATCCAGTCTCCCCTACTTACGATAACATACCTTTAACTTTACACGAGGAAGGTTTTTTAACAGAAACAGAAGAGCTTCTCCATGTTTTTATTTCCGGCCAAGGAAGTAGATTCCCGACTTCCGCTCCACAACTCAGTGACATCCTGTTGATTTTGTCTTCTGCTATATCCATGTTCCACACATTAAAATGGCTCAGATGGCCCTCAAAGGAGAAAGAACTGTCATAACTGTAAGCCGTTGACCATTGCTGCCCAATTACCAGCTTTCCCGGCGCTACGTGAACTCCATTTGAAAAGTTAAAGCCTTTTTCAACTCTGTTGCCGTCCACGTGAATGCCCCATCGACCATCACTGCTTCGCCACGTGACGCAGACATGGTGCCAAAGTGAGTCACCTCTGACGTCAGCTGTTTTAGCCACCGATCTTTGCTCTCCATTCACAAAAATGACCATATGGTTTTCCAGATCATGAAAGCTGAAGGCATTGATATCTTGGTCATTAGTCAGTGAAAACACAGCCATTGAATTGGAACCCGTGCTTGGCAACATCATCCACCAACACACTGTTATTTCGAGAAAGTCTGAAAGCTCCATTGGACCAACATAAAGTGAAATGGAACTCCTCTTAAAGTACAATTCATAATCCCATGTTCGCTCTACGAAAAGAGAAAAGAAATAATGGGTGAGTGTGTGCTTTTTTAGTTTCACATATTTTTTGCAAGAGAATTTAAAAGTACTGTATCTTCCTTAATTTTTCAATTGATCACCTTAAAAGTCGTTTTGTTTCCTTTTGCTGAATTGGGGCATTTTTAATAGTTACCTTACCTTTTCCAACGCCGTTTAGAGAGTCCCCAATAAGGTTCTTCAATCCCGTAATGCGGTTGGTTATTTTTGGCATCCCAAATCCCGTGCATACTTTCAATCCCGAATCTCGTCCCAATTTTGCTTTAAAATCCCGATTCCCTAACTTCAAATAAGGAAATCCCGGATCCCGAAAAAAGTATTAGGGACTCTCCGATTACCTTAGAGCCTCTGCAAATTTTGCCCCATATGGGGTAGGAAATGAGCGTTCATGAGCAAGAAGCCATGAGTGTTGAGGCGGTGTGTGACAGTCATTTCTGTCATTCTGCTGACCTAGAAGTCTTACCTCTCTAAGCAAGTATATATGGTACAACCTTACCTTTGTTGGGCTTGATCATCATACTCGCGGCAGTCAAAGGCGTTCCAGTCCCTGACCACGTGTTCCACGTCATCTTAGAAACACCATTGCCATTAAGCTGCGAATTCCCACACGCGTTATACCACCACCCTCCCCTCCCCGAAGAAGCACAGTTTTGACTGGGATCCTCATCATTGTCCTTGTCCCTGGTTGTAAAAGACATCTCGTGATGGACTTTAAGGGAGTCCCCTGCAGTTCCTGTGTACCCCTGTACGTAGAGTTTGTAGTTTTCATCTCGAGGTTTGACCCAGAATCTCTTGTACGCGGCGTGAGCTCGGTGAATTCCTCTTTTAAGCTGAATAAGTAGCTGATAAGGTCCCTCTTCCAACTCGCAACCACTGTGCAGGTACTTGTTTCCTAGCCATAAATCGCTCGTGCATCCGTCACTGAGCCAGATATCTTTATTGTTCACATTGTCAATACAACTGCCGAATCCGTTCTCATAGGCTGACCATGGTCGGTTAAACTGAAGGGCGAAATCGGCATGACGCTGAACGACCATCCATCCGCCGCCATTGACGAGGCTACAGAAAACAGGGAGGTCTTCCATTCCTTCCTCGTCGATGTAGAAAAAATCCTCCTTTGTCGTCGAGAGAGAGTCAAGGCAGCTCGCTTCTGTTAACACAAAAGTAGATTCACACATGTAACTAACCCATTCACCTCTGAACCGCCAGTGAAGATCCACGTCCCTTATACAATCACCTCTCTCAAGGATGGAAACCTTTGGGACCGGCACTAAGTCTTAGGGGGCGGGGGGTACTTGGGTTAATTTTTGCTGGGTATGTGTCGCTGGTCTCTCAGAACCCATACCCCATTATAGCCTATCCTGTGGCCAAATTTCGACCCCATCTTAGTCACTTGTGGAAAAACGTAATTTTCGCGATCCCAAGTTAGTAACTTTCTTTTTATGCATCTAACTAATAAAGCCTTTTAACTAGGTCATCTTGAAATGAATTGACACTTTGGTTAACTTTAATGAAGTAAAACTTTTCCCATTTTTAAATCGTTACCTACATGAATTTTCTGTTCCCAAAAATGTGCGATCCCATTCTAGAACTCTAAAGAAAATACAGCTCTATTAGAGTCAATCCAGTCGTGAAAATGCAAGCCCATCCAGCGGCACACCCCTATTAGCCTATTACTTGAAAGTAACCCCCGGGCATTAAGTGTCCAACTAAGAGAGATGTCCGTTAGCCCGTCAGGTCTTTGTTTATTATGCTTTTATTTCCCCCACTAAAATGCTCCACCTTAATGCTCCATTTTACCCACGAAAATGCTTGGTGCGACCACCTCTTGACCATCATCTTTGGGCTTTGCATCTGATTGGTCGAGAAAGTCAAACGAGCCAATCAGAACTCCAAACAATTACCTGCAGCGGCAAGAGCGGGAAAAGGCGTACGACCACCTCATGACCACCATTTTTTGCTCTGCAGCTGATTGGTCGAGAGAGTCTAACGAGATATTTACGCCAACGGCAGAGCGTGGGAATACATTGCATATTGTCCACACACTAGCCTAGCGTGAGTAGCTGGTGGGATTAGCAAAAGAGTGCTGAAGTTTTCTGGCGGCGTGATCGCGACCCACCAGCTACACCGGCTACCCACGCACCAGAAATTACATTTTCCGATGAAGGAAATAATTCATTTGAGCACAGGATACTTACTTCGCCTGACTGGACATTCCCACTGAGGAGAGGAGAGCAGTGCACTCGGAGCAGCTGCCAAAAGATCGCTCCACGCGACGGTGGTCCCGTCTGTTAAACCGCAGGTCAGAAAGAGCTGTCGAATCCGAGTTTCGGATAAAACCTCACCCCACATGTTTACGTCATTAAAGATACCCACGTAAGCGTGCTGTAGAAGAAAAGCATCAGCCGTTTCATCCCACGCTTGACCCAGATAAAACCGTCTACCGGGTCCACCAATCTGTGTACCGGGTTTTAATGAGGTACCTTCGGCATCTAGTTTGCCATTAAGAAAAATTTTGAAGTTGCCGTTTATGAAAGTTCTTACGAAGCAAAGATGCTTCCATGGTCTCCTCAACAATTTCTCCGACAGCTGCTCTGTACTAAAGATAAAGAAAATAGAAAAAATACTGTATAAGCGTTTGAGCAATGCCAGCTAAACTAAAAAAACAGTCCTCTCAGAGGACATATGCTTTATACTGGCAATAAATAGTCTGTTCTTCAGTGACCGAAAAAAAAATAAAAGAAAAAAAGGGAGGTCGCTTGCCGAGCTTATATAAAGTGGGAGATACGAGAAGCTCCGAAATGCAAGGGCTTTACCGAGGGACAAGGCAAACTGTTCGTAATAAGGAGGTGTCAGTATTAATTAAGCAGGTGTCTGTTAAGTGGTGTTCGATTGTAGGTACTTACGTAACAGCGTTACCAACTTGGAGTTCTAATGTCCTTGGTCCATCGTTGTCATATCGAATTTCCATTTCAATGTTGTTTCCAGATAAGCAAGAAATCAGCCCCACTGGATGGTTCACTTCAACTTGAGTCCTAACCCACATACAGATGGTTAAGTCCTGAACTGTGGTGGAGGGTGCGCTAATGCTGACGATGTTACCCGTGCTTTGGCTTGGGAATTTGATGTTGTCTGTTACACCTGGGGGTTGACACATTTAAGATTAGTCATTATTATTATTATTATTTTCATCATCATTATCATCATCATCATCATCATCATCATCATCATCATCCTGCTAAGTTTAATGCCACCGCATATGTCTCACAAACCATTGAACGTAAATGAGTAAAAAAGGAGAACAATAATATATTAGATAAGGCGTGTCACCTGAAACCACTCTTGGCAAACTCAAGGAAAATAGAACCAAAACAATATGAACCTGAGAAGTAAAACCAAAAGTGTTAGCTTGAAAATTTTGCCCAAAGTTAAATAACTCATTATATGTGAACATCAATAATAGCTGGGTTTCATCTATTCAACAAAAATAGGTAAGCAGAAGGCTTTCCTAGGGGGTACTAGGGATTTCAATTGACGGAGATGATCGATTGGGGGCAAAAATCAAAACTCAAAAAAAATCCCTAAGGCTTCCCAACAAAACTCAAAAAAATCCCTAGGGTTTCCAACAAAACCCAAAAAAATCCCTAGTCCAAAACTTAGCCCCCAAAAAGCCCCATACCGAATTTCCGAGCCTTAAAAATGATATAACACGAAAAATAAAAACATGAGAAATTGAATGTTCGACTTTTCAAATTGTTTTAGATACCCCAAAAAATCCTTACTAAAATAAAGCCACCCCCCAAAGAATACTTGCCAAATTTTCTTACCCAAAAAATTCCGGAATGGAAAAATTCACACCCCCAAAAATCCTTCGATCAACCCCGTCACTTGAAATCCGGAGTACCCCTTCCCCTTGAAAGTTGGAACTAGAATTGTTTCTTCAGTCTGCTGTTAACCAAGTAGCTACAGTCCGCTTAAAATCGCAGTTCAGCATAAATCACAAATGTTAGTACGTCCCACTCGAAGAAAACAAACACCGTATACTATACTGCCGAACAGAGTTCATTTGAATGGTCATACGTACTGTACGCCACTGTGCGATTTCGCCCACAGACTGTGAGGCGAGATATGAAGAGCAACAGAGCTTCTAGGTTGGATAAATCGTTATAAGGGCAGATACAACGGAAGGGAAAACTTCTAAGGCAATGTTTAATTAATTAGTTAAAAGCCTTTTATCCTGTTGGTCACTAAGTGAGAAAATATTCAATATTAAATATATAAAGTAATTAGCGTAAAAACAATCGGCTTCCCCAGACTTTTCATTCACAGTAGCTTATCCCACAAATCTAAGCGATGAAAACGTTTCGGAAATGAACCCATTTTCTACAGCACTCTTATAGTCAAGGCTTAGTCGGAGTCGGAGTCGGAGTCAGATGCGTAGAACGTTACGATCTAGTGAAAACAGCGTTCCGATTCCGCTTACGACTCCGTCGTTTACGATCAAGTGAAATCTGGGTCGTTGGAGTCACAAGCAGAAGCGGAAAAACTAAACCGATAATAAAGCTGGAAACGTGCATTGGTTTATCCTTCAGCTTCTGCTTCCGACTCCGACAATTTGGTTTTGACTAGATCGTAAGCGATGGAGTCATAAGCGGAGTCGGAAAAAAAAGGAAACGTTCTGATTCTTCTGACTCCGATTCCTTCGCGCTTATGACTCCGCTTACGACTCCGACTCCGACTCTGTCGCTGGTGAAAACCAACCACCGGTCAAAGAGTATTGGCTCTTCTTCGCGCAGTATGCTCCCGTCCGGCTGCACCTTTACTTGCAAGCCCTCTCGAATCAGCGAGTCCCTGTTTTTCTCTTCCCTTCTCTGTGCGGAGGAACTGTATCAATTTTCAGATACCAGGGCCTTTTTATCGTGATTGGTTTTACAACAACTGTTCCCTTTCCGTCTTCTAACAATTACTTCATTCCAGAGCACTCAATTGCTTTTGGATTTCCTCTGCCTTATATATCATAAAACGCATTAACACGGGCAATATGGAACATGATATGAATAGGCCCAGATACCCCCGTCAAAAAGTTAATTTTTGTTGCCGCCTAAAACTGCGAATTTTGAGACGGTATCCAACGCTCTCCTTTTAGAAATCGTAATTAAGCAATTTCCTACCTTGATAAACGCCATTTTAGTGAACTCGCTACTCCAGTATGAATAATGTCCGTTAGCAAGACATCGCAAATAAAATGAATTATTTCTGAGATGTAAGACGATCTCTGCAGCAGGTATCGGGATTAGAAACAAATTAAGTGTTTCATCAACAGGCGTTAAGCCTTTAAGATTCAATTAATTCACCAAATTTAAAAGTAAATCCCCTATTCTCCACAAACAGTGTCGCCATGAAGATTGGCTGTATATAAAGAAGAGAAACGGCAGAAAGACAATACTCTCAAACATCCGTATTTTAATTTAGGTCTTGTTTGGGATTTATAATTTATAATATAAAAATCGTGCATGAAGCTACGCATTAAGAAAATCGCCTAAAATAATTTCCTCTAAATACATTCATATTACGAAAATAAAATACTTTTTCGATGCAATTCTTTCTTTTTTTTGGTTACTTTGTGGACATTTCTGGGCTAAAAAGGGAACAAAACGTTTTGACCACTCGTCAGACCAAGGTGGATGTTGTGGGGGAAGGGGGGGGGGGGGAAGGGTTGGACTTCGCTACCTATTAATGGAGCATTGACCTATTATCGTGTCCTCTGCAATGTGACCTCTAATACGTTACATGTAAATGCGTCTAGACGACTCCTAACGTCTCTAGCATTCGCCACTTGCACATCTCCCATAATGCAGCTTATTTGCCCCCAAACATTTTGCATTAGCATTGTTTTCAGTTTCTCTAGGGACGGCTGTAATATCCAGGAGAAATGAAAAACAAAGGTTATGCCAATTTGTTTTGGGGGATGGGGGGGGGGGGGGGGGGCAAATAACGTGCATTATGGGAGATGTGCAAGTGGCGAATAGAGACGAAGAAACCGCCAATTAAAAAAGAAACCAATCGCTCTAAAACAACGTAATACACCATACGATCGCTCATGAAAAAACACGGATGCGATGCATTTTTTCGATTCCTCCTCGATTTCATTTCTATATAGGATAGAATTAAATGGAAAAAATACCATACGCTGCAGAATTTAGCGCTCTCTTTACGCTCGAAAACAACAGTAACTGCTACAATACGGCCGAGCTCAATTTTCGAGTCTACATCTATATCTGAGGTATCCAGATTTCAAATAGCCAGAGCGGAGCATTCGACAGCTAGCACGCAGCCTTTTCACGACCTCAATTGATCGTTTCTTAAAAACGATAAGTAAAGAGAGAGATGTAACTTACCGGCACAACAAGGAGAAGTAGAAGACACGATCATTTCTGATCGCGACTAGATTTCAGAAACTCACCTCAAATAAGTTAATTCAATAGCTACTCCCAAATATTATGGCTGTATAGCATGTATGCTTGGCGATTCTTGAATCTTTACATTGTTGAAAAAACGACCATATTAAATATCGCTTGTATGATGTTGTTCCAACCAACATTGTTCGAAATGACCGCCATTTAGAACATCATGACATGAGACTTCAAGCTCTATTGCCAGCGGTTTCAAATCGAATCAGTATGTTACTGGTGTACTATTACTCAGATAATACCGAGAACAGTTTACGCAAAGGTGATGTTACGGGACGATTCGCAACGACGATTGTTAGAGCAACACATCGTTGCAATGCTGGAAGAATGTTTTGTTTTAGATGTCAGCGATCCATAGTATGTTCAGTCTTAAGACATTGGTGTCCGAAAGATACATGTTAAATAGATCTGGCCCTGGGTGAAAAAAGTAAGGGGGTGGGTATAGCCTGCGTAGCTGGCAGGATAAGCGCGAGTGCTGTAGTTTTTTTGGCAAGCGGAGCAGTTTCGCCACTCGCTTCGCGTGCCGGCGTCGCCACCAAGAAAGTCCCCCGGCACAAGAATTCAGCAGGCTACGCAGGCAATTTGGGCAAAAATCATGCCCAAGAATCCATAAAGTCCACTTCCGGTTGACGTGCGTCGCTCAAAAAACGCCTTTGCTTAAGCTCCCAGCAAGTGCTAGAGATTATGGAGCATTATGCGTTTCTGGGAAACTGCCCACCTACCCCTCCCCTAAGCCTGGAAAAGTGATGGTGGAACAGTGTGGTAAAACAGTTGAAAAGTGATGGTGGAACAGTGTGGTGGGACAGTGGAACAGGCATGGTAGAACAGAGTTGTGGAACAGTGATGGTGGAAATGTGTGGTGGAACAGTGGAAAAGTTATTGTGGAACAGTGATGGTGGAACTGTGTGGTGGAACAGTGGAAAAGTGATTGTGGAACAGTGTGGTGCAACAGTGGAACAGTGATGATGGAACAGTATTATGAAACATTTTGGCCTAAGTGAGCAGTAAGTGTTAATTTTGGCTTAGGGAAGGGGTAGGTGACAGTTTCCCAGAAACGTATTTGTCTCAGATAGCACACTGCGGTCAATGAACAGCAGTGGCGGCCACTAAAACCTTCGTTCGTCTTTTGCATTCTTATGTATGTGAAGTTGTCCAAGACCGAATATGTACACCTCTCCAGTTTTAGGCTCCCGCGCGCTACGATTAAATAAGATAACGGCGATTGAAGATATTTTTATTCTAGCCTTTGGCTTTGATACAATCTTGCACATACATACTCACTACATGGTACTAAAACAGAACTGTTCAGGACACGCCATAGAAGCCTTTAGAGACCACGGCAATGATAGCCATTACCTGCATTTATCTGATTTAGCTCAAGTCCTATAAGGAAATCCGTAATATCACGAACCATTCCGCGCTTAGCAACGGACGATGGACTGGTGACCAGTCCGCGGTCGGTCGCAGTTTGATTTATTCTACAGCGCCAAGAGCCATTGGCGCTCTTGATAGAGGCAACGAGCCTTGAATAGAAATTGCTTTTCCAGGCTACCGTAGAAAAGTGTCGATACAAACACAGGATTGAACAAACTGGAGAAAAATTGTTAGCGAGAGAAGCCAGACTTTTACAATTATATAATATTAGATTGATGTTGCCTTAATAACTTCTGCCAAATAGCGTGTAATACTTGGCGGGTTGATCACACTCCGGGTAAACACACTTTGTGTCAGCGGTTAACTCCATGGGCTGGTCAAACGGGATACACAAGCTTTTGGCGCCCATAGACGGGGCTCCTGCCTCCAAATCTTGGTCCCTGAGAAACAACAACATTTAATTATCACAATCCAATTTCTCAATCTCTGTTTCAATACACAAGAACAACAGAATAGGGTGAACTTTGATAAATGTCACAATTTTGCAGCCTTGAGGCTATGTCCTGTCTATACCGGACTAGCCTGCGTAGCAGGCGTTGAAAGGGGTAGGGGATACGGAGGAAGGGAAAAAAGAAGGGGGTTTGGGAAGAGAGGGTAAGGGACTCCCTTCCCTTTTCCACTCTTTCGCGCTTTCTCCCTGGCTAATGAAAATGGCGGGCATTTCATTAGCCGTGTTCAAGAACTTTTTCCGACAACAAAATTTCGTTTATTGCATAGAAAAAAGTTTCTATCATTCTTATTTCTGAAAAGAATTCTTGCTAGTTATTCAGAGCCATTCAGATCCTTGGCGCGCATAGAAATATCAACATTAAATGTGCCACATCTTGCGGACGGAGCCTGGCATTTCGAATATGTTCAATTGCTGGTTTGCACGTGACGTCACGGCGGCCATGTTGGTGGTCAAGAACAAAAGCATTTCTCTCCTCTGGGATCTAAACTCTATTTTCATGTAAATTCTTCGAGGAAATATTCTTTTGTTTTGACCCCCAGCATGGCCGACTTGTCACGTGGTTGCAAACCAAGAATACCGTGCACTATCTTTCTTGATCTTTCCTTCGCAAGTCCCATCACCACAAAACGGCGCCTGGATGATCTGAAATAGAGATATAGAAAAAGTTGGTCGAATGTTCATGTTTATTACGGTATGCAGAATGCCTATTTTTGTATAAGCGCGGTTGACCGAGACCTCGCCTCACGGTGTTCGGAAAGCCAGTCTAGTTAACCGATTTCTCGCTTTCTGTAGCTGGTCGGAAATTCTCCACACGAACACTTCAACTTGGTTATCAGATATGTATACACTTCCGTTGAAAGAAGGCGAGTTCAGTCGAGAGAGTTTTCAGAGTCAAAGACAAGAATGCGCTCTTCACTTTCCCGTAAAAAATGAATTCCCAGTTTATTAGGTTGAAATTTCTCATCTTAGTATGTGCTAATTAGAACTTTAGCTGTTAAGCAGTATTGTCATTACAGATTGATTGTTTTCTTGTATTTTTCAAACGTAGTTTCTCATTTTTCTTGAACTGTCACTTCGTCACCCTTCAAGACGAAATCCACTAAAAGCACACACCTTTTGCTTGTCCAGCAAAGCGTTGAACTCGGACCAAGAGTGCGTTACAGCCATGTTAGCATGCAACTCCTTCTTTGCTCTGAAAAATAAAAATTAAAGGTCATATAAACGAAGAATAAATACATAACCTGAGTTTGAATAAAAATAATGAGACAAATGGGACCTATTCACACGAACTTTCAAAATTTAACAATAAAACATGTGAGAGATGGGCGTTACAGGGTTTAACTAATAAGACACCCCTGTTCCGTATGGACTGCTCGTGGGGAGTAAAAAAAGCGCACCGTCGACCTCAATTATTATCTGTCACGAATTATCGACGTAAAATATGGTTGCTTTACCCTTTACCTTTCTTTAATGCACGGTGACGCTGAAGAAAGCCTGCCCGTGCTGTTTCCTTGGTTACGCGCTAGAGTCCTTAGAGACTGCTAGCCGACTACGCCTGCGTATTAACCATTCTGAGGTTGCATTTGAAACTGGATCGGAGTTGTATCGAATTGCATTATAGGACTGTTTAGGGCAACAAATTTTGACCCAGGTACCTATGAAAACTTTTAACTTCAATAAGCCGTCCCCAAAACAGCTCCATAGTGCAATTTTGTCACAACACCAGAACATGCAAACGTACAAAATGCAGTCTTACTTATTGTACATATCGTGGTGAATTCGCTCCAGTGTCTCCTGAATGATATCTTCAATATCAGCCTGATTGACAGAATTCTACGCAAAAGCAAAGGAAAACATTACATGTACACCAGGGCCAAGTTGTTCAAAGCTGGGTTAAGATAACCCAGGGCTAGTGCGAGACTTGAATTCAGATTTGAAAGCTTAAAAAGCATTTCGGCTTTAATCATTTTTGTCTACAAGTTGATGAATGTAAGCTCTAAAAATAACAGAGAAAATTATCCAAGAAAATGCTTTTGAACACAAGAAAATGAAACCCAGGTTAAATTTAACCCCGGGTTAAGGGCTAATCGGCCTTCGAACAACTGGGCCCAGAGGAAAAAAAAATAAGTTTGGCTTTCCCGAGCAGTAAGATTCACAGACTTGTTCAGGGGCAAGAGAAAAACTGTCATGACCTTTGACTGTTGCATTAAGAAACAAAAATATGGAATGAAATGCCTCCAACATTATGAAATTTTTCAAAAAATGCCTTGAAAAGGAAAATAAGAGAAAAAAGTACTTTTTGACGTCAGAGCTTCAGAAGACTGTTACAATGATCTCCAAGAAATCATTCAAACTCTCACTCTCTCTTATTGTATTAGTGTATCAGTGGACTCTAGTCATAACTGGTGGTTGTCTTAGTATATCAGTAGTTTCTGGTCATTATGTCAGTTTTCTAGTTAACTCTCAAAGGTAACAATTGTAATATGACTGTCTCACATAACCTGACTGCTGGCATAATCGTCCACAGCTGCCATGGCACCAAGCGCACGTTTATTATGTATTTCCAGTCATAATATAGCGGTGGTTAACTCGAAAGCTAAGCTCCTCTGACCACCGTACACTTCTACCCAAGCCATTAATTGTCTTTTTTTTCCCTTCTTCTTCTCCTTTATTAGTGTATTCTTACCTTACTATATATAATGTTAATATTTTATAAAGTGTGAATAATAAAATTGAATTGAATTGAATTGAGGTTTATTAGGTCTCTAGCCCCCGCTTTGTTGTATTTAAAAACATGCCCAGCCAAAACTAGCGTAGCTACTCGCGGGCATGCTTAATCCTGAAAACAAAATAAAATGTATGTATATATGTAAGGGGTGCGTGAACGTAAAACATGAAAGCGGGGAGAAGGCAAAGTAACGTGTTATTACAGTTGGTAAAACTCACAAGATTAAATTCCAGGCGCTTTCTTGAGGTGAGCAAATCTTTTTGCTCGTGTGACTGCAACACTGAATTCCAAAAATGTTGAGGAGTTGGGACGAATCAAGAGGGGAGGGGAAGGGAAGGGGGCTCAGAGAGAGAAGAGAAGAGAGTACTGTTTTCTCCCCTCTCCCTTCCCCCTTCTTTCTAACTAACATCTACCCTATGGGTTGCTATTTCTCCTCCTCCCCATTCCTCAGGGAAACCGGTCGTTTGGATACAAAATCGTTCCGATATGAATTCGCAATGAAACTGCACAAAAATTTCATTCTCTTCAAGTATAGTTTGCGCGTGATCAAGAAAAACATTTTGGATGAATACTCTTCGTTCTTCAAGCCAAATTCGTGGAGCTATTTACTGAATAAACTTGTACCGAACGACTCGAATCGAAACGACCGGTAACCCTTCCCCGGTGATAAAATCAAAGATGGCCGCCATGGTATTAGGTAAACAGATTTAACTCCCCCTAGCTTTGCAGGCGTAGTTACCTTTTCTCCTGTATCTCTTCGTACCATAACCGCTTGCCCTGCCTTCACGTCACGTGGTCCCACTTCAAGACGGATTGGAACACCCTACAAGTTTAAGATCAAAACATTGCCAAAGTTGTCCGGGGACTGGTTATAAATTGGAAACATGGAGAATTTCTTTTACGCCTCTCTCGACTCGAAAAACGGATGTTGCAAGTTTTTGACACAAAACTGCATATTCAGCCTTTCACTCAGTCCCTCTGGTGGTCATTTGAAGCGTGCTTTTCTTGATTTCCTTCAAGGTTCCACATCAAACAAAACGATATTTAAAGCCCCGTAAGCCATTCCCCAACATGTTTGAATGTATTTTTGTGATTGAACGAGAACGCTCAAAATCAAGCTCGCATAATATTCGATAGCAGTACTACTTTGAAACTTCCCCTTATCTTTTCTGAGCATCAACGGTATCAAAAGTTGACCCGAGGTATTTGCAGTGTTTCGGGAAATCTCAAAAGTTGTCTCCAAACGCTCCGATTTTGTCACAACATATTCAGAAATAACCGATCATTCTCGAAGATGACCCGACAGCTTCCGAAAATGACCGAGGTATTCCGAAGTTTCCGAAAAGTAATACCTTAAGTTCCCAGTGGTTAAACTTCCATCCAGGTGAGTAGTTGTCTCTGTAATCACCCTTTGCTCGGATGCCGGCATCTTTCAGTTTGCCTTCCAACGCGCTACAAGTGTTTAATAGCTTGGTCTTCTCTTCATCTGGTAACGTTGCTGTTAGGCCACACGGAATAATGACGGCCTGTAAGGAAGAAAAGACAGTACTTCACTTCCGGAGACAGTTATCATTTACAAGTTTACTATTTTTCATTGGCTGCGCGCGAGACTGGATAGGCATAGTATCGAACTGCACTATGGGACAGTTTTGACCCATCTTCCTGCGCGAGGAGCAGTACGCCAGCCATTTTCCCAATTGCAAACATCAAGATATCCGCCAGCAGATTGTGGCAACTGATTGGTTCTTAAAAAATTCTTTTGCTTATTAGCCAATCACGGTGCTCCATTCTCTGAGACATTTGCATTTTATTTTCTTCTTTTTCTATTAAGCTTCCTCGTTGTTGCACTGCCTTTACTTAAAACTGAATCGCTCCCAGCCAATCAGATTCAGAAATGCTTTAATGTTTATCACTAAGAGTAAAACAAGACTACAGCAAAAATATATTTAAGTGAGCTTTACCTGAATAGAAGCGATACGTGGTGGTAGGACCAGTCCTTGATTGTCTCCGTGAACCATCGTCATAACACCGACTGTACGAGTGGTGAGACCCCAGGAATTCTGATACACATATCTTTTGTCCTGTAAGTTCAACACAAGAAAATGACATGGTACGCTAGCAGTGAAAATACAATTGTGCCTCCGCTTCCGATTTTGGACATGCTCGTGATTGACAGCTTGGAGATACTGCATGAATAATGAATGACCACCTGTCTTTTTTAGAGTTACACGTTGTGAACATTTGGGTTGATGTTTTATCGTGACAAGCAAAGAAATTAGCTTTAGCAATTACCCATCGACTCATCGATAACTCTCTTTAAATCAGGTGTTAAAACTTATCGCGAAAAAAATTGTATGACGTGGTGTACTACCAACGACAAACTTTTGTGTGCATAACGGTTCTTCTACCATTCGCATCACTCTGAATAAAGAGAATGTGTATGACGAAACGGTGCTGCTAGGCCGGTTTGGTTTCATCAACTGATTTTGCAAAAATTTGCTTTTATCAATTTGTAGACAACGTATAATTATTCGCCACCAACTAACGATCAAAATTTGACGTTAAGAGCGCTAGTCCCTCAAAAATAAACAACGAAAAGAGAAAATAGGCACATTTAACTACTAAAAAACGTGACCTGGACCAACAATCTTACCTGCTTTGTTGGGTCAGGATCTTCAAACACAATATCAAACATCTTGGAAAAGTTCTGCCCTAAATGATGGGACGTTGCACCCTAAAAAAACCATAACAAAGTACAATATTGTCACAAAAAGAATAGAAATGAACATAGATCTGATAACTGCTAGACTTCCCTGAATTCAACTCACTTAAGAACATTCATCAACACCTTCCTAAAACAGACTCCAACCATAGGTGTCTCCACGACCCTCTTAAACTCAGGACAGTTTGCAAGTACATCAAGATAAAAACTGCTTCAGATAAACACTTGTAACCTCAGTCACCCAAGTCACCCTAATCAGCAAAGTCACCCAAGTCATCCTAGTCACCCTAGTCAGAATAGTCACATTAGTCACCCAAGTCACCCTAATCATGACAAGGGTGACCTGGGTGACTAGGGTGGCTAGGGTGACTATGGTGACTATAGTGACTAGAGTGACTTGGTTGACTGAAGCGACTTGGGAGACATCGAGGACTTGGGTGACCTGGGTGACTAGAGTGACTAAGGTGACTAGGGGGACTAGGGTGACTTGGGATGACTAGGCATGACTACCGATGACTAAAAATGACTAGGGATGCCTGGGATGACTAGGGATGAATAACATGACTAGGGATGACTAGGGATGACTAAGGATGACCGAAATGACTAAAAATGACTGGGATGACTAGGGATGACAAAGGATGACTGGAATGGCTACAGATGACTAAGGAAGACTAGGGATGACTAGGGATGACTAGGGATGACTAGGGATGACTACGGTAACAAAGGATGACTAGGGATGACTAGGGATGACTAGGGATGACTAGGGATGACTAGGGATGACTAGGGATGACTAGGGATGACTAGGGATGACTGGGATGACTAGGGATGACTAGGGATGACTAGGGATGACTAGGGATGACTAGGGATGACTAGGGATGACTAGGGATGACTAGGGATGACTAGGATGACTAGGGATGACTAAGGATGACTAGGGATGACTAGGGATGACTAGGGATGACTAGGGATGACTAGGGATGACTAGGGATGACTGGGATGACTAGGGAGGACTAGGGATGACTAGGGATGACTAGGGATGGCTAGGGATGACTGGGATGACTAGGGATGACTAGGGATGACTAGGGATGACTGGGATGACTAGGGATGACTAGGGATGACTAGGGATGACTAGGGATGACTAGGGATGACTTGGGATGACTGGGATGACTAGGGATGACTAGGGATGACTAGGGATGACTAGGGATGACTAGGGATAACTGGGATGACAAGGGATCACTAGGGATGACTAGGGATGACTGGGATGACTAGGGATGACTAGGGATGACTAGGGATGACTAGGGATGACTAGGGATGACTGGGATGACTAGGGATGACTAAGGATGACTAGGGATGACTAGGGATGACTAGGGATGACTGGGATGACTAGGGATGACTAGGGATGACTAGGGATGACTGGGATGACTAGGGATGACTAGGGATGACTAGGGATGACTAAGGATGACTAGGGATGACTAGGGATGACTGGGATGACTAGGGATGACTAGGGATGACTGGGATAACTAGGGATGACTAGGGATGACTAGGGATGACTGGGATGACTAGGGATGACTAGGGATGACTAGGGATGACTGGGATGACAAGGGATGACTAGGGATGACTAGGGATGACTAGGGATGACTGGGATGACTAGGGATGACTAGGGATGACTGGGATGACTAGGGATGACTAGGGATGACTAGGGATGACTAGGGATGACTAGGGATGACTGGGATGACTAGGGATGACTAGGGATGACTAGGGATGACTAGGGATGACTAGGGATGACTAGGGATAACTGGGATGACTAGGGATGACTAGGGATGACTAGGGATGACTGGGATGACTAGGGATGACTAGGGATGACTAGGGATGACTAGGGATGACTGGGATGACTGGGATGACTAGGGATAACTGGGATGACTAGGGATGACTAGGGATGACTAGGGATGACTAGGGATGACTAGGGATGACTGGGATGACTAGGGATGACTGGGATGACTAGGGATGACTAGGGATGACTAGGGATGACTAGGGATGACTAGGGATGACTAGGGATAACTGGGATGACTAGGGATGACTAGGGATGACTAGGGATGACTGGGATGACTAGGGATGACTAGGGATGACTAGGGATGACTAGGGATGACTAAGGATGACTAGGGATAACTAGGGATGACTAGGGATGACTGGGATGACTAGGGATGACTAGGGATGACTAGGGATGACTGGGATGACTAGGGATGACTAGGGATGACTAGGGATGACTAGGGATGACTAGGGATGAGTAGGGATGACTGGGATGACTAGGGATGACTAGGGATGACTGGGATCACTAGGGATGACTAGGGATGACTAGGGATGACTAGGGATGACTAGGGATGACTAGGGATGACTGGGATGACTAGGGATGACTAGGGATGACTAGGGATGACTAGGGATGACTGGGATGACTAGGGATGACTAGGGATGACTAGGGATGACTGGGATGACAAGGGATGACTAGGCATGACTAGGGATGACTAGGGATGACTAGGGATGACTAGGGATGACTAGGGATGACTAGGGATGACTGGGATGACTAGGGATGACTAGGGATGACTAGGGATGACTGGAATGGCTAGGGGTGACTAGGGATCACTAGGGATGACTGGGATGACTAGGGGTGACTAGGGATGACTAGGGATGACTAGGGATGACTGGGATGAGTAGGGATGACTAGGGATGACTAGGGATGACTAGGGATGACTAGGGATGGCTGGGATGAACTGGGATGACTAGGGATGACTAGGGATGACTAGGGATGACTAGGGATGACTGGGATGACTAGGGATGACTAGGGATGACTAGGGATGAGTAGGGATGACTGGGATGACTAGGGATGACTAGGGATGACTGGGATGACTAGGGATGACTAGGGATGACTAGGGATGACTAGGGATGATTAGGGATGACTAGGGATGACTGGGATGACTAGGGATGACTAAGGATGACTAGGGATGACTAGGGATGACTAGGGATGACTGGGATGACTAGGGATGACTAGGGATGACTAGGGATGACTGGGATGACTAGGGATGACTAGGGAAGACTAGGGATCACTAGGGATGACAAGGGATGACTGGGATGACTAGGGGTGACTAGGGGTGACTAGGGATGACTAGGGATGACTGGGGATGACTAGGGATGACTAGGGATGACTAGGGATGACTGGGGATGACTAGGGATGACTAGGGATGACTAGGGATGACTGGAATGGCTAGGGGTGACTAGGGATCACTAGGGATGACTGGGATGACTAGCGGTGACTAGGGATGACTAGGGATGACTAGGGATGACTGGGATGACTAGGGATGACTAGGGATGACTAGGGATGACTAGGGATGACTAGGGATGGCTGGGATGACTGGGATGACTAGGGATGACTAGGGATGACTGGGATGACTAGGGATGACTAGGGATGACTAGGGATGAGTAGGGATGACTGGGATGACTAGGGATGACTAGGGATGACTGGGATGACTAGGGATGACTAGGGATGACTAGGGATGACTAGGGATGATTAGGGATGACTAGGGATGACTGGGATGACTAGGGATGACTAAGGATGACTAGGGATGACTAGGGATGACTAGGGATGACTAGGGATGACTAGGGATGACTAGGGATGACTGGGATGACTAGGGATGACTAGGGATGACTAGGGATGAGTAGGGATGACTGGGATGACTAGGGATGACTAGGGATGACTAGGGATGACTGGGATGACTAGGGATGACTAGGGATGACTAGGGATGACTAGGGATGACTAGGGATGACTAGGGATGACTAGGGATGACTAGGGATGACTGCGATGACTAGGGATGACTAGGGGTGACTAGGGAGGACTAGGGATGACTGGGATGACTAGGGGTGACTAGGGGTGACTAGGGATGACTAGGGATGACTAGGGAAGACTAGGGATGACTAGGGATGACAAGGGATGACTGGGATGACTAGGGGTGACTAGGGGTGACTAGGGATGACTAGGGATGACTGGGGATGACTAGGGATGACTAGGGATGACTAGGGTTGACTGGGGATGACTAGGGATGACTAGGGATGACTAGGGATGACTGCAATGGCTAGGGGTGACTAGGGATCACTAGGGATGACTGGGATGACTAGGGGTGACTAGGGATGACTAGGGATGACTGGGATGAGTAGGGATGACTAGGGATGACTAGGGATGACTAGGGATGACTGGGATGACTAGGGATGACTAGGGATGACTAGGGATGACTAGGGATGAGTAGGGATGACTGGGATGACTAGGGATGACTAGGGATGACTGGGATGACTAGGGATGACTAGGGATGACTAGGGATGACTAGGGATGACTAGGGATGACTAGGGATGACTGGGATGACAAGGGATGACTAGGGATGACTAGGGATGACTGGGATGACTAGGGATGACTAGGGATCACTAGGGATGACTGGGATGACAAGGGATGACTAGGGATGACTAGGGATGACTAGGGATGACTGCGATGACTAGGGATGACTAGGGGTGACTAGGGATGACTAGGGATGACTGGGATGACTAGGGGTGACTAGGGGTGACTAGGGATGACTAGGGAAGACTTGGGATCACTAGGGATGACAAGGGATGACTGGGATGACTAGGGGTGACTAGGGGTGACTAGGGATGACTAGGGATGACTGGGGATGACTAGGGATGACTAGGGATGACTAGGGATGACTGGGGATGACTAGCGATGACTAGGGATGACTAGGGATGACTGGAATGGCAAGGGGTGACTAGGGATGACTAGGGATGACTAGGGATGACTGGGATGAGTAGGGATGACTAGGGATTAATAGGGATGACTAGGGATGACTGGGATGACTAGGGATAACTGGGATGACTAGAGATGACTGGGATGACTAGGGATGACTAGGGATGACTAGGGATGACTAGGGATGACTACGGATGACTAGGGATGACTGGGATAATGAGGGATAACTGGGATGACTAGGGATGACTGGGATGACTAGGGATGACTGGGATGACTAGGGATAACTGGGATGACTAGGGATGACTAGGGATGACTAGGGATGACTGGGATGACTAGGGATAACTGGGATGACTAGGGATAACTAGGGATGACTAGGGATGACTGGGATGACTGGGATGACTAGGAATGACTGGGATGACTAGGGATGACTAGGGATGACTAGGGATGACTGGGATGACTAGGGATGACTAGGGGTGACTAGGGATGACTAGGATAACTAGGGATGACTAGGGATGACTGGGATGACTAGGGATAACTAGGGATGACTAGGGATGACTGGGATAACTAGGAATGACTGGGATGACTAGGGATGACTAGGGATGACTAGGGATGACTGGGATGACTGGGATGAGTAGGGATAACTGGGATGACTAGGGATGACTAGGGATGACTAGGGATGACTGGGATGACTGGGATGACTAGGGATAACTGGGATGACTAGGGATGACTAGGGATGACTAGGGATGACTAGGGATGACTGGGATGACTAGGGATGACTGGGATGACTAGGGATGACTAGGGATGACTAGGGATGACTAGGGATGACTACGGATGACTAGGGATGACTAGGGGTGACTAGGGATGACTAGGGATGACTAGAGATGACTAGGGATGACTAGGGATGACTAGGGATGACTAGGGAGGACTAGGATGACTAGGGATGATTAGGGATGACTAGGGATGACTGGGATGACTGGGATGACTAGGGATAACTGGGATGACTAGGGATGACTAGGGATGACTAAGGATGACTGGGATGACTAGGGATGACTGGGATGACTAGGGATGACTAGGGATGACTAGGGATGACTGGGATGACTAGGGGTGACTAGGGATGACTAGGGATGACTAGGGATGACTAGGGATGACTAGGGATGACTGGGATGACTAGGGATAACTGGGATGACTAGGGATGACTAGGGATGACTAGGGATGACTGGGAATGACTAGGGATGACTAGGGATGACTAGGGATGAGTAGGGATGACTAGGGATGACTAGGGATGACGGGGATGACTAGGGATCACTGGGATAACTAGGGATGACTGGGATGACTAGGGATGACTGGGATGACTAGGGATGACTAGGAATAACTGGGATGACTAGGGATGACTAGGGATGACTAGGAATGACTGGGATGACTAGGGATGACTAGGGATGACTAGGGATGACTAGGGATGACTGGGATGACTAGGGATGACTGGGATAACTAGGGATGACTAGGGATGACTAGGGGTGACTGGGATGACTAGGGATGACTAGGGATGACTAGGGATGACTACGGATGACTAGGGATGACTAGGGATGACTGGGATGACTAGGGATGACTAGGGATGACTAGGGATGACTGGGATGACTAGGAATGACTAGGGATGACTAGGGGTGACTGGGATGACTAGGGATGACTAGGGATGACTAGGGATGACTACGGATGACTAGGGATGACTAGGGATGACTGGGATGACTAGGGATGACTAGGGATGACTGGGATAACTAGGGATGACTAGGGATGACTGGGATGACTAGGGATGACTAGGGATGACTAGGGATGACTGGGATGACAAGGGATGACTAAGGATGACTAGGGATGACTAGGGATGACTAGGGATGACTGGGATGACTAGGGATGACTAGGGATGACTAGGGATGACTAGGGATGACTAGGGATGACTGGGATGACTAGGGATGACTAGGGATGACTAGGGATGATTAGGGATGACTAGGGATGACTGGGATGACTAGGGATGACTAAGGATGACTAGGGATGACTAGGGATGACTAGGGATGACTGGGATGACTAGGGATGACTAGGGATGACTAGGGATGACTGGGATGACTAGGGATGACTAGGGAAGACTAGGGATCACTAGGGATGACAAGGGATGACTGGGATGACTAGGGGTGACTAGGGGTGACTAGGGATGACTAGGGATGACTGGGGATGACTAGGGATGACTAGGGATGACTAGGGATGACTGGGGATGACTAGGGATGACTAGGGATGACTAGGGATGACTGGAATGGCTAGGGGTGACTAGGGATCACTAGGGATGACTGGGATGACTAGGGGTGACTAGGGATGACTAGGGATGACTAGGGATGACTGGGATGAGTAGGGATGACTAGGGATGACTAGGGATGACTAGGGATGACTAGGGATGGCTGGGATGACTGGGATGACTAGGGATGACTAGGGATGACTGGGATGACTAGGGATGACTAGGGATGACTAGGGATGAGTAGGGATGACTGGGATGACTAGGGATGACTAGGGATGACTGGGATGACTAGGGATGACTAGGGATGACTAGGGATGACTAGGGATGATTAGGGATGACTAGGGATGACTGGGATGACTAGGGATGACTAAGGATGACTAGGGATGACTAGGGATGACTAGGGATGACTAGGGATGACTAGGGATGACTAGGGATGACTGGGATGACTAGGGATGACTAGGGATGACTAGGGATGACTAGGGATGACTGGGATGACTAGGGATGACTAGGGATGACTGGGATGACTAGGGATGACTAGGGATGACTAGGGATGACTAGGGATGACTAGGGATGACTAGGGATGACTGGGATGACTAGGGATGACTAGGGATGACTAGGGATGACTAGGGATGACTGGGATGACTAGGGATGACTAGGGATGACTAGGGATGACTGGGATGACAAGGGATGACTAGGGATGACTAGGGATGACTAGGGATGACTAGGGATGACTAGGGATGACTGCGATGACTAGGGATGACTAGGGGTGACTAGGGAGGACTAGGGATGACTGGGATGACTAGGGGTGACTAGGGATGACTAGGGATGACTAGGGAAGACTAGGGATCACTAGGGATGACAAGGGATGACTGGGATGACTAGGGGTGACTAGGGGTGACTAGGGATGACTAGGGATGACTGGGGATGACTAGGGATGACTAGGGATGACTAGGGATGACTGGGGATGACTAGGGATGACTAGGGATGACTAGGGATGACTGCAATGGCTAGGGGTGACTAGGGATCACTAGGGATGACTGGGATGAGTAGGGATGACTAGGGATGACTAGGGATGACTAGGGATGACTAGGGATGACTAGGGATGACTAGGGATGACTAGGGATGACTGGGATGACTAGGGATGACTAGGGATGACTAGGGATGACTGGGATGACAAGGGATGACTAGGGATGACTAGGGATGACTAGGGATGACTAGGGATGACTAGGGATGACTGCGATGACTAGGGATGACTAGGGGTGACTAGGGAGGACTAGGGATGACTGGGATGACTAGGGGTGACTAGGGGTGACTAGGGATGACTGGGATGACTAGGGATGCCTAGGGATGACTGGGATGACTAGGGATGACTAGGGATGACTAGGGATGACTGGGATGACAAGGGATGACTAGGGATGACTAGGGATGACTAGGGATGACTAGGGATGACTGCGATGACTAGGGATGACTAGGGGTGACTAGAGAGGACTAGGGATGACTGGGATGACTAGGGGTGACTAGGGGTGACTAGGGATGACTAGGGATGACTAGGGAAGACTAGGATCACTAGGGATGACAAGGGATGACTGGGATGACTAGGGGTGACTAGGGGTGACTAGGGATGACTAGGGATGACTGGGGATGACTAGGGATGACTAGAGATGACTAGGGATGACTGGGGATGACTAGGGATGACTAGGGATGACTAGGGATGACTGCAATGGCTAGGGGTGACTAGGGATCACTAGGGATGACTGGGATGACTAGGGGTGACTAGGGATGACTAGGGATGACTGGGATGAGTACGGATGACTAGGGATGACTAGGGATGACTAGGGATGACTAGGGATGGCTGGGATGACTGGGATGACTAGGGATGACTAGGGATGACTAGGGATGACTAGGGATGACTGGGATGACTAGGGATGACTAGGGATGAGTAGGGATGACTGGGATGACTAGGGATGACTAGGGATGACTAGGGATGACTAGGGATGACTAGGGATGACTAGGGATGACTGGGATGACTAGGGATGACTAGGGATGACTAGGGATGACTAGGGATGACTGGGATGACTAGGGATGACTAGGGATGACTAGGGATGACTGGGATGACAAGGGATGACTAGGGATGACTAGGGATGACTAGGGATGACTAGGGATGACTAGGGATGACTGCGATGACTAGCGATGAATAGGGGTGACTAGGGAGGACTAGGGATGACTGGGATGACTAGGGGTGACTAGAGGTGACTAGGGATGACTAGGGATGACTAGGGAAGACTAGGGATCACTAGGGATGACAAGGGATGACTGGGATGACTAGGAGTGACTAGGGGTGACTAGGGATGACTAGGGATGACTGGGGATGACTAGGGATGACTAGGGATGACAAGGGATGACTGGGGATGACTAGGGATGACTAGGGATGACTAGGGATGACTGGAATGGCTAGGGGTGACTAGGGATCACTAGGGATGACTGGGATGACTAGGGGTGACTAGGGATGACTAGGGATGACTAGGGATGACTGGGATGAGTAGGGATGACTAGGGATGACTAGGGATGACTAGGGATGACTAGGGATGGCTGGGATGACTGGGATGACTAGGGATGACTAGGGATGACTAGGGATGATTGGGATGACTAGGGATGACTAGGGATGACTAGGGATGACTGGGATGACTAGGGATGACTAGGGATGACTGGGATGACTAGGGATGACTAGGGATGACTAGGGATGACTGGGATGACTAGGGATGACTAGGGATGACTAGGGATGACTGGGATGACTAGGGATGACTAGGGATGACTAGGGATGACTGGGATGACTAGGGATGACAAGGGATGACTACGGATGACTAGGGATGACTAGGGATGACTAGGGATGACTGGGATGACTAGGGATGACTAGGGATGACTAGGGATGACTAGGGATGACTAGGGATAACTGGGATGACTAGGGATGACTAGGGATGACTAGGGATGACTGGGATGACTAGGGATGACTAGGGATGACTAGGGATGACTAGGGATGACTAGGGATGACTGTGATGACTAGGGATGACTAAGGATGACTAGGGATGACTAGGGATGACTAGGGATGACTGGGATGACTAGGGGTGACTAGGGGTGACTAGGGATGACTAGGGATGACTAGGGAAGACTAGGATCACTAGGGATGACAAGGGATGACTGGGATGACTAGGGGTGACTAGGGGTGACTAGGGATGACTAGGGATGACTGGGGATGACTAGGGATGACTAGAGATGACTAGGGATGACTGGGGATGACTAGGGATGACTAGGGATGACTAGGGATGACTGCAATGGCTAGGGGTGACTAGGGATCACTAGGGATGACTGGGATGACTAGGGGTGACTAGGGATGACTAGGGATGACTGGGATGAGTAGGGATGACTAGGGATGACTAGGGATGACTAGGGATGACTAGGGATGGCTGGGATGACTGGGATGACTAGGGATGACTAGGGATGACTAGGGATGACTAGGGATGACTGGGATGACTAGGGATGACTAGGGATGAGTAGGGATGACTGGGATGACTAGGGATGACTAGGGATGACTAGGGATGACTAGGGATGACTAGGGATGACTAGGGATGACTGGGATGACTAGGGATGACTAGGGATGACTAGGGATGACTAGGGATGACTGGGATGACTAGGGATGACTAGGGATGACTAGGGATGACTGGGATGACAAGGGATGACTAGGGATGACTAGGGATGACTAGGGATGACTAGGGATGACTAGGGATGACTGCGATGACTAGCGATGAATAGGGGTGACTAGGGAGGACTAGGGATGACTGGGATGACTAGGGGTGACTAGAGGTGACTAGGGATGACTAGGGATGACTAGGGAAGACTAGGGATCACTAGGGATGACAAGGGATGACTGGGATGACTAGGAGTGACTAGGGGTGACTAGGGATGACTAGGGATGACTGGGGATGACTAGGGATGACTAGGGATGACAAGGGATGACTGGGGATGACTAGGGATGACTAGGGATGACTAGGGATGACTGGAATGGCTAGGGGTGACTAGGGATCACTAGGGATGACTGGGATGACTAGGGGTGACTAGGGATGACTAGGGATGACTAGGGATGACTGGGATGAGTAGGGATGACTAGGGATGACTAGGGATGACTAGGGATGGCTGGGATGACTGGGATGACTAGGGATGACTAGGGATGACTAGGGATGATTGGGATGACTAGGGATGACTAGGGATGACTAGGGATGACTGGGATGACTAGGGATGACTAGGGATGACTGGGATGACTAGGGATGACTAGGGATGACTAGGGATGACTGGGATGACTAGGGATGACTAGGGATGACTAGGGATGACTGGGATGACTAGGGATGACTAGGGATGACTAGGGATGACTGGGATGACTAGGGATGACAAGGGATGACTAGGGATGACTAGGGATGACTAGGGATGACTGGGATGACTAGGGATGACTAGGGATGACTAGGGATGACTAGGGATGACTAGGGATAACTGGGATGACTAGGGATGACTAGGGATGACTAGGGATGACTGGGATGACTAGGGATGACTAGGGATGACTAGGGATGACTAGGGATGACTAGGGATGACTGTGATGACTAGGGATGACTAAGGATGACTAGGGATGACTAGGGATGACTAGGGATGACTGGGATGACTAGGGATGACTAGGGATGACTAGGGATGACTGGGATGACTAGGGATGACTAGGGATGACTAGGGATGACTAGGGATGAGTAGGGATGACTGGGATGACTAGGGATGACTAGGGATGACTGGGATGACTAGGGATGACTAGGGATGACTAGGGATGACTAGGGATGACTAGGGATGACTAGGGATGACTGGGATGACTAGGGATGACTAGGGATGACTAGGGATGACTGGGATGACTAGGGATGACTAGGGATGACTAGGGATGACTGGGATGACAAGGGATGACTAGGGATGACTAGGGATGACTAGGGATGACTAGGGATGACTGCGATGACTAGGGATGACTAGGGGTGACTAGGGATGACTAGGGATGACTGGGATGACTAGGGGTGACTAGGGGTGACTAGGGATGACTAGGGATGACTAGGGAAGACTTGGGATCACTAGGGATGACAAGGGATGACTGGGATGACTAGGGGTGACTAGGGGTGACTAGGGATGACTAGGGATGACTGGGGATGACTAGGGATGACTAGGGATGACTAGGGATGACTGGGGATGACTAGCGATGACTAGGGATGACTAGGGATGACTGGAATGGCTAGGGGTGACTAGGGATCACTAGGGATGACTGGGATGACTAGGGGTGACTAGGGATGACTAGGGATGACTGGGATGACTAGGGATGACTAGGGATGACTAGGGATGACTAGGGATAACTAGGGATGACTAGGGATGACTAGGGATGACTGGGATGACTAGGGATGACTAGGGGTGACTAGGGATGACTAGGGATGACTAGGGATGACTGGGATGACTAGGGGTGACTAGGGGTGACTAGCGATGACTAGGGATGACTAGGGATGACTAGGGATGACTAGGGACGACAAGGGATGACTAGGATGACTAGGGGTGACTAGGGGTGACTAGGGATGACTAGGGATGACTGGGGATGACTAGGGATGACTAGGGATGACTAGGGATGACTAGGGATGACTGGAATGGCAAGGGGTGACTAGGGATAACTAGGGATGACTGGGATGACTAGGGGTGACTAGGGATGACTAGGGATGACTAGGATGAGTAGGGATGACTAGGGATGACTAGGAATGACTAGGGATGACTAGGGATGACTGGGATGACTAGGGATAACTGGGATGACTAGGGAAGACTGGGATGACTAGGGATGACTAGGGATGACTAGGGATGACTGGGATGAGTAGGGAAGACTAGGGATGACTAGGGATGACTGGGATGACTAGGGATGACTAGGGATGACTAGGGATGACTAGGGATGACTAGGGATGACTGGGATGAGTAGGGATGACTAGGGATGAATAGGGATGACTAGGGATGACTGGGATGACTAGGGATAACTGGGATGACTAGAGATGACTGGGATGACTAGGGATGACTAGGGATGACTAGGGATGACTACGGATGACTAGGGATGACTGGGATAACGAGGGATAACTGGGATGACTAGGGATGACTGGGATGACTAGGGATGACTGGGATGACTAGGGATAACTGGGATGACTAGGGATGACTAGGGATGACTAGGGATGACTGGGATGACTAGGGATAACTGGGATGACTAGGGATAACTAGGGATGACTAGGGATGACTGGGATGACTGGGATGACTAGGAATGACTGGGATGACTAGGGATGACTAGGGATGACTAGGGATGACTGGGATGACTAGGGATGACTAGGGGTGACTAGGGATGACTAGGATAACTAGGGATGACTAGGGATGACTGGGATGACTAGGGATAACTAGGGATGACTAGGGATGACTGGGATAACTAGGAATGACTGGGATGACTAGGGATGACTAGGGATGACTAGGGATGACTGGGATGACTGGGATGACTAGGGATAACTGGGATGACTAGGGATGACAAGGGATGACTAGGGATGACTAGGGATGACTAGGGATGACTGGGATGACTGGGATGACTAGGGATAACTGGGATGACTAGGGATGACTAGGGATGACTAGGGATGACTAGGGATGACTAGGGATGACTAGGGATGACTGGGATGACTAGGGATGACTGGGAAGACTAGGGATGACTAGGGATGACTAGGGATGACTAGGGATGACTACGGATGACTAGGGATGACTAGGGGTGACTAGGGATGACTAGGGATGACTAGAGATGACTAGGGATGACTAGGGATGACTAGGGATGACTAGGGAGGACTAGGATGACTAGGGATGATTAGGGATGACTAGGGATGACTGGGATGACTGGGATGACTAGGGATAACTGGGATGACTAGGGATGACTAGGGATGACTAAGGATGACTGGGATGACTAGGGATGACTGGGATGACTAGGGATGACTAGGGATGACTAGGGATGACTGGGATGACTAGGGGTGACTAGGGATGACTAGGGATGACTAGGGATGACTAGGGATGACTAGGGATGACTGGGATGACTAGGGATAACTGGGATGACTAGGGATGACTAGGGATGACTACGGATGACTGGGAATGACTAGGGATGACTAGGGATGACTAGGGATGAGTAGGGATGACTAGGGATGACTAGGGATGACTGGGATGACTAGGGATCACTGGGATAACTAGGGATGACTGGGATGACTAGGGATGACTGGGATGACTAGGGATGACTAGGGATAACTGGGATGACTAGGGATGACTAGGGATGACTAGGAATGACTGGGATGACTAGGGATGACTAGGGATGACTAGGGATGATTGGGATGACTAGGGATGACTGGGATAACTAGGGATGACTAGGGATGACTAGGGATGACTAGGGATGACTAGGGATGACTGGGATGACTAGGGATGACTAGGGATGACTAGGGATGACTGGGATGACTAGGGATGACTAGGGATGACTAGGGATGACTGGGATGACTAGGGATGACTGGGATGACTAGGGATGACTGGGATGACTAGGGATGACTAGGGATGACTAGGGATGACTAGGGATGACTGGAATGAGTAGGGATGACTAGGGATGACTAGGGATGACTAGGGATGACTGGGATGACTAGGGATGACTAGGGATGACTAGGGATGACTGGGATGACTAGGAATGACTAGGGATGACTAGGGGTGACTGGGATGACTAGGGATGACTAGGGATGACTAGGGATGACTACGGATGACTAGGGATGACTAGGGATGACTGGGATGACTAGGGATGACTAAGGATGACTAGGGATGACTGGGATGACTAGGGATGACTAGGGATGACTGGGATGACTAGGGGTGACTATGGATGACTAGGGATGACTAGGGATGCCTAGGGATGACTGGGATGACTAGGGATGACTAGGGATGACTAGGGATGACTGGGATGACTAGGGATGACTAAGGATGACTAGGGATGACTGGGGATGACTGGGATGACTAGGGATGACTGGGATGAGTAGGGATGACTAGGGATGACTAGAGATGACTTGGGATGACTGGGATGACTAGGGATGACTAGGGATGACTGGGATGACTAGGGATGACTAGGGATGACTGGGATAACTAGAGATCACTAGGGATGACTAGAGATGACTAGGGATGACTGGGATGACTAGGGATGACTGGGATGACTAGGAATGACTAGGGATGACTGGGATGACTGAGGATGACTAGGGATGACTGGGATGACTACGGATGACTAGGGATGACTGGGATGACAGGGATGACTAGGGATGACTAGAGATGACTGGGATGACTAAGGATGACTAGGGATGACTGGGATGACTAGGGATGACTAGGGATGACTAGGGATGACTGGGATGACTAGGGATGACTAGGGATGAGTAGGGATGACTGGGATGACTAGGGATGACTAGGGATGACTGGGATGACTAGGGATGACTAGGGATGACTGGGATGACTAGGGATGACTAGGGATGACTAGGGATAACTGGGATGACTAGGGATGACTAGGGATGACTGGGATGACTAGGGATGACTGGGATGACTAGGGATGAGTAGGGATGAGTAGGGATGACTGGGATGACAGGGATGACTAGGGATGACTAGAGATGACTGGGATGACTAAGGATGACTAGGGATGACTGGGATGACTAGGGATGACTAGGGATGACTAGGGATGACTGGGATGACTAGGGATAACTGGGATGACTAGGGATGACTAGGGATGACTACGGATGACTGGGATGACTAGGGATAACTGGGATGACTAGGGATAACTAGGGATGACTAGGGATGACTGGGATGACTGGGATGACTAGGAATGACTGGGATGACTAGGGATGACTAGGGATGACTAGGGATGACTGGGATGACTAGGGATGACTAGGGGTGACTAGGGATGACTAGGATAACTAGGGATGACTAGGGATGACTGGGATGACTAGGGATAACTAGGGATGACTAGGGATGACTGGGATAACTAGGAATGACTGGGATGACTAGGGATGACTAGGGATGACTAGGGATGACTGGGATGACTGGGATGACTAGGGATAACTGGGATGACTAGGGATGACAAGGGATGACTAGGGATGACTAGGGATGACTAGGGATGACTAGGGATAACTGGGATGACTAGGGATGACTAGGGATGACTAGGGATGACTAGGGATGACTAGGGATGACTAGGGATGACTGGGATGACTAGGGATGACTGGGATGACTAGGGATGACTAGGGATGACTAGGGATGACTAGGGATGACTACGGATGACTAGGGATGACTAGGGGTGACTAGGGATGACTAGGGATGACTAGAGATGACTAGGGATGACTAGGGATGACTAGGGATGACTAGGGAGGACTAGGATGACTAGGGATGATTAGGGATGACTAGGGATGACTGGGATGACTGGGATGACTAGGGATAACTGGGATGACTAGGGATGACTAGGGATGACTAAGGATGACTGGGATGACTAGGGATGACTGGGATGACTAGGGATGACTAGGGATGACTAGGGATGACTGGGATGACTAGGGGTGACTAGGGATGACTAGGGATGACTAGGGATGACTAGGGATGACTAGGGATGACTGAGATGACTAGGGATAACTGGGATGACTAGGGATGACTAGGGATGACTAGGGATGACTGGGATGACTAGGGATGACTGGGATGACTAGGGATGACTAGAGATGACTGGGATGACTAAGGATGACTAGGGATGACTGGGATGACTAGGGATGACTAGGGATGACTAGGGATGACTAGGGATGACTGGGATGACTAGGGATGACTAGGGATGAGTAGGGATGACTGGGATGACTAGGGATGACTAGGGATGACTGGGATGACTAGGGATGACTAGGGATGACTAGGGATGACTGGGATGACTAGGGATGACTAGGGATGACTGGGATGACTAGGGATGACTGGGATGACTAGGGATGACTAGGGATGAGTAGGGATGACTGGGATGACTAGGGATGACTAGGGATGACTGGGACGACTAGGGATGACTGGGATGACTAGGGATGACTAGGGATGACTGGGATGACTAGGGATTACTACGGATGCCTAAGGATGACTGGGATGACTAAGGATGACTAGAGATGACTAAGGATGACTAGGGATGACTGGGATGACTAGGGATGACTAGGGATGACTAGGGATGACTGGGATGACTAGGGATGACTAGTGATGACTGGGATGACTAGGGATGACTGGGATGACTAGGGATGACTAGGGATGACTGGGATGACTAGGGATGACTAGGGATGACCGGCATGACTAAGGATGACTAGGGATGACTAGGGATAACTGGGATGACAAGGGATGAGTAGAGATGACTAGGGATGACTAGGGATGACTAGGGATGACTGGGATGACTGGTATGACTAGAGATGACTAGTAAGGACTAAAATGACTAGGGATGACTAGGGATGACCGGGATGACTAGGGATGACTAGGATCTCTAGGGATCACTAGGGATGACTGGGATGACAGGGGATGACTAGGAATGACTAGAATGACTAGGATGACTGGGATGACTAGGGATGACTAGGGATAACTGGGATGACTAGGGATGACTAGGGATGACTAGGAATGACTGGGATGACTAGGGATGACTAGGGATGACTAGGGATGACTGGGATGACTAGGGATGACTGGGATAACTAGGGATGACTAGGGATGACTAGGGATGACTAGGGATGACTAGGGATGACTAGGGATGACTGGGATGACTAGGGATGACTAGGGATGACTAGGGATGACTGGGATGACTAGGGATGACTAGGGATGACTAGGGATGACTAGGGATGACTAGGGATGACTGGGATGACTAGGGATGACTAGGGATGACTAGGGATGACTAGGGATGACTAGGGATGACTGGGATGACTAGGGATGACTAGGGATGACTAGGGATGACTGGGATGACTAGGGATGACTGGGATGACTAGGGGTGACTAGGGGTGACTAGGGGTGACTAGGGATGACTAGGGATGCCTAGGGATGACTGGGATGACTAGGGATGACTAGGGATGACTAGGGATGACTGGGATGACTAGGGATGACTAAGGATGACTAGGGATGACTAGGGATGACTGGGATGACTAGGGATGACTGGGATGACTAGGGATGACTAGGGATGACTAGAGATGACTTGGGATGACTGGGATGACTAGGGATGACTAGGGATGACTAGGAATGACTGGGATGACTAGGGATGACTAGGGATGATTGGGATAACTAGAGATGACTAGGGATGACTAGAGATGACTAGGGATGACTGGGATGACTAGGGATGACTGGGATGACTAGGAATGACTAGGGATGACTGGGATGACTGAGGATGACTAGGGATGACTGGGATGACTACGGATGACTAGGGATGACTGGGATGACAGGGATGACTAGGGATGACTAGAGATGACTGGGATGACTAAGGATGACTAGGGATGACTGGGATGACTAGGGATGACTAGGGATGACTAGGGATGACTAGGGATGACTAGGGATGACTGGGATGACTAGGGATGACTAGGGATGACTAGGGATGACTAGGGATGACTAGGGATGACTGGGATGACTAGGGATGACTAGGGATGACTAGGGATGACTGGGATGACTAGGGATGACTGGGATGACTAGGGGTGACTAGGGGTGACTAGGGATGACTAGGGATGCCTAGGGATGACTGGGATGACTAGGGATGACTAGGGATGACTAGGGATGACTGGGATGACTAGGGATGACTAAGGATGACTAGGGATGACTAGGGATGACTGGGATGACTAGGGATGACTGGGATGACTAGGGATGACTAGGGATGACTAGAGATGACTTGGGATGACTGGGATGACTAGGGATGACTAGGAATGACTGGGATGACTAGGGATGACTAGGGATGATTGGGATAACTAGAGATGACTAGGGATGACTAGAGATGACTAGGGATGACTGGGATGACTAGGGATGACTGGGATGACTAGGAATGACTAGGGATGACTGGGATGACTGAGGATGACTAGGGATGACTGGGATGACTACGGATGACTAGGGATGACTGGGATGACAGGGATGACTAGGGATGACTAGAGATGACTGGGATGACTAAGGATGACTAGGGATGACTGGGATGACTAGGGATGACTAGGGATGACTAGGGATGACTGGGATGACTAGGGATGACTAGGGATGAGTAGGGATGACTGGGATGACTAGGGATGACTAGGGATGACTGGGATGACTAGGGATGACTAGGGATGACTGGGATGACAAGGGATGACTAGGGATGACTAGGGATGACTGGGATGACTAGGGATGACTAGGGATGACTGGGATGACTAGGGATGACTGGGATGACTAGGGATGAGTAGGGATGAGTAGGGATGACTGGAATGACTAGGGATGACTAGGGATGATTGGGATGACTGGGATGACTAGGGATGACTAGGGATGACTAGGGATGACTAGGGATGACTAGGGATGACTAGGGATGACTAGGGATGACTGGGATGACTAGGGATGACTGGGATGACTGGGATGAGTAGGGATGACTAGGGATGACTAGAGATGACTAGGGATGACTGGGATGACTAGGGATGACTAGGGATGACTAGGGATGACTAGGGATGACTAGGGATGACTGGGATGACTAGGGATGACTAGGGATGAGTGGGATGACTAGAGATGACTAGGGATGACTAGAGATGACTAGGGATGACTGGGATGACTAGGGATGACTGGGATGACTAGGGATGACTAGGGATGACTGGGATGACTGAGGATGACTAGGGATGACTGGGATGACTAGGGATGACTAGGGATGACTGGGATGACTAGGGATGACTGGGATGACTAGGGATGACTAGAGATGACTGGGATGACTAAGGATGACTAGGGATGACTGGGATGACTAGGGATGACTAGGGATGACTAGGGATGACTAGGGATGACTGGGATGACTAGGGATGACTAGGGATGAGTAGGGATGACTGGGATGACTAGGGATGACTAGGGATGACTGGGATGACTAGGGATGACTAGGGATGACTAGCGATGACTGGGATGACTAGGGATGACTAGGGATGACTGGGATGACTAGGGATGACTGGGATGACTAGGGATGACTAGGGATGAGTAGGGATGACTGGGATGACTAGGGATGACTAGGGATGACTGGGACGACTAGGGATGACTGGGATGACTAGGGATGACTAGGGATGACTGGGATGACTAGGGATTACTAGGGATGACTAAGGATGACTGGGATGACTAAGGATGACTAGGGATGACTAAGGATGACTAGGGATGACTGGGATGACTAGGGATGACTAGGGATGACTAGGGATGACTGGGATGACTAGGGATGACTAGTGATGACTGGGATGACTAGGGATGACTGGGATGACTAGGGATGACTAGGGATGACTGGGATGACTAGGGATGGCTAGGGATGACCGGCATGACTAAGGATGACTAGGGATGACTAGGGATAACTGGGATGACAAGGGATGACTAGAGATGACTAGGGATGACTGGGATTACTAGGGATGGCTAGGGATGACTGGGATGACTAGGGATGACTGGGATGACTAAGGATGACTAGGGATGACTGGGATGACTAGGGATGACTAGGGATGACTAGGGATGACTAGAGATGATTAGGGATTACTGGGATGACTAGGGATGACTAGGGATGACTGGGATGACTAGGGATGACTGGGATGACTAAGGATGACTAGGGATGACTGGAATGACAAGGGATGATTAGGGATGACTAGGGATGACTAGAGATGACTAGGGATGACTGGGATGACTAGGGATGACTAGGGATGACTAGGGATGACTGGGATGACTGGTATGACTAGAGATGACTAGTAAGGACTAAAATGACTAGGGATGACTAGGGATGACCGGGATGACTAGGGATGACTAGGATCTCTAGGGATCACTAGGGATGACTGGGATGACAGGGGATGACTAGGAATGACTAGAATGACTAGGATGACTAGGGATCATTAGGGATGACTAGGGATGAATGAGATCACTAGGGATTACAAAGGATTACTGGGATGACTAGGGATCACTAGGGACGACTAGGGATCACTAGGTTGACTAGTATGACTAGGGTGACTGGGATGACCTGGAATGACTGGGATCAATAGGTATTACTTGGATGAAAACAGATGACTGAGATCACTAGGGATTACTAGGGATTACTGGGATGACTAGGATGACTGGGATGATTGATGATGACTAAGGATGACTAGGATGAGTAGGGATGACTAGGGATTACTACGGATGACTAGGGATGACTGGGGTGGCTAACGATGACTGGGATGACTAAGGATGACTAGGGATGACTGGGATGACTAAGGATGACTAGGGATGACTGGGATGACTAGGGATGGCTAGGGATGACTGGGATGACTAGGGATGACTAGGGATGACTGGGATGACTAGGGATGACTAGGGATGACTGGGATGACTAGGGATGACTAGGGATGACTAAGGATGACTAGGATAACTAGGGATCACTTCGATGACTGGGATGACTAGGGATGACTAGGACAACTGGGATGACTAGGGATTACCAGGGATGACAAGGGATGACTGGAATGACTAGGGATGACTAGGGATTACTGGGATGACAAGGGATCACTGAGATGACTAGGGATGACTGGGATTACTAGGATGACTAGGATCACTGGGATGGCTGGGATGACAAGTTACCGAAGTCATCCAAGTTACCCTAGTCACTCAAGTCACCCTAGTCAACCTAGTCACCCAGGCCAGGTCACCCTAGTCACCCTAGTCACTCAAGTCACCGTAGTCACCTTTGTCACCCTCTCCAAGTCATCCTAGTCACTCAAGTCACCCTAGTCACCCAAGTCACTCAAGTCACCCAAATCACCCTAGTGACTCTAGTCACCCTAGGCACCCGCGTCACCCTAGTCAACCTAATCACCCAAGTCACCCTCGTCACCCTGGTCACCCAATTCACGCTAGTCACCGTAGTCAAAGAAGTCACCCAAGTCAGCCTAGTCACCCTGGTCACTTAAAGCACCCTAGTCACCCTAGTCACCAAAGTTACCCTAGTCGTCCTAATTACTCTAGTCACCTTGGTCACCCTGGCCACTGTAGTCACCCAATTCACCCTAGTTACACCCTAGTCACCGTAGTCTCCCAAGTCACCCTAGGCACCCTAGTCACTCTAGTCACCCAAGTCACCTAAGTCATCCTTGTCACCCAGGTCACCCAAGTCACCTAAGTCATCCTTGTCACCCAGGTCACCCAAGTCACCTAAGTCATCCTTGTCACCCAGGTCACCCTAGTCATTTAAGTTACCCTAGGTACACCCTAGTGTGTATAATTCTAGCTTAAAATTGTTGGGTGGCTTACTTGTTATAGAGGTAGATATTAGGTACCCAAGTCACTCTAGTCACCCTTGTCACCCAAGTCATCCTAGTCACCCAGGTCACCCAAGTCACCCTAGTCACCCTAGTCACCCTAGTCACCAAGTCTCACAGGTCACCCAAGTCACCCTAGTCACCCAAGTGATAACCCTAATCAGTTAAATCACCCATTTAGTTATAATGTCATGGATTACCTTTTAACTTCCCAACAACTTACTCACCCATAGACAGCTCTAGTTAAAGTAAAAATTCAAAAGCTGAAAAGACTTGGTTAACCGTAATATTCTGTGTTATTTTGAGCCCTTTGAAAGAGAGATTTAAGAAAATATAAGCCATCAAAAACTGCAGGTCTGTTGAAAGTTAAAGACGCCAATGAGGCAAGTGGGAAATTTTCAGGTTTTAAAATAGAATATCTCCAAATGAAATAGTGGACTGAAATTATTAAAGCTGTGGCTTTTGTGGCTTGATTTGTGAAGGCTGAGCATAAATAGTGAAGGCAAAAATTATTAACAAGGACTTGATCACAGCAGTAAAAAATGGAAAGGTGAAATATGAACCTGAATTCCACGTCCACTGGCTGCAATGTAAATTTCCACTGTTGTCGTGAAATCTCCACCAGCAAATTTCTCTTTTTCAGTTTTTCTGCCCTTCACTACTGGAATCGCAAGGAGATCTGTGTAGACTTGCCGGTAAAGATCTAAAATGGTGTAAACCTGAGAGAAGTAGAAGAAAATCATATATTGAAACCCTTTAGTGCATTAAATCAATTAGGAAGATAGATATAATTGACCAGTCATGTAAACCTAACATTAGAGGTTTGTGGACAATACCCTATGATGTCACCAATAAATAGTTATAATTTAACCAAAGATTAGGGATCATCAGGGAGTGAGGGTGAGGTCCATACAAACGCTTCTCCTCCAACACTCTGCTTTGAATTAGTTTCAAGAGATAGAAGGTTCAAACATGGGACCCGATTGCATTCTATACATTCCATTCATGCTTAGCACAAGTCCAAGCAAATGCTACATACATTGTACGTGCCACGCAAGCGTAATAGCAGCCTAAAGATTAGGATTGCAGGTTTCTCTGGCCACCCACAATTTTATTTTTTCTATCTTTACCTCCTCCACTGCTTCATCATAAGATGCAAAAGCAGAATGTCCTTCTTGCCAAAGGAACTCTCTTGTTCTTAGAAATGGTTGGGGATGTTTGAACTCCCATCTCTATAACAATGTAACAAAGAAAACAGATAACTATTTCAATACAACCTAAACTAAGAGCAGGGTACTACACCTGTAAGCAAGAGGCAAAGAACAGAATAAATTTTAGTTTACTACAGGCTTTCAGGTGGCATTATTGAAACAGGGAAGTTTAGTGACCAGGATGAATGGATGAATGGTGGTGAAAACATCACTTAAAAAGTGAATTTGCACTGTTTCAAAATTCATCACCCTTATTCCCTCTAACTCAATTTCATTTGTCAAATGTTACCAATTTTATTTTTCTGGAGGTGAATGCTATAAGACTAAATATAAGTCCATAAAAAAAAAGAAAAAGAAAACCATAGTCAATAAAAATTGAAATTAGGACATTTGACATCATTGTAGCGTAATAATGGGAAAGAAGTGTGATGCGCATGCAAAGTTGTTTTTTTGCCAATCCAAACCTATAGCCTTTTTGCCACCCTTGCTATTGGAAGGTTCCTAGACACCAAGACAGCGATTTTTATTCTTATACACTGTAGCACTGTAGTTGGAAGAGGGGAAGTCCAGAGATCACTATGAGGAGTACCACTGGAAAAGAGTTAAAGTATCACAATATTGCAGGAGGAAACAAACTACAATAGCCCCGGGAAGGAGTTGGGGAAGACATATCACTGAGGAACTATGATGTTGCAAAGCTTAACGATAAGAAAACGATCAAACAAGTAGCCCTTTATCTAAACAGTTAAAAAGGTTCTTCTACATACCACAACATTATTCCACTGATTTAGTTTTAGCGGGAGATCTCTGTGTGATTTAATCCATTTTGCATAGGCTGGATACATAACTGAACAAGAAAATAAGAACAAATGTCTGGAAGTTAGCAAAGTTCTTACTGTTTTAAGCACTAGTTTTTGACTTGATTGGTCTACTAAGTTGGTACTCTCTCATTTACAGCCGTAAACTCTATTGTTGAAAGCTGTGAAGACATAAAGCTTGAAGTAACCCTGTGAACAGTGAATTTTGAAGGAATCAGTTCCATCTTACCAGTCTCACTTGTCGGTCTGATTGCTATTGGTTCTGCTAACTCAGACTGGCCTGATTTTGTTACCCAAGCAACCTACAATGGTAAAAGCAATGAAAAACCAAAAAGTAAAAAATAATTACAAAGATTAGAACAAATGTCTGGAAGATACATAATGATAAAAATCCAGGAAGGAAACTCCTTTAAGCCCTTCAGAAAAAAACACACTATCTCTATACCAAATTTCGCAAAACATTTCCTGCAGTACTAACAAGGAGATTTTGTTTCAGAATCAAGACATTATCTCTTTGGTAGACATTTCCTTTTAACATGTGTATCAGGCTGGATTTAGACATTGGGGGAAAAGAGATTTGAGAACACAAAAGATTGAGGAGGAGAAGGGCATCTTCTTTCTCTCCAATTGCTCTCCTGCCTTTTTTTTCCTCTTCTCGTTTCTCCCGGCAATGCCTCACTCTCAAACTATTCCCTTATTCTCACTAGCTCAGGCAATGATTTTAGAAAGAGAAGTTACTGCTCAGGTAGTGACTTTAGAAAAAAGAAGTTAGCTGTTTTTCAATAACATATTTCAGGGGCATAGCTGGGGGGTCCTGGGGTGCCCGTGACCCCCCCCCCCCCCCCTTGGTAGGCGGCCTTCTTTTGAGCAAACAACCTACAATATTCAGGTGGCAAAAACGCCATGACAATATCTTGGCCGTAAAAGCCACTGTTGAAAAGTCCACTTTTTTAAAATTTGTTTTTTTGTAAGGTATTTTCATCAACGGCTCTTGTCTTTAGTTAATATGGGCCTTCATGCCGCAATAATACGACTGAGCCCGCTGATACACAAGGGAGAGCAGCGGCATAAACCATATATAGTCGGCGATCCAAGGATGGTGATCTGGTGAGTAGCCTCTGTGACCCCCCCCCCCCCCCCTTTGAAAAATCCTGGCTACGCCCCTGTATTTTGGTTGAAAGGTCGACACATCACACCAAACATTACCTCTGGAGCAAAATCTGCAATATGTGTTTTTTCTTTCTCCAGTGCTGACTGAGACACAAACATTGGAAAGTAAACATTTTCGACTCCAAGCTTTTTTATTTCTCCATCAAAAAAATCTGAAAAGATAAAAACAATGACAAGATAAACTTCACATCTAATTAACAAGTAAAGAAAGCAGCATACAATTAGCTAGAAGGTACATTTGACAATCAGTGCATTGCCCTATTTTATCTTTCTCTAAAGCAAAATAATTAAGAATTTGTTCATGCTTAGCGTGCGTATATCGAGTTATGGATGCACGCGGGAAGTTTGGAGAGCACGAAAGATGCGTAAGAGTTGCACAAGGCGATAGCCGAGTGCAACTCTAGCTTCTTGAGTGCTCTCCAAACTTCCCAAGTGCATCCATAACTCGATATATGCACAGCTAAAAGCATGAGCAAATTCTTTTATAACACAGCTGACAAAAATGCTTGCTTTTTGATTAACTGCAAAATTCTCGTAACGCGCTACAAAATAACAAACGGTTCTATTGGCTGATTACGAACACGCCACAATCGTCTAGTTTGAAATGAATGAAAATGTTCTTTCTGTAAAACTGAGAAAGAGAATTTGCTTCTTTATTCGTTAACGATCAATGGAAACTAAGCAGAAACAAAGATACAAGAGTCTTAAAGTTCACCTAAAGTTAAAATACTAACATGTTCGTAAGAAGTCGTAGTAAGTCGTGGAGTATGGTTTGGATTTGCTGAAAAAATGTTTACGTTTTGCTCGGCGAAATCCAGAAAACATGTTTTGTAGCGAAGACGACTGTCATCCTTCTTTAAACTTATATTCATTTACGAGCATTGGCTGGCCATTACGGCTTCTTGACAAGACCTGGCAGCAGTTGTTTTTGTGAGTAATAAATTTGTGTCTTCTTGTGTAATTTGTGTTGTTATTGCGAGAGAAATTTTCCTGCTTCAGTCGGATTGTCCGGAGATAACAAAAGTGTGTAAAAAATTTAAAAACAACAATAAAAACGGAAATTTTACCCTTAAATGTTGTTGATGACCAGTTGGTGTCTGTTCTGTTCCCAGTGAATGTCTTTCGGTCAAAATTTGCTGCAGCTGGTCTTCCGACAAATTTGCGAGTTTTTTTTTAATTCGGCTTTAGTTTTGCTGCTTGTTGAATCAGGACCTAAAAGGTGAATGCCGATGCAAAAATTGGGCAGTTCTTCGCTGGTTTCTTCCATATTTTAAAGAGAAGGAAAACTACACTGCTGCTTAGAAGACGACAACTGTACTTTGCAGCTAGATAAAAAAAATGCTCACGTCATCTTATTTACGCACGGGCGTGCGTAAATAAAGATTTTGTTCATAGCGGCTCAATAGGACTTATATAGGGCAAGCACGCGCGCTATGTTATAATAATATTTTTCTGGCAGATCACAAATGGATGAAGTGTTTTGCTGCTCATTATTTTAAAAAAATAACACTAAAATTAATGCAAGAATATCAAGTAAATTCAACTTAGCGAAATACTATATATGAAGATTTAGATGGGTTGTGAAATTAACATAGTTTCAATTGAATCATACCTTTTATTCTCTCCCATATAGCGTAAGACCATGGTCTCAAAATATAGCATCCACTAACATCATAATACTCAATCATTTCTGACTTTGTAATAACCTGAAAATAACCAGCCACAAGATTATTACAACACTAACAAACTTTCAAAAATGTTTAAGTCACTGGACTAATCATATCGGCAGCAAGGGTTAAGCTATTTAACTTAAGTGTCCTATGAAAAATACTTTTTGAAAATACAATAACAGATGGATACACTAGCTTCTACAATATTAACACACGATAGGCCATTTGCACGATGGCATGATTTTACTGCTTTGGTTTTCCTTTTTTCCTTTCACATTTAAATTTGGTTATCATAGTGAGGTATAGATTAGAAAAGCCCTAAATCGCACAAGCAAAGCCCTGAAGGATTCTGGCTGTAGTAGTAAAATGACATCATCTTGCATAATGGTCAACTCAATCAAGGTGGCTGTGAATGCTAGACATTACATTTCAAAATGACAACCACCCTCCCCCCCGCCCCCCCTGCACATGCCTCCACAAAATTACAGAAAACACTATTAATGATAATTCTATTAAATTAAAAAAGCTATTGGGTATTTATTCATTGAAAATTATGTACCTGTGAAAACCAGTCGCTTAAGTTTTCTTCCTTCTTAGCCTCCAGTCCCAGCCTATTAAATTAAGATAAATAAAAAATAAAACCTCCGCTCACCTCTGAAAATAAAAAAAGAACTCTTAAGTTGAAATACTCATAAAACCAAACTTAGAAGCACCATCCAGACAGACGTTGAACTTATTCAACCTATACTGTACCTGGGGTTCTCATTACGTTTCAAAGTAGACATGCAGGGTTATCAGAAAGCTTTGAAGTAGATGGCTGATTTTTCAAAGTAAGCGGCCAGTTTAGGGATATTTTGTTTAAAAAATGCCATCCATGAAGAAATGCCAAGCAGAGTAGCTGGCCAATTCTAACCAAGTAGGTGGCGATTTTCGCTGGCAGCCAGCTACTTTTGACAACCATGGACAGGTAGGATGTAAAAGTACGTGGTTTGGCAATCAAGTGCCGCAGGCAACTTGAGGCTTTCACTCTCTCAATTCACCCATTTTTCCCCAAAAGTAGACAGATCAGACCTCAAAGTAGCTGGGTTTTTAGCCCCTTACCAGCTCTTAATGAGAACCCTGCGGCACCACATATTGTTAATCAATTTTTAATTAATTCTTTCAATCCTGATACATGTAGTTGCCGCAGTGGAAAATTTCAAAAACATCCGTTTTTGCTTGTAAAATCTTAATATTTAAATAGTAAAGAGCAAACAATGTGCCAGAGGTTCATTTCAATGGTGACACCACAAGATTTAATAAAAATTAGAGTGGCAAAATTAATAATTTCAGCATAGGAAAGGGCAGCATGGTCTGGGAATGATGAAGATAATGAATATGTTAATGTTATACTGACATGTTTGTTTTTCTCCTTCTTCTTTTTTTTTAAAGTGAAATGAGATGAAAGGAGAGTGAATGGTGTGGTTGGGTGGTGTATACACCTAGATTATGTGAAAAAATTCCAACAACCACATGAAAACCTCTAAAGATTTCCAAGTTAGGCCCGGTTCAGTTGCCGAACTTTTCATGAGCTGAACCTAATTTGAATAATTCAATTTGAATGACCCAAATTATTTAGACTGGCTAAATTGATTCAGACGCCGATCTTAATTCCAGCCGAACTAAATTCAGAAGGCGAAAAATGGGATTTCGGTCAAACTGCTCACAATATATACATTATGGATTTATGCATTAGGTTTGGTACGTGAAAAGTCCAGCATCTGAATCAAAGGTGTTCCAAAGTCGATCCAAAGGCGAAATTTTCGGCTGGGCTAGGCAAAAAGAACAGCTGAGCCATTCCAAATTGAAACAGGCATTCCAAACTTTTCATGTACTTAATTCAATGTATTAGGATCGGCTCATGAAAAGTACGGCGTCTGAACTGCGCCTTAGAACCAATATCACACCTGGTGACTTTTTTCACTGCACTTTCCCCTTCTCCATTCTCCACTTTGGCAGCTTGTGTCTTCTTCTCCTGCTTTGTTGAAGGTTTAGCATCTTTCTTTTCAGTTTTATTCCCAGCTTCCTTCTTTTTGTCTTTCTTGCCTTTTGAACTGCCACCAGCAAGATCTTCTCCTGTCAGGGTTTTATAGTCAACCTTCAGTTTCAAAAGCTCGGCCACTGCTGCATCGATTTCCTCCTATAAAAGCAAAAAACAAAAGACAATCATCCATCATATACCTGAAAATTGACAGCTGGAATTTTCATACAACTACAAGTTATCGCAACAAAAAAAATTCCTCAAATACTTACTTTTTGTTATGCTAATTCAAAACAAGGAATTTCCTTACTGGACATTTAATTATGTTTATAAGCTTGTTCATGGAATTGCCATAAATTTACATTTACCCAGCAAAAATCCAATAAAAATATGATTACATAAAGAGTGATGAAGTAATTATGTTAAAACAGTCAAAGCTCTCCTTGCTACCACTCTCATAAGTGACCAGCTCTAGTTATGATCACCTTTGTGAAACCATGTTGGAACTGTGACTTAAACTTTGTAATGAAAAGCTCTTGTAAGAGACAGCAACCACTTTTGGGATTACCCAACTGGACTTTTCCATTGTTTTTAAGCTCTCGTAAGCTACCACTCAACTCGTTCTTGCACTAATATTTAAGTTTGGGGTTATTTTCATCTAAAAAATTGGAAGTAAAGTTAAGCCGTGTCTATATCAGATATAAAGACACTCATTAAACATTATTTTCCTTTGTTTTTTCTTTGGGAATTATTAATGAGTTTCTGAGGCTCTCATAAGCCAGAGCTTTGCCTGTAATTAGGATGACAATGGTGATGTTAGCAGATGATGATGATATGATGATGATTGTAATGACAGAGACAGCACACTGAGTTAACATTGTAGTCATTTCCTTAACCCTTTAAGTCCCAATAGTGACAAAGATCAATTGTCTCTTAATAATATCCATACACTGTCAAGACATAAGTTATGAGAATTAAAAAAATGATCACCCAACAGAAAATGCCTTGATCTATTATCAAATTCTCACAACTAATTCTTTAAGGAAATGTATACAGATCAGTTTGGAGAATTTCTATGTGGATACTGGGGCTTAAGGTTAATCAATAACACACCTTAGCAGCACCACTAGTTTTGAGGCCACGAACTTTATCTCCTTGTGCAGTTATTTCTGCTTTCAGTTTCTCTACTTGTTCAGTTGATGCTGTTGGCTTTGCAGCTTCTGTTCCATTCATGGGTGGTTTGTTGTTTTTATTTCCCTTCTCTTTCTTTTTACTCTCGTTCTTTTTGTGTCCTTCAGATTCCTGTGTGATCATTCAAGGGAATTTTAGGACTGAAGGAAACCGGTCTTTCCGATACAAACTCAAGCAGTGAAATTTCCCCAAAGATGTGTTCACTCTGAGTGTAGTTTGCGAGCGAACAAGAAAAACATTTAGGGTGAATATCTTCGTTCTCCAAGCCAAGTACGTGGAACTATTTACACCTCGAATGAATAAACTTGTATCGAAACGACCGGTAACCGAATTTTAAGATATATTTTGACTTAATAGTTTCTTTACCCACAGGAATGTTTAAAAGAATGTGACACAAAAAAACAAACTTAAGGTTGACATCTTATACTCTTGAAATAAAAACCATCGGTAGTGGGATCGAACAGCGGAAACCATTCACGTACAACAGTCACGCGAGGCCAAAACGAAAATAAATCATTTTCATACCAATCCCTTCAAACTAAAAAATACTCCTCTGACTTAAGTGGCAACGAAAACAGATGAACTCAATGTCATTCGCAAAATGTCCGTTTCGCTGTGGTTGAACGAAATCATCACAAAACTTAAAAACACTTTGGTTTTGTCTTGAACCCATAGCAATCGATGGTAAAACATGAAGATACTTTTTACACGATGAGATTCGTCTTTAAATCTCACTGAAATTTTATGAATTTCAAATGTTATCCCTGGTATCAATACACTTCATTAAAATCGAATAAATACTTTCAAAAATACCTAATTTCCGAGGAATTCTTGACCCTCTCTCGGGGAAAACCTTGGACACGTGGATAAAACAAAACACTAGGGTTCAGTCTCTTTCGGTCAAAAAAACCGGAAGTGTAGCCTGCTTGAAATCGTACCGGAAGTTGATTGATTCAAAACTACGATAGTACACGTTCTTAATTAGCGAGATAAGTTCAACATTATTTAACACAAGCTCCTCATTTTGGTTGTAAGACGTCCCGCATTTATATTTGGTGGTGACAAAGGCCTCACAGACTTAAAATGTAACGTATTTTTATTGTCAATACATTATACTGTGGAAATACTCCGGTCCAGCAATACGATTTTAACGTTATCACGGGTCCCTGATGATAAAATCAAATGAGGCCCAAAAATAGACAGGGAAAGAGGCAACAACTGGCCAAGATAAATCTTTATTACGACGACTGATATTAAACATGCTAAAATGTTTCAATAAGACATGGTAAGCGGTCGCAAACATTGTACTGATGGAGATTGGAATACATGGGTACCAGGCGTTCGAATAACTTGCTCCCGCTTTGTGCAGGAAAGTCAGCGCTATTCCAAGGACATCATGGCTTTACAAATCACCAGTCTGTGCAAGCTATTTCGCCATGAAAAGCGTTTTTACATTAATACTTGACCAACCTACTAACACCAACAGAGATTCTTCTTGTCTTTGGATCACATTAACCACACAACATGGCTATGACTTTTCAATAATTTTAACACAAGAGCTAATACATAGCAGGGTCGAATGATTTATGAAATATTCGGCTATGTTGGATCAAAAAGGGAATCACGTGACGTCACACTATCATGAAAAACTCGCTTGCGACTGTCACGCAATACTACTCTGTGTCACGCAACCACGCCGTGCTCGGTGACTCACCTTAGCTTTATTGCCAGCTGTCGGTGACGGCTTGGTGTGACCATCGGGGACAGAGAACAAGACCACAGGACACTCACGGCCTGTATACCGACTACAATGAATAAACACGTCAATATCAGAGGTTTTGAAACCAAGAGCTGGAGGTTAAAGAGGATGTGTGAAGAGGATACTCCTGTTTTAGGTCAATTCTGTACTGAAGTCATTAATTAGTGCATTTAACTATACACAAAATGCTGCTGTGGGGTTGTGAAGAAGATATCAAACAATTTTGCGTCAAATGGGACGCAAAAAAATAGACACACTGATAAGTACTATTTTTTGAAATAAAGTATTCGAAAACATCACTGGCAAAAATACTGATTTGACGGCCGCTCTATAAACTTATTCTGAACTTTTATAGACTCTTACGATCTTAATTGCCTTTCTCCTCTTCGTTTGAGATATAGGGATTCTTCAGTAATTCGAGCCCAGGCTTTTTCAGTTGCCCAGAATGTTCCAAAATGGCGGGAAAGCGTCAACAAACGTTCGTTTTGGCATGGAACACTCTGTACCAATAAGTTTAAATACCTTTTGGGGGCCCCTTTTCTTCAAAAAGGGCCCCCTAAAATTACATTAATAAATTAGTATAGGTAATAGCATGATTTGTAGTGATATTTGGTATAAAGACCACGAGTGATATTTCAAAATTTCACGAGCCGTTACGCGAGTGAAATTTGAGACAATTTTGAAATATCACGAGTGGTATTTATGCCAAATATCACGTACCCACAAAAGGTTTGTAATTTTCACATTTAGGTATTTCAAATTAAGGTGAAATACCACTGCTCTAAGCCAATCAAATTGCAGCAATATCTCATGTAGTAGTATAAATCCTTTAAAAACACAAAAATACTAAATACTGCCAACCTACCCCTCCCCTAGGCCAGCATTAACACTTACGTCTCACTTAGGGCAAAATGTTGGCTTAGGGGAGGGGTAGGTGGGCAGACTCCCAAAAACGTATAATGATCCGTACCTTGGAGGTTCGTACGGTTGATCACATATAAAGTAACCTCGTCGCTGAAGCTGGATAATATCTCCCTTCTTTAGGGACGCCATCGCAGGATCCCCAACCATTTCTATTTCTTGCTGAAAAGAACAAAAAGGACTACTTGGAAGTTCATCCCTCGCATTGCTACATTTGCTTCTTTGCTGTGATACTGAGGCAATGTTTGCTGCACTTAAGAAGGTGCTTCTAACTTTTGAGTCTTTGGATGAACTCCTTAAGTGCAACCATTAAAAGCTACTGAGCAGTATTTCCTGTGCTACTGTTCATTATGCTGTACAAGGTGGTTCTAACTTTTGAGTCTGTGGATGAAATCCTAAAGTGTGACCATTCAAATGAAAACTACTGAGCAGTACTTTCCTGTGGTACTGTTTATTATGTTGTACAAGGTGGTTCTAACTTTTGAGTCTGTGGATGAAATCCTATGGTGTGATCAATCAATTGAAAGCTATTGAGCAGTTCAATCCTATCTTCAGTGGATCCTATGGTGTGACCATTCAAGAAACTCTTCTTTCATTGACGGGTGATTTCGGACAAGTTAAATTAGAAAAATATCGTAAACGAAATAACTTCTTACTTTAGAATCCTTGTTGATGTAGTTTTTAAAGTCGTCAGTTTTAGTAAGCACGGCCTTGCTAATGACGTTATCAAAATGGACTGCAGTCGTCGGGAGAAGTGGAGCTTTGGACGATTCCGCTAACCATGTAAGTTTAGTAGTCTTCTTAAAATCCTAGAGGGGAATATAAGTTAGATGAGAACTGGTGTAAAGGAAAGAAGAGAATTGAAAGTAACAAGTTACTTGGGAAATACCGCCTCAAATCCAATGACAATATCCCTTGGAGAATACATTTATGCCTTTCTCTTGGTGTTCAAATATTATCTTGTAGGTTTGTGTAAGGTATATTACATATATAGCACTTGTTAATGTTTCGAGGTACAGTATATATGCAGCGCGCTAGTTTAGCTTCATGGCCCCGATGAGATCCATTTTTCAAGTCGAAAACCTGATTTTTTTTTGTCACGTCAATAATTTTATCCACGGGTGCATGCGACCCTTTGATTGAAAAAATAACTTCTCCACTACACAATCAGGAGCTTTAAGATCCAACGACGCGACGGCAATGAGAACGTCGCTTAAAATGTCAGTTTGCGCTCTTTTAGTCTACATCGCGATTATTCCTTCCTACTTACTTTGTCAAATGTAGTCGAACCCACCTGGAGTTGATTTCCTAGGGACCATATCCAGGGGTTCTTAGTCTTACAAACAAGAGTTGTCTTTTAATTTCTACCTCGAAAAGAAGTGAACAGGTATGTAAACTCCGTATTCATAAACCTTCGCCTTAAGTACCTTGTTATCGAGATGAAGCTCAGCTTCCAACGACTTTACACCTCCAGAAGGGGTTCTACAAAAAATGGCATCAAAATTAATCACAGCTATGGGGTATAAGTCACTATAAACAGGCTATGGCGAAGAAGGAGCGACCAAGACTCCAAGGTAGCGAGAAACGGAAAAAGTCGTGCGTACGTGCTATTACATTCTGGAATATATTATTTCTTTGTCCGTCGCTGCAGAACTGGAACGTGAGATGATCAAAACTATCAACTCCATCCCTCCACAAAGAAGTCATCCCAGCTAATTTTACTATTGAGCAATTCAGTCCTATTAGGCAATTTCTTGACCAAACTGGAAAAACTACCCAGTAGCCGAATTTTCACAGAATCAAAAGGGAAACCTTACTGCGAGAAAAGAAGATGAATAACTCTTTTAGCTCACTTATTGATCTTAGTGATCTTGACGTTTCCCCAATTCATCAGCGTGACCATTTCGCCTACAGATAGCGTGACAGCATCCGCGCCTTCAATGTAAACTTTGGGACCATACCAAACTTCTTTATCTCCAACGCTTGGGTTCTGTCAATTAAAATAATATTCAGGTTGAAGGCAGGTTTTGCTCTTCAAAGAAAACAATCTAATTGAGGCAACGTAACCCGTTCACACGAATTTTCGACCGGATGAAATACCTGACCGGACAATTCGTTCAAACGGAGCCGTTCAATGTTTTCGTTCTGTTCACACGGAACTTTAAACGGCTAAGCGTCTAAATTTTCGCACAGGTTAAATTGGTTCAGTGTAAACGGAACACCTAAACGCACGAATTTTAAACCGGTCGAAAATACGTCCGGTGCAGTACATGAGACGATTCGCAACAACGATTGTTAGCGCAACACAGCGTTGCAACAGTAGGGCCATTTATACGAGGAAAAATAAGACGCGTCTTACTTAAGAAGCGTCTTAAATAAGACGCGAACTTTCCGTATAAACGGCACATTTCGTCTAAAATAAGACGCGGCTTAGCTAAGACGCGTCTTATTAGATAAGACATGCTCGTATAAATGGTACAGTTCGCGTCTTATTTAAGACGCGTCTTATTTTTCCTCGTATAAATGGCCCTATTGTTACGATGTTGTTTGGAATAGTGACAACATTGTTCCAACATTGCAACGCTATTTTGCGCTTAAAATCGTGGTTGCGAATCGTATCGTGTGACATCACCTTTACGAACCAAAAAGTTAATTTGCACCAAGTTTTGCACGTTGCACGTTTTGTCTCTCAACGCATGTGCAACGTGCAAAACAGCACTTGTACTGACAAGAGCGTCGAGGTATCTTTTTTCTTTCTTCTTCTTTCCTCAAGAGTGAACTAAAATAGGAGCCTTGATTTATCAAACAAACCTTAGGATGCAAAGGACATTCTTTCACTTCCTCCGTGGCTTCAGGAATGAAAATGGGGACCATTTCATCTTTCTGAAGAGCCGTGTATCTCGGAGCCACTGGATCGATGACCTATGAAACAAAAACAAGATCTATGAAACGAATGCCACGCACACTGAAAAACAAATCACAACAGTTGCAAACCTTTTTGTTGAGGGCCCAAATTTTGTCCCATTCCATGTGAACATTTGCCTTTGATGAACCCTGATGGAGAGATAGGAAAATTTATATTACCTAACAATTATTCCTCGAGCCCGAATGGGCTCTTGGGCTGTTGACTCAGAGGCCACGAGGACGAGAGGAATAATTGTTTTAGTAAAATCCAACTAGGTAGTCAAAAATATCGAGACAAAACAACTTTAGCTAGCAAAACGCGATTCAGCCGCCATTGTTTTGGTTTTCAAAGCCGGCGCTTTTCGCTACTGGTGGGCTATAGCATATAGCCTCGTAGTAGCTCAACCAATCAGAACGCAGCATTGATAATAGACCACTGGTTGGATTTCACTAATATGTAGTAGACTCTGTTACCTTGACTAGACACAAACTGTGATTCGTCCCTACAGTGGATTTTACATTTGGGACTTAAGTTAGTAGCCTGACAAAACAGACGTTTTTCTCTTCCCCAATCGCCGCTAGGGACGTTTTGCCAAGAGCGACTACTGTGTAGACCAATCAGAGCTCCTGACCAGATTCCGGACAGATTTTACGTCATAAGTATGAAATTTCTGTCCGAGACAAATTCACGTAAGCGACGATAAGCGCGGGAAAGCGCGTATCGATCTTTCCGCGCTTCAAGGGAAATTGACAAGACTTCGGAGGATTAACCAATTAAATTCCAGATTGGTTTTGAAGACCAATCAAAAAAGGCTCCTTTGTTTCGCGCGCTAGCTTCTTGTAGTTGGCTCTTGTTTTAGTCTAGTTCGTTAAAAAAGAACTTGGGATCTTCCTTTGACCAATCAAAAATAAATCAAAAAGAGACGCAATGCAAAACGAAGCAACTGCAAGACTACCGAGTATTCGACACTGACACGAAAACTGCTCAATTGATGCCAAAGAGAAGTTTTACTATTACTTTGTGGAACAAAAAAATACCTTCATCGGGCGCAACAGAATGTCAAATTCAAAGGAGGTTCCGTAATTTGGCCCTACCTGTAAAACGATGAATTCCCTCAATCCTTCTACAGTCATTCCACGCCTCAAAACTCCACGAACTGTTGGGAATCTGGGATCATCCCTATCATTCGTGTATGAAAATAGACAAACAATTTTGTTTGAATAGTGACGGGGTATGAAAAGCGAGTTTGTTGCTCAAATTGTAAGAGAAGTACTTGCTCGTTGCTTGTTGCTCACAGGAATACATTAAAGAAGAAAGAAAAGCGAAGAATTCTGAGATTAAAAAGGCAAGGCTGTCGCACAAGTTTTAAGCGAAGAATTATTACTCGTTGGTAGTTGCTCGCAGGAATATAAGCGGGGAAAACATAAGGTTTACTGTGATCTTTTCCAGTTTTGCTAATGATAACAACCATTCAACATTTGGAGAATAAGTGTTTTCAAAGTCATAACGAAAACCGCTGTATAGCAAATTGTGTCAAAGCAAATCTTGGTTCACGTATTTTATCTTGTTGCCATGCAAACTTTCATTCAGACGATGGAACATGCACACTGAATGAATCGGTAACAGGCAGTTTACTCTCCTTTCTCTTCTCGGCTCAAGTTTACAATCATACAGAAATATTTGGCAAACTGAGTGCGATTCACAGAGAAAGGGACGTACTGTACTGTTAGTATTAGTAGTGTTACTGTGGTAGTGGTAGTGGTAGTGGTAGTAGTAGTAGTAGTAGTTCTTATTATAATTCAAGACTCACTTTATGGCAAATAAGAATTTTTGAACAATTCACTTCTTACCATCCTTCAACATAGCCTTGATCTACAAGATAAGTGAGTTTTCTTTTGGACATCACTGTGTTCACAAGAGTCAGGCGGCTAAATTCATAAATATATGGCCTTCTGATACCTATCAAAAAAATTTGAAACAGTCATACAATGTATTAACGAATGTGATAAGAGTCATCCGATCTGCTGGAGGGGGAAGGGGGGGGGGGTAGTTCCACTTGAGTTGTTGCAGAAAAGTTAAAGGGGGCATGGAACTCGTGACCGTTATCATAAATCTATACCGATTAGACTTGCAAGAAGATGACTTCAAGAGTTTCACAGCAGAAAGGTTGTAAAGTGAGAGACCATGCGAACTAGGCCAAAGGACTCTTTTGAAAGTCTAAAAAGAGATGTATAATAATGCTTCAGAAAATTCAAGCAATGTCTGCCAACACAATTACGTTGTAAGCATTGCAACACTTAACCTGACATGTAGAAAAACTTGCCTGTGATGTGTGATTAAAGGTAGGGTAAGGTAAAGGCGCATATGTGCCAAAGGCCCAAAGAGCTGGAGCTTATCCCCATTCCATTAACATGGAGCACCTAGGAGTATTGCTATTCCCCCCTGGACGGGATGCTAGCCCATCGCAGGGTTACCCCCCAGAAGTACATCGCCAGTACCCACTTATACACCTGGGTGAAGAGAGACAAAGGGGAGTAAATTTCCTTGTCTAAGGAAACAACGGGATGGGCGAGGCTTGAGCCCAGGACCTCCAGATCCAGGGTTCAAGGTGTTAACCACTCAGCCACACATGCCTCCACGATGTGTGATTGAGGGTCAACCAAAAATTGACCAGCAAGTCATGAAAAAACATTTCTCAGCCACGTGGAACACACAATGCTACCGTGGACCTTTACCTCGAACAATACTATACAGTGTTCCTTACTTATTAGATTAAGAAAGATCAACTCACCCAGTTGTTCAATAAACCAGTAATACTGAGGGTCGCGGTCATGGTACTCTGTAGTTCTTAGTGCATGTGTTACTCCTTCAATACTGTCCACAATGGGACAAGCAAAGTCATATGTAGGATAAACCCTATTAAAACAAAAAATCAAGAAAGTGAAAAACTTCAGCTATCCAATAAAATCTCACAGTATGCTCTTTTATTATTTAAAAAAGAGCCTCCACATCTTATTGTTCTAGTTTCATTATTATTGATTAATTCAAGATGGCTGCCAAAACAAAATGTAAGCTCAGCTGTGGTTGTAAGCTGAACATTGATCCTTTTCAGTGGTGGATCCAAGGGAGGGGCCAGGGGGCTGCCACTCCCCCCCCCGACTCCCTTATTTTTGGACCAAACTGAGGCCTGAAGGGCTGAAAAATTTTTTTTTTGTTTTTTTTGGGGGGGGGCCAGCCCCTGACCCCCCTCCCCCTATCTAACGGTCTGGATGACCAGGCCTCCCCCCCCTTATCTCAAGATCTGGATCCAGCACTGCTTTTGTACCTGGCACAAAGCATCTCATCGGAGGTGGCAATAAAACGTATCATTGCAATCGTACAGCTGTTAAAACCCCGAGACTGCGATTTTTAGGTAAACTGTGCTTGAGATAGATACCTGTTAGACGTCTCTACCTGGTTAGGCTCTGAGGCACTTTAGTGGTGCTTGTTTTCATTTTCCACAAAACATGTATGCTAGGCACCCCAGACTCACAGTTTCAAGGGTTTTACGTTTCCTGGATGTTTTCCTGGAGCACAACCTTCACAGTTCAACTTTAACTTCAACTTTACTTTTTGTAATGTTTACAGGGCAGTACTTGGTACTAAAATTTTATCATCATAGTCTTGCACATTGACAGATAAAACACAAGCCAAAAAATGCTGACATACTTGTATTTCAATCCAGTTCGCACATGTTCCTCTGGTTTACACCTGTAAATTGTAGGATCCCTCATACAGCCATTCTCAGACTGGTAATCAAGCTTTGCCCTCAAAGCAAATCTCTGGCCATATGCTGTTCCTTTCTTCATCTCTTCCCAGACTTCAAGGTTTTTCTCTATGGCTGAAATTCAATGATAAAAATACATAAAGTCACTTACAACAGTCATCTTAACAAAATATACATTAACTGAAGGTGGGGATTAACTAAATATTATACTATGGTAAGTGCCTAAATTGAAGTCATATCTCAACTTTTACTATCATGGTAATTATTTTTCATTATGTCTTTGGAGTGTTCTTTTGCATAAAACTTCTTTTAAAGTACTGCCACATGTTTTTCAGAACTTTCTATCATATTATCATGTGGGTTCTAAATGTAAATAATAATAAACATACTAACATACTAATAACACAGGGATGTCACTAAGATTTCAAGTTGCCAGGTAAATACAACAAGTAGGCAGAGAAACAAAAAGCTAGGGATTTCTTTTGGTTCTATTTTTCTTCTATTTTCCTATAATAATAATGATAATAATAATAACAACAACAAAATTAATTCCTTATATCTATCTCCTCCTTCGGGGACAATGATAAAAAAAATTAACATAAACATATATAACCGCATTACGAATTCCAACTGGCAAGAGGCAAACCAGTAGCTCATTTACATATGTGCTCAATGAGTTGAAATTACATGCATGACTACCAAGAAAAAAGTCAGCTACATGTACCGTAGCAGTTGGGGTGAGACTTGACCAAAATAATCATTTATTGGTCAATCTGCCTCTTAGAGTCAGTGCCAGAATTAATATTAAAATGAAGAAAATACTCACAGTTGTCGCGGTTAGCAGATTTCACTCGTTTCTCCCTCTCCTCCTTCATCTGATCTCCTGGAGTATCATCAGCATATGCCTTGCCCTCTCGTATCATCTTCTCAGCAAAATTCATGATGGTATCAAAGTGGTCTGAAGTGTGCGTAAACCTATCTGGCTCAATTTTCAACATTTTCAGATCCTCAAGAATGACCTTCTCAAATTCTGCATTTTCTTTGGCTGGGTTGGTATCATCAAATCTCATGATCATTGTGCCATCATACATGTTTCTGTAGTATTGGTTTAACAGAGCTGCCTTGGCATGTCCAATATGAAGGTATCTGCAAATGGAAACATTTGAGTCAAGAAATTAAGGCGTTGAAGATCAAAGGTGGGGAAGGCCTCCCCCTTCCAGGAGATAAACGTTTGAGAAAAAAATACAGCACTGAACCAGGGTAGAAACTTGAATTTCTGGGCATTAAGAAGAAATAGTCACTGCTAAACTTTAAAGCCAAACTTGACAAGGCTCACATACAGCACAGACGGGGTGAAACAATTTAAAACAATGTTAGTTATACATTACCCTATTCAGGCAGCCAATCATAATACAGGATTAACCTCCCTTTTTCCGCTTGCAGAGCCAGCCGTATAGTAAAAGTAATAAAAATTAAACAGTACAGTTTGACTTACCCACTAGCTTCTGGTGGAAATCTTGTCACCACATTACCCTGCGATGCACCTGGTAGTTGGACATATTTTCCTTCAGACTTCATCTTTGTCTAAAAAATGAATTGAAATTAAGCAACAATTCACATGAATCTGTCTGTTAGAACTATTCAAGTTTTAAGTGGCTTTTCTTTGATCACAAAGACACTTACCCCCAACTGGGCAGAATTATCGCCACTATTTTGACTGGGAATCTTCTCAGATACATTGCAAAATGGTGGCTGTGCTCCACAGAATGTCAACCAGCGAGCAACATGCTCAAATGAACTTCCAGGCTTCATCAGCTTCTCAACATTGCCACTCACTGAATAAAAAAGGGAAAAATATTGGTAGCAAGAGAGGGTAGTTCTAAAAAGTGAATCAAGATAATTCCAAGTAGATACATGTAGAGCTACTTCATTCATCTGTCTGTCTGTTTATCAGTCTATCCATTCATTTGTTTGTGCCTTTATTCATTTATATTAAAACAGTGACTCAAATATCAACAAACCTTTCAAAGCTCCCCAAACTGCAAAGTCTGCTAATGTCACAGAATGCCCAGCAAGAAAGGCGACTGGAGCTAGACTTTTGTTCAAGCGATGGAGAGCATCATTGATATTACCAGCATTTTCCAAAGAATTTACACTGAACTCCAGCCAATGATCAACCTAAATTAAAACAAATGCTACAAATCACTTGCTGCAAGTATAAAAAGCTACTTGAATCATTATATACTACAGTGAACAAGTTTGTAACAAACTACCCAGCTGGGAAAACCCCTGAAGATTTGACTAATATTGTAACTCACTCGTGTATGCAAGTGAAAGGTCAGTATGATAACCATTTCAATCTAGGACCTTATCTTTTCGATGCCATTATACAAATACATTTAATTCAAACTAATTAAAACTAATTTATTTTTATTAGCTTTATGAACTAATTTATTAGCTTTGCCAGGTATTGGCAAGGAAATCGTAACACTGCTTGGGTCAATAATATTACTCAATGAAATGATTATCTGAGCTAAGGCAAGATCTGTCACACCTACAATGTACTGTAACCTTAGAAAACTTAGACATTAAACTTAAACTTAGAAATACACGTAATTTAATTGAACTAATTTATTAGCTTTGCCAGATATTAGCATTCTCATTCTTAGCAGATCAAAAACCCTTATTAGGTACAATGGGGTTTGAACCTTTGACGTCCTGCTCAGCAGGATTGTAATCTACCGGCTGAGCTAGCCAGGCGGCACTTTATTCTCACCTCTGACGCTTGAAGTGGGTTTCTCCCATACAATCCCAATGCGGGATGGCAACGGGCAATGTAACGAGCGATTGAATGGTCAGTAGTCAGGGTCAGATCTCTGTAAAAGGTACATACAGGGGTTTGAAAATAGCCTTTCACTTTTTATCCTCAAAGAAAGAAGAACACATTATATACTTTGTAAATTTAGACAAAGTGTAGGGATATCAGAATTGACAGGGAGGATCCTGTGAATGAGATGTACGAACACAATGCATGGAATAAGATTACTGTTCTAAGTACATGTATACCAACCAAAAGGGCTGAATGATGATGATGATGAGGACTTTTGTTTATTAACTAACTTCAAGTTCAAAGTAGATGGAAATCTGAAGAGAAATTGTCATATTGAAGCATAAAAGGTATTCCAATGTACATTTACCTCACACAACTGTATGTATTAAGACTGTCAACATTACTATAATTACTGGTGAAAAACTTTGTTCTTGACAATCCTTGTGTTTTTTAAAGCATAATTTAAATTTATGCCTGTGTGATTCCATTAGATTTCCCTGAGTTCTACTAACAAATTTACCCACAAAAAGTCGAAAATGATCAATTATTTTTATTGCAATAATCTGGGTGACAATAATGATTATCAACACTTACTCATTGATCTTGAGTGAGGTATTATCTCCCCATTCTAACTGTAAAGGGCAAGTGTCCTTTAAGTGTTCCACGGTAAGCAGGGTAACTATCAATAAAGTATTACTTAAATCAATATCAAACAAGTAATAAAAATAATATCAATTTTAATTTAAGTTTTAAAGCTGCCTTTCCATTTCTGCTTTACATTGTACACATAAGTGCTTCACACCAGGTTAAAAAATTAAATTATCAAATTGCTTAGAATGATACACTTTTTAAAAAAGACACATCTAAAGTTCAGATTGAAAAGTAGTCATATGAGAAGACCCTTGACATAATGAAAATTCATAACCTTTCATGAATTTTTTTTTTCAACATTTCAGTCTGCTGTGTATTTTAGCTAAAACATCTCATATATGTTTCCAGTTACCTTAGAGGCAGGAAATAATTATTATTATTATTGTCTTCAAGAATTTCAAGTATAAATACAATGTCTGTGATTTTGTAAGATCTTAATGATTTTTTGAAGATTCTTGAGATAACCTTGCCACCATATCAATAATGATGCAATGCAAATGCAATAATGTGGTGCAATGTAAGACAACAAGGTGGCATTGTAACTTCATTGCAGACATTTGTACAGGGTAACTATTTTTGATCCCTTTAAAAGAAAACGCAATATAACGCAAAATATCCATATTCATCCCTGAGCAATTTTAACGTCTTTAGATGAGGGGATCTACAGAGAGCATCTATCTGTTCCAGGAAGGCAACGGTATGTGCAGTGTACGTCCACTTGAGAGCTTCATTTGTAACTGTACTTCAACTCTATCTCATGAAAATATTGATCTCTTGATATGGAAACACTCATACTTAGTAATTCCAGTATAAGCTTTTTTTCCCCGTTTGATGATCTACTCACGATATATTGCAGGCCCTTATTTAAAGCTGCTAAAAATATCTGGAGGAGAGCTTAAAAAGTGTGAATGATGGTCGCATGAGCAGCGAGCCTAATTACCAAAAAAGCTGTTTAAAGTCTGCTTTATATATCACACGATTTTTAAGAAATCAAGACACAAACCATCGATTAATGACCATCTCTAAGAATTGAAAGAACGTTTGAAGGGATGTTTTCTATTGGTCATTCGTACAATATTTAAATTACTTTCGATTTCAAAACTTTTCGCAACGAGGGCGATCACACCTACCTGGAGGCGGGCGGGAAGAGCTGACAGTCAATGATTGCGTCTTCATAGCTGTAGTACAAAACTCTGATGATGTATTATAGGAAACAACCATGATTCTGCGGCACCAGAAAGCCAAAAAACGACCACCTTTTGCCGGCAAACAACGTGTCAGCATTAGCACATGAGCGGTTCGCTTTTTAAGAGGGGGAAAATTGTCAGCGGTTTCTTTCTAATTGTTATGTTTGACTACACGGAGTGTCCTAATTTGGACTGACGCAAGGAAGTCGCAACTTTTATTTAATGTGGAGAGGAAGTATTTTTGTAACACAAAATCCTATCAAGTTGTATCGTTTGGGGTGATTATATCGCTGGTGTAAACCTTCCAAACAGGATTGTCTGGTCTAGGGATAACGGCCTGTCAGGTTGTCCAAGATGTTGAGCCACAGGAATCCCAAACTCACAGTTTGTGAGAACTGGTGGAGGCATTATATGCAGGATGCAGCATTTTATTCCCCACCCAACGAATTTTTAAGCACGCAAATCCTAAACGGTCTGGAATTGATGAAAGAAAACCGCTTCACTAACAAGCTGCATTTTACCTCAAGCTACCAGAAGAAGGGTAGCCTGACTTCAGACGAGACAGGGTTGGAAAAGAGAGAAGACTGTGAAAACAAAGAAAAATCTTTGTCTTTTCCCAGAGTTGGTGGCCTTAATCCCAGTATACTTCGCAGCCATTCTTGCTCTTGTCACGCAAGGCTCCTCAAAAAAATGGGAATAGCATAGGAGACTAATTTGATCCTAAGTTGGTTCACTAAATACACCAACTGTTGTGATTGGCTAAAGCATCAACTAAAAGAGTTTTGCACCAAAGAACACTCAATTAGAAACAAGAAGTTATTTTAAAATTATTGACAATATTTTTCACAAAGGTTGTTAAATTTGATTACTTCTCCGGGTCCCTGCAGGCCCAGTGGGCAAGTAGAAAGATGACTATTACCAGTAGCCTAGTCTAACAAAGACCTCTGCCCAAAAAAACAAAAACTATTTTATACCTAATGTTGCAGCAAGGAGCCCAAAAGTGTGACCGCTTTTGATTTATTCACATTCTTTCATACAGATTTAAACCAATCAGAAGCCAGCTGAAATCTGTCCTCAACTTCTGATTGGTTAATGTCTGCATAAAAGAATGTGAGTTAATTTAACCCTTTAAGCCTTAAGAGTGATCAGCATCAAATTTCTCCTTGTAATATCTCTGCTTTATAAAACAAAGTGGTGATGAGAATTATGGACATGATCATACAAGATGAATATTGGCTTGATATTTTATCAACTTCTCTCCACCTCTTCTATAGAAAATGAATAGGGGCAACTAATGAGAATTCAAATTTTGATCTTAGTTAGAATTTTTAAAGGGTTAAGGAGGTCACACCATTGTGCTCCTTGCTGTAAGAAAACAAGCAAGATTTCATGAACTTTGAAAATTTATTGATCTTCAGTTCGAAATTGCTGAAATTTGGCAAGGTTTAGACTATAAAAGGAAGAAAAATGAGAGTTGAGGGAGGACTAAAATTTTGGAAAGCTTGAGAAATGTATTAAAAATTCAAATTTATTTCTATTTTTTAAATAATTTATTACTTTTTTTGAAAATGGTTTTGAAGATTCTATGGATAAATATTATGAACAATATTGTAATTTATGAAATAAAAAATGTCATAATTTACTCCATGTGAAATTTAGTATTTTTATGGAATTTTCTCACAATCAGACCAGGAAGCAAAGCCATTAATGCTATACCACAAAGCTTAATGATTACAGAGAATGTAAAAAGTTCATCTAAAGAGCTGAGCTGTGACAAAATGCAGCCAGTTTGACAGCATATAAAGTTGTATGGCATGAGACCTGAAATACAAAACAAAAACGGATGATGAGTAGTGAAGTATAAAAATGAAAAACCAAAACCACAAACAGAATATATAAACTAGAAGTAGGGATTTGGTAAGTTATGTTAAGGTTAGTGTCTTTTCAACAGAAGGGGTGGTGAATGGTACCTCGAAAAACGATGGTCTCAGAAAATTTTGGCAGGAACTCGAAATCTCGGAAGCGTTTTTGATAAGTCTTGAAGTCTCGTTTTTTCATGGGTTGTTTTTACATTTTTGAGTCTTGAAAATTTTCACCCTGATTTAGCCTTAATAGGACAAATTTAAGAGGACAGTATGCGCCATCACACGCTCATTCAAATGGCTTTTTTTTCCACTGCTGGCAAAAAAAAGGAATTTCTTCTGTTTTGATTTAAAAAAGAGCCTTATATATCAAAAATTTTGGTAACAGGATTAATTGGTAACAGAACTTTGTGTCATCCAATTTGGTCTGTAATCATGCTTGGATTAAACAAATCTTGTTAATCACTCATATGATTACAGACCAAATTGGACCCCACTTGGTACTGTTACCATTACTTACCAATTAAAACTGAAAAGAAGAACTGTGTGATGGGTACTTCAAGAACCGGTGAAGACATGTTGAGAAACCAGTTAGGTGACATTGGAAACAGTCTTAAGAATAACAGGAAGAAGAACAAACTATCAAGGTTCTCTTTGACCTAAAAGTATAAAAACAGAAATAGCAAACTTTAGGTGACTCTGCATGCATGACTGTACAGACAATTTTGGCAACCCAGTAAAGTATTTAGAATGGAACATCAGAATCTGATGCAATACAAATCTTACATTGAACTGACAATAAATTAAAATAAACTATAAATTATAATCATTTTTTTTTTTACCAAAGAAAAGTGGGATACATGGTTTAACCCTTCTCTATACTAATATTTTTTATTGAAAAGGTACTCAGCATTATTTTCATAATGCTGGGATCAGTAGTACCCCCTTTACACAATTTGCTAAATATATCTGATGCACCCATGTGACTCGACATATTCTGATGTATAAATACTGGATCAAGAATGCACAGCTTTGTGAATGGACTCAAAGGACAAGAGGTAAAGCTTCCAAGCACTTAAACCTGTTTACACTGTCAATCACTCTTAACATTTAGGTCACAGAATAACAATATTATCATTTAGTCAAATCCGACTAGTGGTCTATTATCAATGCTGTATTCTGATTGGTACAGCTACTACTAGGCTATATGTTATAGCCCACTAATGGTGAAAAGCGCCAGCTTTGAAAACCAAAAACATGATGGCTGAAATCACATTTTGCTAGCTAAAGCTGTCTCGATATTTTTGACCAACTAGATGGATTTTACTAAAACGATTATTCCTCTCGCCCTTATGGCCTCTGAGTCAGTAGCCCATTCGGCATTCGGAATCATGGGCTATTGACCTAAGAGCCCACTCAGGCTGGAGGAATAATTGTTAATTATTTATACTAACTTTAAGTTGAAGGGCTTGGACCCTGTCAGGAAAGAACTGCAGCAAAAGAACTTTGCCAAAAGCTTTGGATAAAAGATAACAAAATGTAGCTCCACATCCAGTTAAAAAACAAACCAAAGGAAATCCTGCCCAGATTCCAAATATAGCACCTGCCAACAAATTCTGTAAAACCCAAAATAAAAAAATACATTTAGTGGAGAAGCTCAAGGACAAGAAGGTTGGAGGTCCAGAATCAAATCCGAACTTCTACATGTAGTTGGTAAATAAACCATCCCGGGTCAGTCCACACGAAGTTTTACAGTCGTGATTGATTAATACAGTTTATCATTAATTTTATTAGTGACGAATAATAAGGGGAGGGGAGGGGGGGCTTATTAGCGGGAGGGGGCTTATTTGAGAGAGGGGGGGTTTAAGAGAGGATTTACCATATCAATAGCATAGTCATAGACTAAAGTGAGAGGCAAAAACCCCCAATAGTGCCAATAAGTGACTTCACCATCTTTGCTTTGCTTAGCAAATAATTTTTAAGTCTAGCTTGCACCATCTTAATCTCTTCATGCTAACTAGAGCCCAGCTCTTAAAAGCAACAAGTACCCAAACAACCTACAACAGTTTTCCCATCAAAGCAATACAGTTTCAACCACTCTCCGGAGCAAAAATCACTTTTATAAGCAACCAACAAATGATGGCATTTTGGGTGGTTGCAAATGAGAGGATCATTTTAACTGTGTTCTTGTGATTAACTTTAATAAAGTTTCAGGGTGCAAAGAAAGTCATTTTTACAGCTTGCCATTCGGGCAAGCTGAAGCTAACATTTACTAGCCCAAGATCATTTCAACTAGCCCCAAAAATGTTTTGATGAGCATATTGATTTCACAGTTCTTCTGCAATTTGAATTCCTAAAAAAACTTCACTTGCCCGTCAGGCAAGTTAATAACAGAATTCACTAGCTCGATAGCAAAATCCACTAGCCCGGGCTATAGTACACTACTTTCTTTGCACACTGAGTTTTCTACTGCATGGCTGTATATCAAACAACACCTACACAATCCAAAACAGTCTTAAGTATTCTTGCACTGTTTGGCACACTTACCATAAATACTGATCCTGGAATAGCAAATGTTTGCTTATACAGGTACGCACTGCAGAACAGTGAAACAACATAGCCAAAATTGTCTTTTCTGTATTGCTTCAGAAGGACTGCTAGAGATTTAAGGTCTTCAAGATCACTTGGAAAATGTAGTTCATAACTGCAGAAAAGAATATAAAGACTGTGTCATCAGCCCAGTCAAAATGAGCTGACAGGCGGAAATTTTGCTGCTTACAGTGGAATTATCTGCGACATTCAAATTTATTAGAGAGGAGAAGTGTGATCTCAACAACCTTTCTTGACAGATTTTCAAATGATGGAAGTAAAGTATGGGCTACCATTTAATTTCTGAGTGCAATCAGCCACAGGAAAGTCATACATGTCAATTTGTCCATTTTTTTTCTGCACTATTTGTGGGACCATGGTTTGTTAGGATCCAGAAATTTTGCTACTATGGCAACATGACGTAGACTTGTCTTCTCTATAACATTAAATAAAAAGCAAAAAATTTTGGGCCTGTGACACTTTCTATTTTGGTTATCCTGGAAACCATTCCATGTTGTACAGTTAACACAGGTACCCCACTCTACGTAACAGAAGTGTCCACATTATCAAGGAAGGAACGATATGAAGTTTGGTAACCTTCAAACCAAGAAAACTGCCCGTACTATAGAGGTGTCCATATTATAGCCAAAGCCAGGGGCATACAGAAGGACGGTTGAAATGACTGCATTTGATGGCCGTTAAGAAATTACGTACACTCTACTCCCTACGCGGTCAACCAACTCAAGTTATTTCAATCGATTTTATAACAATGAATAAATCCAGTAAAAACAATAAGATTTATGAAAGTAGCACTTCTAAGAGTGTGAACATCAAATTCTATTGATTGATCGATGACATTAATACTAGTTGATTGATACCAGTTATCGATTTATCGATTGGTTTTCCAGTTATATCGCTTTTTATCGATTGACCACACTGGGCCTACTCAATATAGCAGAGTATTCTGCATTAAAATATTTCCTTCCAACTGGCCTTGACTAAGATCTATGTGTTTGAGCTGTTCAGCAAAGAGGGAGACCACACATGATGACGTCATCATCATCTCAATGAAGCGCCAGTTCTATAAGCCTCCTTCAATTTTCCCAGTTATAGTTAATTTTGCTTAATAATATACATTTTTCAGAAAAGGGGCTTCATCGTACCTTTCGCTTTCGTTAGTGCCTGTAGCAACATTTACCGCGTTGAAAGGCGGCCGGAACATCGACAACAACGCAAGGAAAAGAGTTGCAGAGAAAAACGTAGACGAGATGCCTAGAATACAGAAGAATATTCTCTTCGTTTTGGACATTGAAATTGTCTTCACCATTATTCCAAGTGTGAAACAGGCCTTCAAATGGTCTGTAACGCCTTCGGAAGCAATGAAAAGATTAGTATGACTTGAAGCTGAGAGAAAATACCGACATATTGCTTTGTAGCTGTAGCCTCGCTGGTTAAATTGGCCGTCAGGGGACTGGAGTTTACGCTCTTCCCCAGAGCCCCTTGTCCATCTTTTTTTCTCAAGGACAAAGAGGCCAGAGGTTTCGAAATTAATTTTCGCTTAGAAGAACTAAATGTCTAATTCCTCGAATTTTCTTTTTTTTTTTCCAAGAAGAATTTTCGTCATTCGCGAATTGATGGTGAAAACTAAACACTCTGTGAGTTTGTGTTAAAAAACAAAAACAAATCAGTCAGGTACCGACTGTGAAAGGTCTGCGTTGTCAGCCAAAGGGAAAATGCTTTGAATTTTGTTAAATTCTCTCACCCAATTTTTTTAGAGAATGTATTGAGATCAGCTTGGAAAAATTGTATCTAAATATCGGGGCTTAATTTTAGGGTTAAGGAAGAAACCTCAGGTGATATAATCACTTTTTGTGCTGCTTCTTAGTGTTTGCTGGAATCTTGGAATTTGCGCGTGCTGCTTTTTTCCAACGAGTGAGTGAAGCGAGCAAGCGCGGAGCACGGGAACGAGAGCGAAGCCACCCCCTTCCCATCCTCGGAGACCCAGGGGCAGATACTGGGGACGAGGGAAAGTCTAAACGGGCGGGAAAATGTGGCCGACCGTTTGGAACTGGTCTGGTAAGACATTGTCCCCAGGGGCTCTTCTCGCCGTTCTTTACTTTTCTTCGTTCCGTATATATTTTTTCCGCCCGTTTAGACTTTCCCTCGCCCCCTTTATCTGCCCCTGGGTCTCCGAGGATGCCCTCTTCCCCCCTTGCGCTAGCGGTCAATAAACCCCCCGCAGTTTTTATTGTCATAAGCGCGTTCGAAAATCTCTAAGAGCAACTAGCGGTTTTCTGAACAGGCTAGAGCGAGAGCCCCTATGGTAAGCGTTTGTATTTAAGGAAAAATGAGGTAATTAGGGGCGCTAGGACATTCTCTATTGTATTCTTAATTGTCCTGTTTCCTTCGCTTCAAGAACCTGCCATGAAGGCTACCAAACCGTACTGTGTGGGCCAGCGTTTGTTTTTTTGTAGACAGCACTTTTTTGAAGCAGGGCTGTAAGTAGTTAATATGAACGATAAGAAGATGCATTGCTTTTAGTTTGGTTGCTAGGAAACAAAAGAGGAGTTGGGGAACTTTCCCGGGAAAATAGACTTTGTAGACTAGCAACAAGTATCTAGGCTCATATACCACCAGTGTTGAATTTGACCATAGTTTTGACTTTTAGATCAAACTTGACAGATAGAGGCGGGAAAATTCGACGTGGAAATGAAGGGTTTTCCGAATATCTCGTCAGGCTTACAGCCTCTTAGGATATCGTCTATGTATAAAAAGCAAAGGAAAAAACTTTATGGGCGGTCTCGTTTACTTTACTTGTCTAAGCAACGGTGAAATATCCTTTCCGATTGCTCATGACCGTGTTTGGCTAATGACATCATATGCGCTTCCCTTCACTGGGCAAAATGAAAATTTAATGCCACTAATGGAGCCCGTACCCTGCTCTTAACTGCGCGTAGCACTGAAACTACGATATAAATGGACTTTATAAGGTTTTACCAGGATAATCTCCAGGATATCTGGCGCACAATGGTGGATATATTTAGTGGAAACAAAGTCGTGAACAGCGCGCCATCATAGCCATCACTATAAACAGGGTGGTCCCGAATAGAAATTAGTTTTGATGTCCGGGTGCTGGCATCTGTGCTGGCCGGGCTCCCGTGCTCTATGCCTGTAAGGAGCAAGATATTTTGGATCCCTGTTCTCCGCAGTTACTTGAAAACCCTTAAAGAATTACTTTTCATCGTCACCGTGCTTGGTTGGCTCTCAGGTAATTTGTTGATCATACTGTGATTGAACTTATTGACTTTTCCGCAACGCGATCCTGAATAGACCAGCTTCGCTTTGCCTCGCTGAGCATGTTCACTTAGGTGATCACAAGCTTGTAGATTCCCATAGCGCAATTAACCTCGTCACTATCACTACACGCAACTAAAGTACATGTAAATAGAATAAGTGCTAAATTACCCGACAATTTTTTTGGCCGTATTGTAGCTGGTAGGAATTTGCGCAAACTATATGCGGTTTACGTATCGTTGAAAGAATCGATTTCTACGATAAAGGAAAGAGAATAGACAGAAACACGATAGCATTTCAAACTCACTTAAAACTGCGCAAATTTATAAAGAAAAGAACAATACTATTTGTTGACAAAACTCGTTGGAGTTCCACTCGTGGATCGGGCTAGTCGCATGCTTGAACGTAGCGTTATTGGTTGTCAAAATACCATATTTACGGACTGGTAGATAAGTTGCTTCTTAATTTGGAAAGCACTTAGAGGTATTCCAAAGCTGTGTTTACTAAAAAGTAAGTAACTCTTTCTATACACCTTTATTTATTTTTATGTATTCTACTGACTTGCCTTATTGAGACACGACATAATCAGATTAATCGATTTTCGCAGCAGAAATCTCAGTGTGAAATATATAGGCGTCCATTCAGTGTCCATTGTTTGAAAATCAAAACGGGTACCAGAGGCCAATTTAGTCAAGCATAAAAAGGATATTAGGGCTCAATGAATGCATTCACCAGTTTCACTAATTTTAGCAAAATCATAATTTATTGGAAAAATGACAACAAAAGAAATCAATATAAAAACATTTCAGGTGAAATAACTACTCAACAAATTAAATTCACGGTAGCATAGAAACTTTCAATAACTGTGGCTACTATATATTGATTTCGAAACTGAGCAATAATGGCAGTTCTAGAATTTGCAAGAAAGCAATGTAGTCTAGCGGTATATATATGTTTCATCCAAAAAATACTGCTTGTTGTTTTTTCCTTTTTTAATCCTACACATGTTGCGTAAGTGACGCACTGGAAATTTACCAACCAAAACAAAAGTGTGTCTTCAGAAAAATACGTCAACAAAATGTTATAGAGGACAAATGAAAATACAAAACTATGCTAGGTCTTCTGTCCTAAAATGATCAGTAATTAAAAACAGATCGAGTTTCTTTCGCACTTAGTGTTGTTTTCCTGTCTCTAAAATTAAAAATGGTATGTGACCTTATTTCAATTTTGAATTTGATTTACACCCACCTGCCATAAGTTTAACTTTATACCTTTGCTTAACAATTGAGAAATAAGATGTATTTCTAACATTTTCAACCGTGAGAGAAGCCCTTTGGTGTTTTTTTTCCAATGAATCCCCTTTGGAGGCACTTGAATGGTTCTTTTCGTTTATAACTATTTTTTGTTCCTTTTCTAAATAGATTTTTGTTGCAATTTGACTTTAAACACTGTCCAGTAAAGGATTAAGTGGCTCACTCTTGATCGCTGAAGTATTGGTGACGAACGGCGCTCTACGAAGGTTGCTCAAGTCATTTTTGTTAAGCTTTGAAATATTTCCAGTAACTAAAATAACCTTTTATGAAAGTATAAGCTTTAAAACGCTATTATTGAACAATTCGATCGCGAGAAGCCAACATTCTATTACTATTGATGACGAAAGAAGGGTGTGGAATACTCTATGTCACATTTTTCCTGAAACTTTTGCATGGAATCTACACCGTTCGAGAACAGTGAGAGGAAACTATCAGATCAAACATCTAAGCGATTTTCCACCCCTGATGTGCTCAGAAAACCACACTTACAACAAATTTTATTATATGAGCCTCGCTAATAGCTAGCAAGCAACAGTTACAGCAGTGTTAGCCACACAACTAGCTAGAACCTGAAATTTCTAAATCTTTAACAGCACTCAATCTAATCTAATGTACGTATTTGCACTCAGGCCTACAGGTCTCTGAGGTAATAAGTACGATTTACCTTCAAAGTTGCTGTCTTGAATGCGTGCGGACCTCAATTCTTACATCTCTTGCGCAATTTTTAAATTTTGTTTTGTTTTTACACGTTGGAGAGCAATGCTGTGATTGAAGTGACTCACGGAAGCAAATTGTCGCGCAGTAAATTCTGTTGTTTCTGGTGACAGCAACACCTTGCAGATAGTGGGACTTTTCTCGCCTTGAGCAAAAAAACATTGCAACCTAAAGCGAAAAAAAAGTTGTCCACTTTTCACGCTCTAGCTACTAAGCTATGGAAGACTCATTGGATGAGTTGTTCGCAGGGTTTGGGTATTCACAGGACTTTGTATCTCGCGGGTTCAATGACAATAATGTCAACGATATGACAGTGTTACCCATAACGATGAAGACAACGTTAACGAAAAACGATAACACTAACGGTTGCGGTGACGAAAACGATAACGCTAATGCTAACGGTGACGCTAACGATTGCGATAACGATTGTGATGACGAAAACGATAACGTTAGTGCTAACGGTAACACTAACGATTGCGATAACGGTAACGATAACGATAACACTAACGATTGTGATGACGAAAACGATAACGCTAATGCTAATGATAACACTAACGATTGCGATAACGTTAACGATAACGATAACACTAACGATTGCGATAACGATAACGATACCGATAACGATTGTGATGACGTAAACGATAACGCTTATGCTAACGGTAACACTAACGATTGCGATAACGATAACGATAACGATTGTGATGACGTAAACGATAACGCTAATGCTAATGATAACACTAACGATTGCAATAACGATAACGATAACAATTGCGATAACGATAACGATAATGATAATGATAACGACAATTAATGATATGATAATGACAATAACCGTTTTTTATTTCTTGCAGCGGGTGCCTTTTCTCAGGCGCAAATCTGTCAACCGAACCAACCATCATTCAATGTAACGCTGAGAGCCGGCAGCGCGTCGGGTAATTTCTGGAAACTGGGTCTAGTCAAAGACGTCCATCGTTGTGGTCAACTGTGCTGCAAACATCACAAGTGCGACCTTGCCTTTTCAGTGGATAACGTTTGTTATAACGTCCAGTGTTACAACAAGAAAATGTGTCGGTTGAAAAAGAAGAATTTTTCACGACATCAAGTTGCTGTGACTATGGTAACAAGAATAAACAAAGAACATCAACGTAGAACTGAAGATCGTCATGTGAATAAAGCAGTTAATGCACATCAAACTGTCTTTGATAAAGGGATTGATAACTTATTAACAGCTGGCGAAAGGAAAGATGTTTTCAATCAAACCCAGGATGAGAATGGAGGCTCGAAAGAGTTTGATAACAAATTTGATAGCCATTCTTTTACATCATTAGAAAGCAAGGATACAGGCGTTGGGTTTGAATTGCAAAATTCCTTTCCAACCAAAGCTGTTGTTCGTTTAGAATCAAAACTCTCGCAAGATGGCGTTCAGGATGCAGAATCGGCTAGTTCTGGGTCTTGTCGTGCGAGAAAAATTCTTCGCAAAGTAACTTTACGCTCTGGGCTCCAGTCCGGCGATTTTTCTGATTACGGTCAAGTGTCTGACATCGACGCATGCGTGAGACATTGCTGTGCTCAAAAAACTTGCGACGTATCTCTGTTGTTGAAAAATCACTGTTACACATTACACTGCTATAAACCAGAGCTATGTGAAACCATACCCGCGCACGGTTCGAAATTAGACCCACAACTTGCATTCGTTGTTCGTTCCGTTACAGATGACCAATCAAATACGGGAGTTAAGAAGAAAACCTCGTCTTCAGACAGAGGTGTATGTCCCCATGGCGCCATTTTCAATGACGTTAGTCTCAAAGGAGGCAAAAAGGCGGGAAAATTTCAAATCATGACGCGTACTAATGACATGCGCACATGTATTCAGAAGTGCTGCGCGAGCCCCAGCTGTCAGGTGGCCTGGTTACTTGGAGATTACTGTTACTCAGTGGCTTGTTACGACAAATGTATTACGGTCAAAAAGGGCTCCAGTGTTATTAGGTCCCAGCTCACTCTCCTAACAAGAAAACCGCAAGAGACTGACAACGATAGTAAGTTGACGTCATTGTTATTTGCCAGCAAATACAAAGTAACCAGTACGGACGAAATTGGGGATTCTTAAAAAAGGGCGTAAGCAGAAAAGGGGTGTTCGCTTCGATCAGAATAGATATGACTTTTTTCCGAACGATTTTTCCTTTCGGAACAAGGCCATTGTGTTTGTGAGCGTCATAATTTTTGCAGCTGGAAGAAGTTAAGCAGCTAAGTTTCGTTAACTATTACAGGATGCCGACGCTCTCTTATCATCTAAATCATTTTTAAGAAGGTGCAACTTGTGAGACTTGAACTAACGCAAGTGAAAGACTACACTAAGACAATGAACCCGGATTCAACGTTTCCACTCACGTTTGTATGCATACGGTACGTCTTTTAAAGCTATTGTCATTCACATTTTTTTTCAGAAAGACAAGACATACCAGGAGCGAAAGGAAATACAGGTTAGTGAAACTCGTCAAAAAGTAACTGTTGCAGTTGTCTTCTAAGTTGTCTTCCAAGTTAGCTTAGTTGAAAAAGCTGTAGAGCGGGAGGCTGTGGGTTCAATTCCTGGCACGAATCAAAACTCAGGGTCTTTAGATAACTGAGAGGAAAGTGCTGTCTTTGTAGTAATGACATCTGCAAACGGTTAGACTTGCTGTTCTTCTCGGATAAGCACGAAAAAACCGTGGGTCCCGTCTCACAGCACTTTCACTTATCTGGTTCTTGTGGGAATCTGCTTTGTTATTACCATTGTCAAAATACGTAAAAGATCCCACATCACTGTTCGAAAAGAGTGGGAGACGTAGATCCCTGTGGTGTTGTCAACCTCTCCTGGGTTGGGTGGGTTATCTGTAGGGAGAGATTTCAATTTCGGGACAACCGTACCTCATGATCCTCCTTCAGCTGTTGTAATGGCTACCTGTAAACAATGTATTTATGTATGTGTTTGTATTTTTTTTTCTCGACAGACAAAGTGTTTAGAGTGTTTTTAACTCTCACTGACCAAGTGTTTACAGATCGACTCAAGGATATTGAATCCCTTGAATTTCTTAATCTTGCAGAGAAGCTTCAAGTTGCGGTAAGAGATATTTGTAGTAACAGGCACAACCTTAGGTATAACAAGAAACCCTGTAGTTAAAGCTGATCAAAATGATCAGGTGTGAACAGACCAAGAAAACAGAGTAACCGCGCCATTAGTCTCTCAGCTCCGATATACTGATCACGTGACCTTCCTAATACAAATCTGATCGCTGTTTTCTTCCATCAGATTTCGTCTGTGTTTGTCAATGAACCATCATTTAAGACAGATGAAGTTGTTTCTTTCCAGTGAGTTATTTTCAGTATTTTTGTATTTACTATTTATTTGAATTTACTGTTGTCTGTTTCCTCATCAATTATTCAAGAGTTAAGCGCTAGAAAATACAACTGAACACAGATCGTAATTTAAGCGCAAACAAACGAAGGATATTTGAAAAAGCTTAGCGTATATTAAAGGTAATCTTGTCATTTTCACTATACTGTTGAAAGTTCAATTATGCCAATAAAACGTAAAATTCCTAACCGTTTATCAAAAACGTTATGGGTTTGAAACTGAATTGCCCGGCCAACATTTGCTTAAGGGCGCAAAAAGTTTTGAAGGAGAATATCATTATTTGGTTAATTCTATCCATTATTTTTAATAAATGCTAAATGAAAACCCTCTAAAAAAGAAAACACCTCAGCCGTTTGACCGGGGGCCGTGATTTGTTTTGGCTTCATTTCTACATGATCAATTGAAATATTGGCGAGAGGTATTTTTTTAGTTGATCACACATGGCAACGACACTAAAGCGAAAGTAATTCTTTGAGCGTTTTCCCTCTTACCAGGCCATCTCCAGTGGTCGCTCAGCTGACAGTAGCCATAACAGCACAAACCTCAGTGACCAAGGTACTCAAGCCTCTGATAGATGCTGTCATAACCGGTCACCTGAATTCCTCCATCGACGGAAGCCCCATTAGTTTTAAAGTGAGCAATATTGGCTTTCGCTTTCTTACGTCCAACGGTAAGTATTTTGAATCACCATGACTGATCGCTCACCAAGAAAGTTCTTTATCCTGAAAATAACTAGCTTCAGGTCTGCCTTTAGCCTTGAACGTAACTTGTCAATCATTTTCCGATCCAAACTGCTGTTAACCGGCAACGAGATTTACCCGTGGTGCAGCGTAACCACGGGCAGGATAGCTTAAAGCGCTGGCCCGTAGAGCGAGACATCGCAGGCTATATTTCCCCGCCGCGCAAATACTCAGGGTCGTAAAAAGGGCACGTAAAAGCAGTGTTTCCAATTGGTTCTTCCCGCTAAAAACATTGACAAATTATAATCTTTGGGGGTAAAAAGCATGGCAACAGTTTTCAATAGGTGTTTAAGATATAAATTCTCTCAAACGACTTACAAGGATATTGTTCGATAAATGTTTTTGCTGATCACCTTTCTTTAAAGGGGTAAACTTGGTGTGCGGTGCAGAACACGATTATGACGTAAGCTGGAAACTTATGATGTTCAACTCGACTGATACCGTAATATGTCCTCGTAACGCGCAAGGTATTGTAGCTACATGAATCTAATGGGTAAATATATCGTAAATTAAGGTCAATGTATACTCTTAATGACTAGGAGGTGGCAGTTAGCATAATTTAGTGTTAGATATTAAAAAACGTCAACATTCCGCCACCTTTGAAATGAGAAGGGAATTGAAGCCCAAATGCGTGTTACAATTGTTTCTGGGATAATTACTGGGGATGCGCTGGTCAGCTACTGGCCAATTTTTCCCCTGCCCCTAGTAAATATCCCAGGTTCCTAGTCTCATTTGCAAAACCGTACTCGGCTACCTCCCTTCTCGTTTGTAAAGTGACGAATTACAGATATAGAAACGCAGAACACCACATGGATGAATTAATAAGCGTCGAAACGCGGGAACTCGTTTAGGTTATACTTTCATCGTACCTACCACAAGTAAACGTTAACTTCGAGTATAAATTTCTCGTTCATGTTGCAGGGAAAACGAGTAGGTTTTGCGCTGGGAGTGAAACCTTGAACGCTACTTGGCAGGCGCCAGATTTTAGTCAATGCGTCTCTCCCGCATATAAAACGCTACATCAAGAGGTAGGCCATAGAATGTTTAACAACTTGGGGGTAGCTGTTAGAAAAAATGGTACAATCAAGGGAATGGTGGTGGTGGTAGCCTGTTTAAGGCGTTCAGAGATTGTGGGGACGACGCAAAGAAGTGTGAGCAGAAAAAGCAGCGAGGGGGTGGGGTGAGAGAGTAGAAACTCTTTCTCTCCCTCTCCCTCCCCAGTCCCTCTCTTCCTCCTCGCGCCACTCACCATTAGCTGAAAGCCTGGAACAAGCTATGGTGGTAGTAGCGGGGATAATAGAGAGCTTTAGGTTCTAAGACGAGAACGACTACGAGTACGAGATTTTCTCAATGGTAAGTAGTGCTCGCGAGTGAGGCAGCGTCATTTTGGCGGGAAAAAGTGGTAGCCGCCATCATTCAATTACGAGTTTTAGCGAGAATGTCGTAGTGGCGGGAACAAGTTATTAAATGTTAGAAGTTTTATCATTTTTGCAATCGGGAGAGGGCTTAACCTCCGTCATTAACGATAACAGTGCTAACTTTTCTGGTCATAAAAAGTACAACGAAGAATTCCGGGGTGTCTTTTTTTTGACAATACGCGAAAAAAGTTTTAAAATCAAATCTCGTACTCGTAGTCGTTCTCGTCTTCGAATCTAAAGGTCTCTAATGAATGTTGCTGCAAGCAAGAAACAAACCTTCAGTGATCTTTAGTGATACACGAAGTGTTGTGCATTATATATTCATCGGCCTATCAATTTATTTGAAGATAATTAATTCCATCTCATACTAACGAGATTCCGTCTTAGAAGAAGGCCTAACCGGTGCCCACTATACTACTATACTAATCAAGCAACAGTTGTGATATTAGCCTGATCTGAGTATTTCTGTTCTGTTTTCTTTTCTTCTTTTTCAGACCAAAGATCTTGCTGACAGAGCGGAGAAAAAGCTTCCATTTGCCCCAGTAAGCTCAGGTCAGATCATCTCCCGCCTTGAGAAACTGGTTTTCACAGATACCTTTAGAGAGGAGCTTTACAAGAGCTCCCTCGCGGATCAGAGGAAGAATATAGCAGCTAAGAAAAGAAAAAATGGGAAGAAGGACTCAAAACTACACAACAAACCAACCTTTCTCAAAAATACCATCAACGGAGACAAAAAAGAAGATCCGAATTCTGTTCCAGTCACGGAAATTCCAAGAGCTCCTCCTGAAATTTTACCAACGATGCCAGCGCATAAGAGTAAAGACCCCAATCCAGTGTGGTTTTCTGCGGCAAAAGCAAAGTTATTCGCCTCAAATCCTAAGAGTCGCTTAGGAAGTAAAACTTTAAACCTTCCAAACCCTACTCGTCTCTTTGAAACAACTCCGCCAGTAGGGGTTCCATCCACCACTGTTTCAGGTCTCCCTGTGCAAAACACTGGTAATGTGAACAGGACACCCACTCAAGCTTCTCTTTCGCAGGAAGCTAGAGTTTTGGGCCCCACTGAAAACATGAATTCTTTTTCGAGGTCGCAAATACAGAGCATTGGTCAGTCAAATGCAGCGATTGAAAGTCAAAGGAAAAATCCAGGAGTTTTAAATCAAGCGCAGTATAAAAGCTTATCGCCGATGCGTAACACTTTTCAGAAAGCTCAATTTTATCAATCGCAAAACCCACGACTTGTTCCTGGCTACGGGAGATCACCAAGTCCTTATGAATTTCGACGTTATCAAAATTGGCAAGGTAACCGAGCAGCAGGATATCAGAGGAGCTGGGGACAAGGTTATTCCCCGCCAAGTTATTCTAGTGAGCAACTCGACATTGGAAGACGAAAGAGAGACGTTGACGATAGCAGTAAAAGGCAACGACGTCAAAATACTGTGTGGTATAACACTCGGCAGTATCCTTCACAATACAACTACCCGGCAATGCCAGGGATGATACCAAGAACAAACTATATACAATCAACAAACTATTATCGACCGAATAACTACCAAAACGCACCAAACCAAGTCGCTGCAAATACATATCAAACTGGATATCAAAGGTCTCCATACGGGAAAACTCTCGGGATGAGACTTTCACCCGCTGCTCAACGACGGCCACAGACAACCGTTGTTGCACCAGGTTCGAGGAGTGATACTCAGGCGAAAGCGTCATACGGGACACAGCCCAGGATTCTCTCGGGCGGTCATCCCGCGCCCGTTGAACGTTGGCCTACACTCGCAAATATAGTTCAAAAACCAACGCAGCCTTTGCGTCCTCAAAACGGAGGAAAATCCGTTTCTCCTTCTGTCAAATCCAATATTGCAGTGAACACAAACCAAAAGCCAAATCAAAATGTGCAAATCGACCAGACAGAGAAAACCAGTAAAGATGTGAGCCCTACCAATTCAAAAACGTCTTTTGTTCACAAGAAACAAAAAGTTAGTGGCTCAAAAACTGCAGGGCCTCGAAAGGATCTCTCGAAAAAGCTCCAAGATCTCTCACAGCCTAATCCGCGTACAAAGACACAAGCTAGCGCTCATAAGCGTCAAAACATAACCGTTTCTACACTTTACAGCGAAGAAAAGCACGTGGTGCCCATGTTTGCTGGGGACATTTTACTTTCGGCAGGAGTGCTGCAATTACTACAGAAATTTGCGCGTTTGTCGGGATCAAAGGTTACTGAAACAGAGCTAAAGGTAAGAACATCTTGTAATTAATGTGACAACAAAAACAGAATTTGATAGACGTAAATTAAGAAAATGAAACGAGAAAGATGATTCAAGAAACATAGTGATGCGTATCTTTCACAAATTAGGGCAGGGAATTTCTAAGAATGCCATTTTGCTTTCAGTAGCTCGCGCAACTGGCGGTTTCATTGCACCGCGGTAGAGGATTCGCCTCGAACTCTTTCATGACACTGCACAAAAACAGCATATTAGTTATTCTACATTTCGGAAGGGATAAGTAACTTTCTAGTCCACTTTTAAATAAAAATCATCGAGTTTTCCGATCACTTGAGGTTTCTGGGTAACTGTTACTTACTCTTCTCTTAGGTCAATATTAACACTGTCGCTTACTTCTCACTTAGGGAAAAAGAGTAACTTAGGGGAGCGGTAGGTGTTCAGTTAGCCAGAAACCACAATTGATACCGAGTTTTCTACCTTCATTCATCCAACCAGGGAACTTCATACCCATTTGCAATCAGTGCTCATTAGATGTGGGCGCACGCGAAACAATCCGGGTCACGTACTCTCCTGAGAAGGGATTAGTATATAGGCCGTATGCTTATTCACAGATTGACGTCTGTTAACTTTTTTTAAAATTTCATTCTCCTGATACAACAGACCTTTGTAAATGCCAGTAGCCATCTCTTGGATCTCAAAAACAAAGAAGAGTGGATTAATGCACAAAAGGTAATCAAACTGAACGCTTAGACTCTCCAGTTATTAAGAATGTTTGAAATCAAAATAAAGGGGGAAAAATCCCATATTTCTATCAACATAATACAAAATAAACGTTAACTTTCATCAGTACTGCGAAGCGAAAGAGGCTTAATTCACACGTTCAAAACTAGAGTTAGAACATCATTACACATCTTTCTTGCTGACTCGGAGAATGACGATCGATAATATATTTGCGGGCGACAAGAGGAGCCCGCAATCCTAATCTCCAGGTTGTTATTACACATGCGTCGCATGTATGTAGCCAGCATTCGTTTGGACTTCCACTAAGAATGAATGGAATGTACAGAACGCAATTTGATCACATACATTTTGACTATGTGCCACGTAAAACTTACGCAAAGCATAGCAATGGAGCAAGAGCATTTTGACCTTCTATCGTTGTCGCGCGCACTCTCTAACCTTTGGTTATTACTAGTTTAAATAATATTTTAACCCTTTCCTAACTTTTTGCGCCTGCACAGCACGCAGAGGCTCTTTACAAGAAGGGCATCAATGTCCTGGAAGATAGCAGCAATTGGGACTGGGACGAGTCTCAACAACTAGCGGTAAGCCGGAAGGACACACATTTTGATGTGCTAATCAAAATTTTAAATACTGAATGTAGTCTGCCATTCTTGTCCCCGGAGCTGCAACCCTATTTACCAGCGCTAAGGATAGCTCTGGCTAGGGCCGAAGTAGGAAGTCCGCAAAACACGGACTCATGGCACTGTGCGCAGCCTTATAAATTTTAAACAATGACGGTTACCATTGGTTTTAAAAAAGGAGGGAAACTACTGGGCTTGCGCATTATCTTGACTCCAGCCAGAACGCTCGATCCATTAGACTGACCTCAAGGATCGCAGCTGTGGGGATAAGACTGTCAGACTCCCTCGTAGAGACTTTACTGGTAACATTTACGAAAGTACTTAATCATATCTGGAAATGACTTTACGCTACCTTGATACCATCTTTTTAATTCCTTTGAAAAGAGCTATAAAACGGGTTAAACAACCTTAAAATAGCACATGAGCTTATCTTAATGAGATTCCTCGGCATGTTATACATGAGATAACGTCAAAAGCCATGACGTCATGGGTTTTGGTTATTCCACTTCACACTAATGAGATTCCACTTCAAAAAAGAGATTTATTTGTTCCCTACTATACTACTAAGAAGAAAGTAGTCTAGTAAGTAAAACTGCGCCTTTTAAAAGCAATAAGGCTTGTCAGAGATAAAATTCGTGGAATGCTCCTGACGTCTGGAAGTGGCATCTCTTAATAACCATTTGAGTTTTTTTGAAGTCGTTTTCAGGACTATGGGAGCGATATCAAACGCTGTTTTTCTCATGCTTGATAAATTGCAAATACGCTGGCTTATTAATAGCGTTAATGACAGTTTTCTTCCTTATACAGTCTCAAGAAGACTCTTCTATAGGACCAGTTGTGTTGGATCTCGTAGGAACGGTACAGGCATACGTAATGAAAGCGACAAATAGTATGTCACTTAACAAGCCTCTTGTGACAAAAAACATCCGTAAGTATAGACAAAATTTGAAGTGAAAAATTTTTTTTTTTTTGAAGAGGAAATAATTCATAAAATTTTGTAGCATGGCTCCCAGTCCCTTGTCTTCCTGCTTTTAAACTCGCACCAATAAAATACCCCTTAATTTCCATGTTAAATTTAGAAATACACAGCTTTACTCAAAAACTCAACCTTATTTGGACAGAGTACCAAAACTTTACATCTCGAAGGCAAGTTGGTAGCCATTTAATACAATAGAATATTTTTCTCGAAGGATCTCCATGAAAATGGAGTTAAGTTCTCAGAGGAGAGAAATGCTTTTGGTCTTGACCACCAACGTGGCCGTCGTGACCAGGAATTGTTAATAAAAGAGCTCGCGCAATACTTCTGCGCTTGTGCAGTAAATGTAATTCGAGTGCTTTCAAGGATCATTACAACAATGACTCATAATTCCCTTAACCCCGCATGTACCTTAACAACATCTACACCTTTTGTTGCAGTCCTTGGAGTTCACACGTTTGGCCCAGACAACTCGAACCCTACGAGACCAATGTCATTTCCGAACTACTCCGACCCGCTTGTGGCAAATTGGAGCAGCGGACGGGATTCTATTACTCTGACACCCAGTATATTCGACTCGGCTTTGCTAGGTACGTATTGGCCATTCAAGGTCGTATCAAACTGTACTGCGGGACTATATTGGGGGACGAATTTTTCACTCACTTTGCCGCGCAACTTTACAATTCTCCACTTTGAGGTTGTGCAAGGGACCGGGTCGAGATGGTTACCAAAGTGCCTCAAAGTGGCGAATAGCCAATGCAAAAAGCCACAGCGTTCCCCAAACTGTCTCATTAATAGTGCTATTTCACAGAACACCAATCCATGCAACGGACTCTGAATGGATAATAAAGTGTTCTCATTTTAAGTCCTAGTGATCAAATCTTACCGTGTTTCAGGGGAGCGCGAAATAGATATAGATTTGATCCCGAATAAGATTAAAACGACTAACCTTATAGAAACCTTATATTTTTTGCTTCATTCGTTTCGTTCCTGTTTTTCTTCGGCAGTAACAGCTACGCTCTTTCAGCTTGTATGCTTGGTATAGCTTAGTTGTTTTCGACGATATGCCTGTATAATTGAACAAGAAAAAATATCGAGAACAAGACACTTACATTTCGTTTGATCACTAAAAGTACATATTTTTTCCGATAGGAAACAGTGCTAATGTTCGTTTATTGACGTCGCGCTTCAAGACCGTTTCTCAGCTGCTTCCCGCCGAAAACGACAGGTAACAAAACTGCTAACATAAAATTAAAATTCAATCAGTCTTAATTCATCATCAGACATAAGAAAAGCCGGTGGGGATATATAACGGAGGGAGTGTCGTAAATACCAAATCCACGGATGTGAACTAATCAGAACTCAACACATACATGTAGGTGTCAATAAACGTGGCGGTGACGTGGTGCTGGCAGTGAAAGCGAGTCACAATTGAGCGGGGATTATTGCCAATGGGAGAGGGCTTTGAGACAAACGTTTTATGAGACTGGGATCCAGAGAACATTTTGGGTAGGAAAATGGAGATTGTAACCTCGACCTTAAGAAACCTCACGATAAGTTCGGATTTCACTCTGATGAAATCGAGAAAGATCCACATTATGTTAAACAGGTCACAAAGGGTAAAACTGTAAAACAATCACCGCTTGTGTGATTGAAAAGAGTAATGCTCTAGAGAAGGTTTTTATTTCTCCCAATTTTTTACACTTTTCTCTTGTTTCTTTAGCGGTTTGGTATTAAACAGTGAGATTTTGTCGAGTACAGCTCAACCAGACTTGGCGGATAATCTCAACCCCCCTGTAAAGATTGTCCTGTCAGTTTTAAACGTAAGTACAGTAAGATACAAACTAAAACAAAGTTTTCGAATTTAAGTTATTTTGAACCCGGACGTTTAGCACCAATTCAATTTATCATCTCTTTAATTCTTAATCGCAAACACCAGAGCACATGATCATGTGTTTAAAGTTAACTAGAGTGGCGTGTTGGTTTGAGGTGTGAGATGTGGGTAGGAAGAATTTATCTTACTTAAATACCAGTGGAAACACGAAGAGGTAACAAAAATTTCTCTCGTTTCAGTCCAGTTTGGTCAGGTTTGAACAGCAGTGCGTGGCATGGAATTCAAAAGGAAGGTTAGTAAAGGTGACAGGAGAGGGTCCCCAATCTTCATTTCCGTAGTCCGGACCCAAAATTTCGTGCAATCCCGTAATCCTAATGGTTATTTTCCTTCAATCCCAAATATCGCCCCGATTTTGCCTTGAAATCCCGAAATCCGAGCTTCAAAGATGGAAAATCCCGGATCCCGAAAAACCTACTGTGGACCCTCACGGTAGTCTACGTGGAATTGGTTTGATAGCGGAAAGGAACGAAAAAACGCGCGAAAAAGAATGAAATGGAAAGGTTCCCTTCATTTTTCCTCCCTCGCGCGCTCCCCCTCCTCCCTCCCTCCCTCGCGCTCCTCAATCCCTCACACGCCCTTCTTCCCGTCTCCCTAAAGCCCCCTCCCTTCCTCTTTCGCGCGCACTTCCTCCCTCCCTCAAGTCCCCTTCTTCTCTCGTGCCTACTCCCTCAATTCCCCTTTCTTCCCCCTTAAGACACCTGCTACACAGCGTCAAAAAACAGTGAAATATGAATCTTTTATCGGAATCGAACTCCCGATAAAAATGTCGCGGTGATGCCCCTGCAACTTATGATACCACTTTAATAATGTTTCTTAACTTTACAGCCAGGGGGGAAAGGGCGGGAAGTGGTCGCCGGAAGGATGCAAACTAACAGCTTCGAACGCCACTCATACCACGTGTGAGTGTAATCACATGACGAACTTTGCTGTACTTGCGAACAGCGAGCAGGGCAAGGTTGGTACTTTTTGTGTTTACCTTAAGATCATAAGACAATGATTAAGTATAGACACTCTCACGTTTCAGGTTTTCTGAAAAGACAACGATAAAATCACAAACTGAATCCGGTACCAAAATATTCCGGATCCGTAGCGAATATGCAAAACCCCCTGTAGTGTAAACTTACCCACCCAAGTGGAGAATGATTTGTTGCTCGATTTCTAACTTTCGTCCTGAGCGCATGCGCGTACGATTTACTTCCGCACTGATCTAAGTTATCAGTCTGGACTGCATCTTGATATGCTTGACATTTTGCTCTTTTCTCGCTCTTCAATAGTCCATTTTACAGTTACAGGTGGAAACGAGGCTGGAGTTGACCTTGTTTTGACACAACCCATCGACCCAGTCCACCTCGACATCCACTTTTCCAATACAGTGTATTGACTATTTTCCAATTGCCCATAATACACTGTGTTTGCCCCCCAAATTTTGCATAACTTATTGTCTTAAAATGCTCTTGGGAAAATGCAATACTCCCAGGAGCATTTAAAAACAATGGTTTATGCAGAATTTGGGGGGCAAATAGAGTGTATTATGGGCAATTGGAAAATAGAGAATACAAGGAAAGTGAAGTTACATTTTTTCAATGCAGGGTGTAGGGGCTCCCCATCCGTCTGCCGCAGTACCTTCCGCCGGGTCGAGTAAAGACCGCAGCTGGATAGGAATTTTACTGGGAATTCTTTTCTTGCTGCTGTTTATCATAGTAGTTCTTTTAATACTCTTCTACTGGAGGTATGTCATTCAACTTTATAACCACATATCTTTATTTTCCTACGAAAGAAGCTTGATTGCGGGATCAAAACCTTTCCTTCGCAATTTCACGAATACGGAAGCTATAACAGTGATACTTGGAATACATAACATGTCAACAGATATCTAAGCTAAACTAGTCCACTTGACACGATAATCTTATATGACGTCATCGACTCAATCTGACGTCATGATTTCATATGACCGCCATCTTGGATTTCGACCATGTTATATTAATGTTAAATAGGTTCAAAATTAATCAAAAGCAAACGAAACACGCTAAAATTATTTTAATTTATCAAATGAACAGGAAAAAAAGAAGGAGCCAAGATCAAGAAAGTACACCTCGATTGCGATTGGGAGGTAAAGATGTCTGTGCCTTTGATGAACTAGTTAAACTAAGTTGTCGCGTTTAATTGAAAGTTTGAAAAACGCTGTTGTGGTTTGTTACGAAGAAAATAACCGACAAAACGATACTGAGGTGGGAACAAGATTTATAGACTTCATGCAAAGGTTGTGTCATTGTGGTTTAAACGGCAACAGTCGTGGTTAGTTTTGAAAAAGGTGGGAAAATCATTTAGGAGCATTTAGTAGCACAGTCTTAAAGCCACCAAAGTGATTTAGGAATACCCCTCTATATTTTACATTGTTTGTGTGAACATTCTAGCGTAAACCAATAAAGCTTTACTGGCCGCATTATACAAAAATTCTGTTCTTAAATTTACTATTAAATCTACAATACAGGTTTAAGAAGATCTCGTTCTTTGTCCCGATCTACTGCCAAGAAATCTCGTTCAAGTAGTTCTAAGGTATGTTACACAGAGTTTAACCAGTCACGACAACGGCGGCGAAAACATCACTTAAAAAGTGAATTCGCGCTGTTTCAAACTTCATCGGTGAAACGGGCAACCAAAAAAGTACAAATCAGTGTCTTGCAACATTGCTGCAAAACGAGTTGAATAGCATTGTTGCACGTTTTACCAGCGACGAATAGTTACTGCAGGTTGTGAATAGTTGCTGCAGAACGTAGACAGGCAGTGGACAGGGAGAATAGTTCTACTTTTTACAACAAAATCTGTCCATGTTGCTTGTTTGAGCGACCCAAACTTGTTTAACAGCAAGTGACAACGTAACTCCTGTGTATGGCATGACTCTCGCCTAATTTTATCCAATCAGAATTCAGTCACCAGATTTGTTGCAAGACAGGTTTAATATGGGTTATAAAACCCGTGACATCATTTTTCAACTTGTTTTGCAGCAATTTTGCAAAACATGTGCACGTTTTTGTCAGTGTCCGTTTCACTGTAGCCTTATTCCTTCTTTTTTAATTCGTCAAATGTTGACAAATTTTTCCTAGAGTTGAATTCTAAAGGACTGTATCTGAGTTCAGAAGAAGAAAAAGAAAACTGTTGTCTTGTGTTCACGTCGTTCATATGATAATTAAAATGTGAAATTAGGAGGTTTCACGTTGTAGTCGTGCAACGACGGCAAAGAAATTTACAAAAAGCATGATGCACGTGCAGAATTGTTGTTTTACCAATCCCAACTCCTTGATTTTTCCCGTTCTCATTGCCGTCATTATTAATTGTTCATTAGTTCCTACAGTTAGAACGTTAGAACGTTGTTTTGACCTTTGGAACTCTAGATTGAGAGAACCATGTTACAGTGAAGAGGATAATGAAAAATTTATACAAATTTGGCTGGGTCTCTTTCGTGAGCTCGTATTATCTATTTCTTCCGTCTTTAGTTGACCAGAAATAATATTATATGCGCGCTACTTTTTTCTTTCAGAGTGACGGGGCGGCCAGCCCAGCGTCAAGTCACTCAAGCCAGTTTGACGAAATGATAGCAGCGAGGAGACGCAGGATGGCTCAGGACAAGCAGGTATAGAGATACTGAGGCCATGAATTCCATCCTTTCAAATAGACCCCTTTAACTTGCTTGTTTTGTTTTCCCAATACAGGTCATGTGATAATACTCTAGGGAAGTGCTTCTTTCACATTTCGTCCACCCACGTGCATATGTACGCATAATTTATGAAAAGACAAAGGGTCAAGTTTCCCTAGGACATCTATTGGGGAAACAAAACATACAAACTAAGGAGGTATATTAGGTGTATAGAGGGTATTTGGGGGGGGGGGGGGAGGCGGGGGATCGACCAGAAGCAGTGGAAAGCTAGCATTAAAATGACATGGACTGCAAGAAGCAGCAAAGAGTTAAAAGAGTTAAAAGCACGAACTGACAATGAGAAAGCTGTCATTTACAAGACATCTTCCCATTTACGAACTGTCTGTGACTACTGAATGACCACCTAGGTATTAACACTTTCACTGTTTCAAAAAAGTGGCAAACGAAAAAATTCACAAAACTTAGGTATACTGTCAATATAGCCTATGAGTGGAAAGGTCAAGGGAGGGGTGGGAGGGGTGAGACTCTCGCCTGCCCGTTCATTCGAACTTAGTTGGAATATTTCATTTACGCTTCGCACAACTTACCCTTTTTTCCTACAGGAAAAAGCAAGACGTGCTAGAGAAGAAGGGCGTGAGGACGAGATTGACGACGACGATCTTCTTATGAAAGAGAAAGCGATGCTTTTCTCAGATTACCATCAACCTTATCACTTCTTGTCCAAGGAGAAAGATACACAGGCGGCTTCAAACAGACGAGAGCAGCCTGGGTCAAGCAGACCTAGTCCTCCTAGGAGAAGCAGGCGCCAGGCCATGGATCAAGATGGTTCAGATGTGTAGCTACAGATAGTAGGGATCTTAAGCAACGACGACGGCGGCGGCAGTGAAAACATCACTAAAAAAATGAATTTGCGTCCTTTCAAACTTTATCGCGCCTATTTGGAACCGCTCAATTCGTCAAATGTAGGCGACTTTTCCTGGAGTTGAATTCTTAAGGGCTTTATCCTAGTATGTCCACGTCCTCCATACAAGGTTGCATTGGGAGGTTTCACGTCGTAGTCGTGCCGTCGACGTCAAAGAAATGTACTAAAAAGCGTGATGTACGTGCAGAGCTGTTGTTTTGCTCATAAAACCAATTGTTTTTTGACGTTGTTGTTGTTGTTGTGGTCGTCGTTGCTTAAGCTGCCTAGTTTTGTCATGCGTCGACACGAAATAATATAATTTATTTGTATTGAATTTTTTGTACAAGATAAACGTGTCCCTAAGCCGCTGGGACCTCGAAAACAGAGTCATGTATTCCACAATCGGAATCTGCTTTCCCTTTGTCAAGCGGAACGGGAATAAATGGTCGAAGCGAATGCGAAGTTCGATTGAATGTATTCCGAAATAAGAAAAGATGGAATAAACTCTGAAAATTACTTGTTTGGCTTCAGATACATGGTAAAATCAAGAATTTTGGTGGAAATAAGCAACCGAATTAAGATGAATGTAACATTGGAATGGTCCAAAAAATCCCGTTCAAAGAAATTTGTCACAAATTTCTGCGTATTCTTATTCCAGAATACAATCAATCGAACGCACGCTTATGAAAGAGTTTGTTCGAATCGCGGTTACCAGCTGGTCATTTTGAGATTGTGTCGAGACTGGGTCGGTATTTTGTCGAAATGCACCGTGGGAATGTTTTGGAGACCATACCGTTTTCACATGACGTCACGTCCACCATATTGGTGTTCCCGCCAAAACAATGAAACAACAGCCATGTTGGTGTCCCAAATCAATCCTGAGAGCTGAACTTTTTTCTTATGTAAAAAATTTCTTTTGTCGCAATAAATGTGCATAGCTGCTGACCACGTGAGTGAAAACGCTCCATTGGCTATCCCGAGGTTGCGCAAGAAATGGAGTCAAAATTCCTCCCCCAAAACAGCATCATAGTGCTATGAGACAGAGCACCTACTTAGTCTCAAACACAGCCTAGTAAGACTTTAATCAACAAATCATCACATCTTTATTTCTGTTACTCTGTGTCCATGTTTTTTACTCTCTTTACTCTTTAACGGATTCCACCGATTTTCAAGACTAAGTCTTTTACAATACTTGCGTATAACAGCAGCCATTTTGAATTTTTGCTTAAACAAATAAAACAATTAAACAATTAAAACGCGCTTAGATTTCGATGGAGTACTAAAGCTCATGTTTCCTGTAGCTCATCGATGAAATTAGAAACGACATTTACATTTTTTTTAAAAAATAAACTTGATGTTTTAAATTCAGTGTGTATTAAACTTAATCTCGCATGCTGCTCTCGTACCCAGATCTCTTGTTGACCTATCGCATACCGGAAAAGATATATGAACTATTATGGGATACAAACTAAGAAGCGTGTAATGCCGGCTGCGTATCTTTAAATTCTTACGCTGCTTTAATCCGTTCCCTGCTAGCAGGTCTCTCACGACGACGCAAAAATGAGAGAAAGGAGAGAGACCTCTGCTAGCAGGGAACGCTCGATTAGACACACAGAAAGACTCCATATTACATTGCTCAAACCGTTCAGTTGAAACGAACTTTTAGCAACTTTACGTCGAGTAATAAAGCCTTCCGGCACTCAACACTTTAAACTGTGACCATCAGCTTTTTCTCCATTCTATTCCGCTCAGGATAGGCTATTTTGTTTGACAATTTCGGTAAATCGGAAGCTACAACAGCCAACATCTTGAGCGGACACTCGTTTTGAAACAGCGAAAGACTCACCGTGACATTGCTCAAACAGGACAGTTGAGTAGACCTTTCAGCAACTTTACGTCGAGTAAGAAAACCTTCAAGCAGTTGACAGTTTAAACTGTGACCATCGGCATTTTCCCCATTCCATTCCGCTCAGGATAGGCAATTTTGATTGGTGACTTCGATCAATCAGAAGCCGCAAAAGCTAAAATCTTGAGTGACGCTCGATTAGAAACAGCAAAAGACTCGCCATGACATTCCTCAAACCCATACAGCAGAGTGGAAGTTTCTGCAACTTTACGTGGAGTGATAAAGCCTTCCAGCGGTGAACACTTTAAACTGTGGCCATCGACGTTTTTTCCATTCTATTCCGCTCAGGAAAGGCTATTTTGATTGATGACTTGGGTAAATAAGAACTCGAAAAACTTTAAGTACACCCGTTTTGTAACATCGCTAGACTCGCCATAACATTCCCCGCAACTGCATGATATTTATCATACTAAACTCTTCTCTGTTTAGTCATGACATTTGCTGGAAAGGCCGGCTTTTTACCTTCTTAACATTCTCGGTATTGAAACCAAATAGCATCGGGCATCCATTTTGGTGCTTCGCGCCAAAACAGAGCAGCAACTCTGCAATCGGATGTGATGTCATAAATCGATGGATCATAGGTATACGAAATTTCGCTTAGTCTTGGGGCGCGATCCATTCAACCAAAATTTCCGGAAATTTCGGTCAAAAACTCTATAGATCGGTTTGGTCCAACCAGAAAAGTTTCGAAAAAACTGGTCCACCATTTGAGGTGGACCACTTTTTCCGTTCGGACCGGTCTGAATTTTGGTTGAATGGATCGCGCCCTTGGGCTCCCCCTCTGTCATCGTCATTATCATCATCATTACCATCACCACTTCTTGCGATTTACAATCGATAAACTCGTGACTCTCCTTTGAATAACCTCATTATGATAGATTGTAGTACTTTATATAGCCTGCGAGAAAGCTGTCCACTTGGGGGATATCGTGAAAAGTAGACGTGAGAGAGGCACGCGAGAGGAGACGCGAAAGCGGGGGCCGGGGGAGAGAAAGGAGAGTTTGCAGCGATCACTCACAAATTTTCATTTCCACTCCAGAAACCCCGGGATACTACAAAGCGTGAAAACTGTCACCGCGAACGTGCCGCAGATTAGTAAAGCGACAACCGCCTGTCAAGTTTAGACAGCCGAGGGCGCGTAGAATTTATTTATTTAAATCGCTTTTGCCACAGATGTTTTTGATCACTGATTATGTTTTTTAACTACAGGATATCGAACTTCAACGTGTCTGCTAGGATAACAACTCAATACAATCACAAGACTAATTTAAAGGTCCCCGAGGCAATCACCAACATCATATGTTTGTCCTTTTCGGAACTGGAGAACAGCGTTTTTCTGGACTTGGTTCTCTTACGTTTTACTCCAGTTACTTCCTACTCTTTCTCTTTTCCTTCTTGACGGTCAAGCTTCACAGCTACACTGTCATGTACATGTTTCTGAATTTTCTTCCCAGTGGAATTCGATCGGGCGAAGAAACCGACGTTGGCACTTTCATCCTTCTCCTTTTCAGAAATAAACAAGGCGCTTGACACAAAGGAACACAACTGATGAAGGGTTTTGATTTTCCTTTCACAACAACTAAAAATCCTTGCGATATTCTACTGGCAATGATCCAACACTTTCACAAGTACAGTTTTCAAATGCGAGAATCCCATCAAACGTCTGCTTTGAGGGCTGAAACAAGTTCTCGGTTCCAATCTGATCTCCCTGAGAACCAATTTTGACACACAGACGACAGTTATCTCCCACAGAAGAAGAAAGCGATTTTCTTCCTCTGCAGGTTAGACTGCTTGCAGTCTGCTTTTTCCCTCGTCACGTGCCTGGGTTTCTCGTGCAGTAACTTTGCAAAGAAAAATAAGAGACTGCTCGTAGTCTATCTGCCGGTCTTCTTTTCGGAGTGAGTTCAGCGATCGCCGACATTACACGGGTTTTAGAGATAAGAGCATCGTGTTTCTACGTTTCTCGCGAAAATTTAGGGGATGCCATCCAGGACTGCTATCAATCAAGTTTGATTTCTGGAACGTCCTTTTTTCAGCCAATGGTATTCCATTTGTCTGGGCGAATGACAAATGAAAATTTATGAGAGATCGTTGCAAGCTCTCCTCTCCTTGGCCCCTCGCGGCTTCGCCGCTCGCCCAAATAGGAGAGCTTGCTTCAGCTGTTGCTTGTCCCTGAAACTTCATACAGGTGTATCGGTTCATAAAGAAAAGATGATTAAAGAAATGAGGTTGACTGTGGAAGATTTCTGCCAACATTCGACAAACACTCTAAGTGTTATAAAGGCAAAGTACAATAGGGAACTTCTCAAACGCGCGAAGCATTCTTCATTTACGGTTTCTTTGATTTTCAGCTCCAAGGAAGATTTCCGTTGTAAATTTGGAAAATAACAAAGACGAAGACTCTAAGTGCTAATTGCTTGTAAAATGTCGTTCTTTATGAGAGCAAACAACAAGTTGTTGGCGTGTGGACTCGTCCGCGCTTTGCTTAGGGCGTTCAGTTTTTAATGATTCGGTCAAATGTGAAGCAACGGAGCTGATACCTTTATCGTGGATGTTTTGGTATTTCCAGTGGGGGTCCTACGCTGCACGTGCATATTCTAATGTGGACTCACCAGCGATGTTCAGTCAAACCCCGTTACTACGGACATTTAGGAGGCCATAGAAAGTGTCCCTATTAATAAGCGGGTAGAATTTTTAAGACCACAGAAAAGTTCTTTCCTTCTTTCAGACCAACACAGGAGATAAAAGCCCCTCTTTTTTCTTATCTCTTTATTTTCTTTATTTCTTTTGTACAACGTTCGACGTATTAATATAGCTTAGTATTCACACTAAAGTTTCTCTTAGCAAATGATGAGCACGGATTGATCGAGACACTATGGATATATTTCTTTTAACCTGCTCATCTCTCGTCGACCCGTCGTTGATCGATTCTGTTCTACATGCATCGCTTTTGCTTATGTTGTTCTTTATTAGGCCCTCCCCTTTTTTCCGTTTAGCATCGAATGCGTTTCCTGATATTGGGTCGGTCGGTCGGATTGAAAAAAACAAACAAACAAAAAATTCACAAGAAGTCTCAAAATAGGAGGCCCTGGTACCCCAGGACGACGTTAAATGTTAACATTCACATATTTGGATTAACAAAATGTACATTATACTGTAAAAAACGTTCACGTTTTTGTTCCTGTTTTTCTCTATGCTGTTGCTATGCTCATTTTTCAGATTAAAAGAATTATCTCAAGTGAAAAATGGTTTAACTACCTCGTTACTTTTCTTTTTTTGAAAATGCCAAAAATTTGGGTCGGTCGGACGACGCTAAACGAAAAAAAAAAAAGAAGATGGCCTTATGCTTTAACTGTCTTGGTAATACAGTGCAACTGTTTTGAACCTTCCATGATTCCTTAAAGAATACTGATTAGCAAAGTGTTTATAATGAGAACGATGCAAATATTGCTTATGATAGTTTTCTTAGCAAATACTTTGATATTTACAATTCCTCCTTTCCCTTAAAAAGTGAAGGCATCAAAGCATGCGTTTAAAAGACCGTGGCTGTCAGCGGGCCTGCTAAAATCCATTAAGAAGAAGTACAAATTGTATAAAAAATTCTTAAATTTTCCTACTCCAACGAATGAGGAAAATTACAAAAAATACAGGAACAAATCGCACCACCCTCTACGTCTAGCTAAATCTCTCTACTATAAAGAAAAACTTGAGTGGTTGAAAAAGAATGCCAAAGGTACCTGGAAGATTCTAAATCAGATAATAAATAAAAATCATCGTTCTAGTAAATTACCCTCCACATTCACCATCAATAATCTGGAGATTTCAGATCCCAGTCTAATAGCTAATCAGTTTTGCAACTTTTTTACCAATCTGGAGCCTACACTCGCTAAAAAAATACCCAGTTCAATTAGAACACATAAGTCTTTCCTACCAGATCGCTTACATAATTCTTTTTTCCTTGAATCTACTACGCAATCTGAAATTGTTGAAACAGCTAATTCTCTCCGTCTTAATACTGCGGCTGGCCATGATAAGATACCTATGTGGTCTGTTAAAGAGTCTATTAACTATATTTCTGAGCCTTTGACATACGTTTTGAATCTATCAATTAACTCAGGTATTGTCCCTGCTCAAATGAAATTGGCTCGTGTGGTTCCTTTATATATATGTCTGGCGATAAAAGTTTACTTTCTAATTATAGACCTGTATCAGTCTTACCAGTCTTTTCAAAGTTTCTAGAAAAAGTTGTCTATAATCGCTTAATTCGCTTTTTTGATAAGTATGAGATTTTATACAATAATCAATATGGTTTTAGAAAGAAACATTCAACTTTGTTAGCCTTATTACACTTGCATGACAAGATCACTTCAGCTATTGATGAGAGGAAACATAGACTAGGAATTTTTCTTGACTTATATCTAAAGCTTTTGTTACCGTTAACCATCGTATTCTACTCGATAAGCTCGAGTACTTTGGGATTGGCGATATTGCCCTAGAGTGGATTAAATGCTACCTTTATAATAGGCATCAATACGTAGAATTTAACGGTATATCGTCTTCATTTCATGAAATTTCGTGTGGTGTTCCCCAGGGTTCTGTCCTCGGTCCCTTATTCGTCTTAATTTATATCAATGATTTGTGTCAGATTTCAAATATATATGAACTGGTTTCATTTGCTGATGATACAAACTTATTCTTTTCTCATTTTGACTCTTACTACTACTTTAAAGAACTTGGTTAATTCTGAAACGATCAAGTTATCTGATTGGTTCAAAGCTAACAAGCTCTCTCTTAATATGCAAAAGTCAAATTACATAATTTTTAAACCGAGACAGAGAAGAGATGAACTCACCCTAAGTATTGAGATGGATGGTTTTAAGATGAACCAAGTTAAGGAAGTTAATTTTCTTGGTGTTATTCTAGATGAGACACTGTCATGGAAACCCCATATTTCTCAGGTTGTGAGCGCATTCTCCAAGTCTGTGAGCGTTATTCGTAAATCTAGTTTTTGCCTTACTAGGACAGGTTTGTGTACTTTATACTATTCACTTGTTTATTCTTATCTTCAATATTGCATGTTAGTGTGGGGTTCGACATACCCTACCCACCTTAGGCGCCTAGTCTTGTTGCAAAAGCGCATTATTAGAATTATCAGCAAGAAGAGCTTCGACGCTCACACTAATCCACTATTTAAGAGTCTTATGATCCTTAAAATAGAAGACATCTATTCTCTCCTTCTCGGGAAATTTACGTTTTCTTTAAAAAATAACTCAGTTCCTTCCAGTTTTTCCAGATCCATTTTACGTACTAATCAAGTTCATGGTTACAACACGCGTAGTTCAAAAAATTTTATATTCCTTTCTGCCGTACCAACATAAGAAAGTTTTCTGTTTTTTTTTTTTATTTTTTTATCAAGGTCCTGTTTTCTTTAATAAGCTGAGTGCTTTCATTTGTGATGCCCCCTCCTGATATTCTTTCCAATCCAGAGTTAAAAACTTTCTTCTTTCCTGTTATTGAATTCTTAACTTAAATTAGTCTTTGTTTAGTTTTTCGTTACTACATGTATTTTTATTACATTTCTGTCCGCGAATTTTCACTTTACTTATTTCTTTGTGACTGGGGAGTCCAGGCTTCATAAACCTGTCTGGTTTCTTCCGGGCTCCCTTGCCAACTTACAATTCTAATATGTATTCTTGTTTTGTAATTTATTTTTGGCTAAATAAACTGAACTGAACTGAACTGAACTGAACCTTGCAAATTCGCGCTCTTGTAAACCTTGTTAAACGTTCTTAATTAACTTTAACTTACGACTCGTGTGAAAACGGTCAACAACATAATTAACATAATTAACATAACAGCATAATTATTCAATGATAGCCTGTGTGTCGTCAACCGTTTTGTGCAACCGCTTTTCTTCGCACAGGAAGATGCATGCACAGCCGACTTACCAAGGTCGTCTTCGCTGTCTTTGTCACTCTCATCGGCAGAATCAGTAGTAAAAAGCAACACTTCTTCGTCTTCGTTGTCTTCGACGTAATTGCTGTCGGCATAATCAGCCCTACTAAAGTGACTGTAATAACCACCAAAAAAAAGCAACACTTCTTCGTCTTCGTTGTCTTCGATGCAATTGCTGTCGGCATAATCAGCCCTACTAAAGTGACTGTAATAACCACCACCTCCAAGGCCCTCTTCGTTGTCTTCGTCACTCTCCCCGATGTAGTCGTCAGCACCACCATCTTTTTCAGGGAAGTTGTCCTCTTCGTCTTCGACGTCATCGTTGTCGGCATAATCAGCCCTACCACAGAGACTGTAATAACCAGCATCTCCAAGGACGTCTTCATTGTCTTCGTCACTCTCCTCGACGTAGTCAGCACCACCATTGCTGTAATACTGACCACCACCTCCAAGGTCTTTTTCGCTGTCCTCTTTACTGTTCTCTGCATAATTAGCACCATCACCACCTTTTTCGTCGAAAGCTAGATTTCCTCCAATATTTCCAAAATATCGTCCTGCTACGCCACCAACCACGCCTCCTACAGCGGCTCCCACAACTGGAACAGGAATGAGCGCTTGCCCGATAAGAGTTCCTGCAGTAGCTCCCGTTATGTAACCTGCGCCAGTCACAATTCGTTTCGTAACAGTTTTGTTATATTCTTTTCCGTCTATTCTTTTTTCATCGCGATCTCTTCGTAGATTATTAAGATCATTATTCACTGACATACCCTCAGCAATCGCTGGAAGTGCTCCTGCAGCAAGAACTCCTCCAATCCCAGTTCTCGTGATCGCTTGTCCACCTCGGGATATAAGTTTTGCAGCCCTTCCAGCTCCTGAGGACAAAAGTGACGGTAGTCCACCTCCTGTGGGCAGACGCAGCGGTGGCATTTTTGCGAATAACGCACCACCAGCTTTCTGAAGATTTGTAGCTGCTCCTGCAATTTTGCTCCCAATTTTCATTGTCGGAAGATTTGCAGTCATCCCACCTCCCGAAGGAAGACGCAGCGGTGGCATGTTTGCTAATAACTCACCACCAGCTTTCTGAAGATTTGTAGCTGCTCCTACAATTCCGTCAGTTACATGATTATATGCAATCGGAATTTCGTTTGCAGCACGGGTTACAACATTTGAAACAGTTCGTCCGACGTGTTCTGCCGTTGCTCGAGCTGCTCTGCCTGCAACCTCTTGCCCGATTTCTTTACCGACCATTTGAGCAGCCTTGTTAACTTGGTCGGAAGATGATGTTCCTGTCTTACACCACATGGCAAAGTGTTCGCAGTTATTGGTAAAAGGGTTGTACTTATTTTCCCCAATCTTACTTCGCGCTCTCTCTACGACAGTATCAGCCGGATAGCAACATTCATGTAGCATCAGGTATACCATGGTACCTTTGCTGAATCGATAAGTTTTTCTCACCACCTTAGCTATTCCTGGATTCCTCGGAGAGCAGAAGTTATCCATCAAAAACCCTGAAGCATCGTTAGAATACTCGATAAGACAAAATTCGCTACTTCTTTTGTTAACATCTTCTACTATAGCGTGATGCCAGTAACGACCACCAGTCCGATGAAAGGCGATATGATCTCCGCTTTCAAGTTCGTCGAGGGAGGATACAAGTTTCCTTGGAACTTCATATTTCCCACCATAACTGTTGTACCTTAAGACTTCATCACTGTAGGCCATGCTTGAGACGCCTGTAAATACACAAGAGCAGACTCCCGTGATTGGTTTATCTTGGGCATGCGCAGACAATATTATTGAGCTAAAACAACGACGACGACGACGACGGCAGTAAACACGTCGCCAAAAAACGAATTTGCGTTCTTTCAAATTTTATCGCATCTATTTGGATCATTCCACATTGTCAAATGTATGTGATTTTCACCGGAGTTGAACTGCTTAAAGGACTTTATCCAGGTTCAAAAAGAGAAAGGAAAATTCGTCGTCGTATGTTTACGTCCTGTATAAAAAGTCGCATTAGATGGTTTTAGGTCGTAGTCGTGCAGTGGACGTCAAAAAATGTACTAAAAAACGTGATGTACGTGCAGAGCTGTTGTTTTGTTCATAAAAACCAATTGTTTTTTGACAATGTCGCCGTCGTCGTGGTTCCTCAAGCTCCCCATTATCCATGCATTCCCCTAGGGATCTAGTGGCGGTACATGTACTGAGTGGAAGGGAGGGAGTTGGCCCTGATACTGGGAATTATAGGGGAAAGGACCTATCTATATCTAGCCGATTTTTTGAAAACCAACCTAGCAAAATTTGCAGTTATATGCTTGAAAAGGCCTCAAAAGGTAGGTTTTTTGGGCCCGATAGGCTCCAAAATCATAGTAATGAAGGAAAAGGAAAGGAGAAAAAGAAAGAACGAGGAGGAAGAAAGGAGGAGAAGAGACAAAAGCAATGGCTGCACTCTTAGTTTTTATAATGGCTACTTTGGCCGAAAAACAAAAACTGTTGAACGGAAAAGGTCCATTTGGTAGTAACGTTATATATTCAGAACTATAATCAAGATTATAATTACGCCCAAAGTCATGTATTTATTGCCGATTACTTCATAGGTGAACTGTTTAAAAATAATTTTCGCCGCAATGGGTGTTTAGTTCGCGTTTAACTTAAATTATGAAATTCTTGGTTTTGGCATGAAGTCGAAGGGATTTGCATCATATAGGTGTCCCAAACTCGATATGTGAACGCATGTTAAAAATTCATACATCTGCGTAGCGTTTTCAGGGTTTATATGGGAAAAATAATAAATGGAAAAAATATAGCTTTATGATGACTTGTTTACCGCAAAAGTAAATTTATTCTAGTTCTTTGCTACACGATAAGGCAAGATAAAGTAAATACTTTCCCAACAATCGGCAAATACATTTCGAGATCGGATCTCGATACGGTTACCCGTCCGGAATATCCCTAAATTTAAGGACAGGGCGAACCGCAGACGTATTTCCGGTCGTCGGTTTTTCTCGGCGGGTGAAACTAGTAATTGGAGCCGAAAAAACCGGATGCTCTCGCAGGCCAGGCTCTGCCATGTCTGCGTGAAACCCGAAAGCGGAACACGTGTTTTGGACCTCGGAATTCAAAAATTGTCTACCAAAATTCTAGGTTGTCTACCATTCCCACATTCAACATGATAAAAGTTAATCGAAATGACAATCGAGGAAAAATATCTAGAACTTCGTCAAAAATCCTCGACTACAAAAAATAATAGATACTTGTTCATCTACCTTGCAAACCAACCAAAATCTCGCCTACATCGCGTTGTTTAAAAGAAGAAATAAGCCACAAAATGTGCTGAATATTTGACGAGGCACTTCCAATATGGCTTCCGATACGCTTCCCACTTAAAAAATTGTGTACGCCTTATGAAAAGTCTTCGAAATATGCCTGAGAGCCTCGAAACGGTGATAAGTGCTTTCTTTTCCAAAAGAAAGCACTTTCTTTCTTTCACAAAAGAAAGCGCCTTCTTTTCCAAAACATGATTGCGAATTCCCTTTATCTTTGGTCGGTGTTCGCATCTATTGAATGAGAATGTCTCTGAAGCTATCGTGTGGCGCTCTTTTCAATGCCATCCTCAAAAGATGGTGGGATGATCATGAGTAGCATTCAGGACGTTTCCCTTCACTTTATGTTTAAGTTTAAACCGTTTCATAAGTGTTTTCTCTCCCAAAATGTGACGGCAAAGCTCTCTCCGCTTAATTGTCATTGCAGTAGGCCTTTTGCATTACTTGGTCACGTGATCAACTTTCGGTAAACACGAAAACAGTTCGCTTTTAAAGCACCAGCTGAACTAGTATTAATTGCAAATTACGGGAGTGCGTTCGATGGAGAGGGGAGGGGTGGGGTGGTGGGTAGTGAGTGGTAGTGGGAATGGGGTGCAAAACCTGATGGGCTTGTAATATTGAGAAATCAAAATCAAAAACTTATCAATACGAATACCAGCAGCTGTCTTTATCAGTGTTATTGTTTATCCTCCCACTTTACAATTCGTTACTATTTCATTTTTCCTCAAAAATGCAAGAGCGTACTGTACTTTTTACTTTTTTTTGGCTAAGGCTCTACGTAAAGTACATGTCTGTAACAACGGGTCGAACACTGACTATGATCCTCAGGATATTCCTTTGCACTCTAGGATGGTCAATAAAAATGGCTAAAAATTGGGAAACAGAAAAATTAAAGTTATCTGAAAAGTTTAAGCGTCGAGTGTCACTTTAAAGCCTTGTTGCGTGACACTAGGCTAACACGACTCACCTCATTCAACGCACCAGGAATTAGTGAGATGAAAAGGTCAATGTTTCACTGTTCAGCTTCTTGTATATTTTTCAAACATGGTGACAAACAAAAGCAAATACAACGCTGTGAATAGCTTTTAAAAGCGAAAAGATGTAATTTGTAATAGAATTAAATATGGTCGATCTAAGCTGATCTTGCTTGAATCCACAAAAACAAACACAGTGTGAAGAACGCATTGTTAACATAATATCTACATATCCGATTATCTTAGAATGGAAATTTTACTATATATAAAAAAATTAATTGAAAACTGCGAGAACTATAAACAAACCTTTAGTAAACAGAAAATTGGCAACGTTTCATCCGTGAACGAGTATCACAAAATAGATACCAGCTTCCGGGTTAGAAAAACTGAACTCATGCCGGATCGAGGCAAAATTTGCCAGGCCGGTCCAAGATGGCGTCCAAACCGTGAAATCGCATGGCATACAGAACGGTATACTACTTTATCTACGGTACACAAATAGTAAGCGTTTTCCTTCGTCGAACGCCATTAGGTGACCTGTAAATTTTCAGCCGTATATCTCAAAAGTAGCGATTGCAACGGCCGCCCACAATTAGAAGGATTCGTATGAGAAAAACAACTTTTGCCACCCTGCCACGCTTAAATGGTTTTCCATACAAATCCTTGTAAATTCCGAAATTTTCAAACTGTCATGAAATATTTCCTTTAGCGTTGCGGGGCTCAAATCTCCTTTTAATTCATAATAGGCACTCTGAGCCCTTTAGGGATCATTTATTATTTATGCTAGGGGGTGGGCTGACAAGAATGAGGGGTGGGCCACTTTAAATTCAGAACAGTCATAGAGGGTGGGGGGGGGGGGGTCATCAAGAAATCTAGACACAAAGAGGGAGAGCTACCTGGTTTTTTCTTTTTCCTTTTTTTTTTCAAACAAATACTTTCAGTGCTCTGGGGACTAACGGTTTATGGTTTGCAAGCTTCCTAAAGGGTAACAATTCATAACTGGCAGTTTAAAGCTAATAAAGCAAACAGTCACAATTTCTACGAAATAATATGTCCCAAGACTACGTCCAGAGGTCTTCCTCGTTAGTTTTGGTCCCTGAGGAGTTCCCACTACTGCAATGATCAACAACAAGGTCAAGCTTCATCCTTTTTTTCCTTTATCTGCTGGATTTCACCAGCGCGAAATAGAGTCTCCCAGTTAATCTACCCAGGTGTCTGACTTACATTCTGTAGAGGGCTGCCACTCGCTGGAAGTGAGCTTCACGGAAATCTATACTTTTTTATGTTTTATAAGCCTTGTTCGTTTTTTACCAACGCTTTATTTTTGACCAATACTCTTTACTCTGGAATGAAAAACAACTCTCACTTGGTTTTTCTGGTACAAAAAAAATTTGAATAGAACTGGCGTGTCATCGATCCTTGCGGCTACAGTCATTGGCCACTTTTCAAGCATTTTTTCGCATTCGCTTCTCTTTCATTTCTGCATATTCCTGAAGACTCAAGGATAATACTTCGTTTTCTGAATCCAAAAAATCGTTTGTGATATATTCCCTGTCTATTTATTACAGTTCCAGCACAGGAGAGAGCCAGTTTTTAAAAGAACATTTAGAGAAGTAATGCCTTTTTTAGTTTTCCGGGACCAGGAGCCGTTAATCGGCTCCTGGTTTTCCTTGGAAGGGGTCAAAACGTTTTGTTGTGCTTTCTGATGGATCTTACCAGCCCGGTCCCTAAATGCGTAAGGAAAGATTTAACGACAGTTTAAAATTTTCAAAAAAAATTTTTTTGTTGTGCTTTCTGATGGACCTTACCAGCCCACCCCGGCATAAATAATGAATGGTCCCTAAATGCGTAAGGGAAAGATTTAACGACAGTTTAAAATTTTCAAAAAACCTTCCGAAATTTTTTAAAAGCGAACTTTTTTCGTGTTTACCGAAAGTTGATCACGTGATCAATAAGTTCAAAAAAGAATATAAGCGAATTCTAGTTAACTCTCAAAGGTAACAATTGTAATACGACTGTCTCACATAACCTGACTGCTTGCATAATCGTCCATAGTTGCCATGGCACCAAGCGCACGTTTATTATGTATTTCCAATCATAATATAGCGTGGTTAGCTCGAAAGATGAGCTCCTCTGACCACCATACCCTTCTACCCAAGCCATTAATTTTCTTTTTTTTTTCCTTCTTCTTCTACTTTATTAGTGTATTCTTACCGTATTATATATAATGTTAATATTTTATAAAGTGTAAATAATATTAAAATTGAATTGAATTGAAATGAATTGATCAACTAATGCAAAAGACCTATTCTCTCACTGCGTGTGAATATCTATTCCTTTATGCAGGAGAGGAATGTGCTGTTATTCCCTGCTAGCAGATGCCTCTTTTCCCTGGCATTCGGCCCGCCGAATACCGTGCTGTGTACCGGGCTCTCTTACAGGAACAGGGACTGATTGTTAACCACAGGAGTCGATCCTGTTAACCGTTATTAAAGGTGGCTCGACCCAGTATTTTTGTAGGCATATTTTCCATCTTTGGGCCTCTTAAACCTAAATAGGTTGGTCTTTATTGAAAATCTTTTATAACACATGGATTACAAATAGACTGAAATTTATTGTGTGATATTATTTTTTTGCTATCACAATGATTCTCACGTGACAATGACGTCACAATTGATCAGCTCTTAATCGAATTTCAGCCCTTGTTCGCGTTTTCTCTGAAAATGCTCCACTCTACGTTCTATGAATTTTGGGTGCTTGCCTTCTGCTGCGCAAGTAGTTATAGGTCACCAAAGTTAACCATGATTTTGCGTTCCGTGTGCGTTCTTTGTACAAGGGTCGAGTCCATGACGTCACCCAGGTGAGGTCTAAATTTTCCATTTAGTTTGTCTAGAAACGAGCGTGAATTGAAATTGAATGTAACAGCTGTAAATAGTAAACACCGATCTTATATACACAACTAAAGATCAAGTTTGCGGTGAACTTGCATTAGGCACGATTTGTAGCCCGCAGAACACCCGTTATTTTTTCGAATTTTTCAGCCGGGCGAGAGAAGGGAAGCGCTTGCCTTCTCCCGCATGAAAAATGCGAGAAAAAATGGGCGTCGATAAAACCCGGAACACGGAACATTCCGGAACATGCAATAAAAATAATTTTCATGAAAAAAATATATAATAATAATAATCATAAAATAATTTTTGTAAAAACTAATAATAACGTAAAATAACAAAAAACCGAAAAAGAAAGAAATAAAGAAAAAGAAACTCGTATCATCTCCGGGTACGAGAAAACAATATTTTGTCGCAAATAATTTGTGGGGCGAGGGTCCATGCAAATGACAATAATAAGTGAAGGTTTACTTCTAAATTCAAAATATATTCCAATGGGTCGCGAAGAGGGGGATTCACTTCAACCTTTCCTCACTCAGCCACCCCAGCCTTGTAATTGTTTGCCATGCGGTTTAACGGTTATCCATTTACGGCTTTGCGACCGTAAGCCGATGAAGAGCTTAGGTGAAGAGCTTACTTTTAGTTTTTCATGTTCCGGCATGTTGCGGCATGTTCCGGAATGTTTCGTGTTCAGGGTTTTATCAACGTCCGAGAAAAATAACGCCTGTTCTCTAGGATACACGAGCTAGAATATTTCATTCGTAGTTTACACAGTAATCAGACGGGGAGGTCACTTTCACAACAGTTAAATTTGTTTTAAGTAGCTCATTGTCATAGTAGGTCACGCAATTAAATTCTGGATGGTGTGATTGTGTCTTCCGTAATATGTCCTTCGGTTTCGATTTTGACCAAAATCTATTGCGCTTTTACGGTTTGAGCGGGTTTTCGTTTTTCTTTTATACAGACTACAACCCCACCACGGGTTTGCCCTCAAAGAGTACATAACGTTGAGTTCATTTTCATCAGCATGCAGATGAAGAAAGCCCCTTTTAGAAACAATTTCTTGCGTTCAAAAGCTATAAAACAGAACCCCCTAGAGTAGTTGCTCAAATTTAAACGTGCGAAATAATGGCAACCTTAGGTTCGAAGGCTTCGCAGATAATATACCACAAGGAAGTACAGAAGTACCACGTCAACTAGTTCTGTGACTTTCCTTGGCGGTCCCAACAACAAGCATGAGCTCCCTTACATCTCTGACATTAACTACAGCACGATTAAGTAAAAAATATCAGTTAATCAGTAGTAGTGTGTGATTGAAAGGTTGAGAACTACAAAACTTACCTCGTAAAGAAAAAGGACAAAGCTAGCTTTGCACCAGACTTTGAGTTCCGCAATCTGAGCAATGAAAGAAAACGAAAGGAATTAACTGGGCGGAAATTAGTTACTTTCGTCCCCAGAGCCTCCTGTGGCTCCTAGGATTGCCGAATGAGCGAAATCCATCGCCGACGTACCCGACGGTACAAATTTGAGTTTTCATTTGTCGGGAATGATCGGGGATATCTACGATTTCGAGTTTTCATTAATTAGTCGGCGAAATCTGAGGCAGTCGGGAAACAGTCAAATCCCCGATCGTCTGGGGTTTTCCCGACATATGAAAACTACGATGATAATATGTCCCCGTTTTTTCGTGAATTTAACATGTTTTCCAGGCGCGGATCCACCCCGGCTTCCACCGTTTTACGGAAATCGGTCAGAATAAACAATTAAAATAATAAAATAATAAAAAAACAATTTCTGAATGACTCGGAAACCCAGGAAAGGGGACTTTTCAGGAGTTAAAATCCAAAAAACTGCTGGTTTTCAGTGTCACGACATTCAAAATAGATCAAAATAAAAATCAAAACTGTTCAATAGATAAAGTCCAGAATCTGGGAAATGAAAGGAGGTACATATACAAAGACCCTGGCCAAGATTCAGGTCAGAGGAATATTTCGTATACGAGAAATTCGAAGAAATGTTTTACTCAATTATGGAGACGCCATGCTGGTGCCCACCTGGATGGGCACCAATATGGCGGACGGAAACCAAATGAAACATTTGTTACCGAGTTTTGCTACAAAAGCGTGAATTAATTCCTCGAGGAACTCATAAACATTAAAGTAACAGTTTTTCTAATACATGAACTGTTTAGATAACAAAATTCTCCGAAATTAGTCACTTTTTTAACCTACATTACAGCTCTCTCGGCCGTCATGTAAATGCTGCTTCACGCAAAAGCTTAGAAATTCAATCGTAGTTTACCACAAAACCAATAACCCTTTCGAAGCGAAATTTGTTATGAAAATAGTTTTCAGCCGCTCTAATACATCATGAAAGTAAAACTTCAGTAGGATCGATAGTTTTGTAGTTTGAATTTTAGTGACGTCATGTAAAAACCAACAATTTCCTGCCGGAGCATGCCCCGGGGGAAGCTTGCGCCTCCGGCGCTCATTTAGGAAATCGGCCAGTATTCATCCTAAAATTATAGTTTTTTAATCCTCCTATCGCCCACGTCCTGCGTTAAAAAACCTGGTGATTGCCTCTGCATGACACTGTTGACTGTTCACCTACTGCTAAAAATATTGGGTTGGGGTTTAATAACTCTCTATCGATGTTGCCGCACGTTACTGCTGTTTGCAAGTCTTCGTTTTTTCATTTACGCAATATTTTTAAGATTCGCAAGTTTCTTTCTTACGATACATGTAAAACTCTAATTCATGCCTTTGTTGCTGCAAGGATCGACTATTGTAACTCACTGGTCTACGGTCAGCCTAAATGTATCTTGAAACGTTTACAGAGTGTCCTAAATAGTGCTGCTAGGCTTATTCACCTTACTAGTAGATATGAGCATGTTACGCCGTTGCTTATTCAACTTCCTTGGCTACCAATTGAACAAAGAATAACTTTCAAAATTGCAGTAATTACATTTAAGGCACTTCATGGTGCTGCACCTAGCTATATCACTGATCTCATCAAGCCTTATACACCTGGTAGACTTCTTAGATCCTCTTATCAATTTTTACTTTCTACATCTAAATTTAATCTTAAAACTTATGGTGGCCGGTCTTTCACTATTGCTGCACCTTCTGTTTGGAATGCACTTCCATTCGAACTTAGTTCTTGTAATTCCCTTTCTTCTTTTAAATCTAAGCTCAAGACTTGGCTTTTTAAAATTGGTTATGATGTTGTCGTATAGAATGATGATGTTTTTATAGGATGACAACGTAGTTTTGTAGTTTTTGTAGGTTTAGGATTTTGTTGTTATTTTTATTATGTAAAGCGCTTTTGGACCATTGGGAATTAGCGCTCTATAAATATTGTATATTATTATTATATTATATTATTAAATCCGCGCCTGTTTTCCATAGAGAACTTCAAGTTTGTTTTCAAATCTTGGACGTTACAAAGAATGTCACACATCACGAAACACTTCAGTAAAGCTCGTGAAGTTGACCCGAGTGATAGGGTAACCATACCTGTGAAATTTGCTTGTAAACCAGAGCTAACTTTAACCCGCTTGCTAGGGTAACCCTCTCTCCTTGTAAACAGGCCCTTAGAGGGCAGAGAGCCAAATTGCATGTGCTCCGGTCCCCACCGGCGAGATGCTTTCTCCAAGTGCCTAACCTGCGGGCAAGCTCTCGGGGGCGCTCTGAGAGCCAGAGAGCCCCAAAGAGCTTGCTCGCAGGCTACCGAGTGCCGTGTAACATGTTCTCTACTAGCCTGGAGTTCAGACGAGATACTTCGAGTCGTTTTCTCCTCTCAGCAACTGAGGGAGTGAAGACGACTCGAAGTAGTTGTCTGAAGTTCAGACTAGTTCCTGCAGAGGTCTACCGGTCTTTCTCCTTCCTCTTATTTTTGCCTCGTCGTGAGTTAAGTCCTTTTGTTAAAACGACGTTTTAAATCAAAGGGTATTCGTGAACACATCGTCTGTGCGTCCCTCACCCTCCACACTCCTCTTCTCCACATGCAGCCATTTTTTAATTTTATGACATCATTTTACCTTCTATTGGCCACGGTGTGCAATAAAAAGGAAAACCAAATGGCGACGCTAAGATTTTATTATTTCCTAGCCTCGTTCCCAGTCGTCCTCGGCGATTTCAGATGTGACGTCACCTGTCAAGCTTGTCGGGAAAATTCGCTCGGTTCCAAGCCTCCTCTGGTAACTCAGATAGCGCGAACTGGCCCGGGTACGAGGCTGATTATTTCCTCGACACGTGCCTTTAGCACGAATAGAAAAAAGAATTTAGACTGAGACTTAACACCATCTTGTGCTCCTCGAACTTTCGTAATCAAATATTCATAGATGAACAACAACAAGTGACAAGCAATAACAAAAAGCCCAGCATTTTATTTGAATAAAGAGCAGTATAATTTACATAAATTTACACAAAACCTTGCGAGTCCTAGAAAGGAGATGTAAGCTAAAAATAATAAGCAGCAAAGAAATGTATAGATTCTGGGCTTGCATATTCTAGTAACTATACTTAAAAGCGCTCCATTCTTAAGTAATAAGGAAAACTTGATCTCTAAACACTACGAGCTATAGAAGCGAGAAGTGTGACGTCAGAAAAATTCAAATTTGTAAAATTATGGGATTGGTTGGCATATTCAGAAAAAACAGGACCAAAAAAAAACCCCTTGCCAAAAATCAGCCTGTTAGAGTCCAAATTGGTGACGAGATTTAAGCACCGCTATGCCCTGATGACTCTATACAAACCACTTCTAAGATTTGCTCGGATCGTAATGTTAACGATATTTTAATGGATTTATATGGAGTCATAGGAGCATGTACGTTACTTATATCTCCTCACCAATTTGCATCAACCGGCTGATTTTTAGCAAGCGGATATTTTTCATCTTGTTTTTTCTGGATATGCCACCCACTCCCATAATTTCGCAAATTTAGTTTTTCTAGACGTCGCAGTTCTCTTCCCTATTGGGTTTCAAGTAGCAAGGTTAAACTAAACGACACTTCTACTCGAATATCTCGAATGTACTCTTGGGTTTTTGGTTTGGCTCGCGGGCAGATCTTTACAAGTATTGTACCTGACTTATATTCACAACCGCTGCCCAGCAGCGAATCAATAATTTATAATAAACTTTGTACCATAAATAAATAAATGAATATTATACACTTCCTCGTGTGGGATCCCAAACTATTGTTAATGATTTATTTGATGGGAAAATGATTCTCAACAACCATATAATAATATTAGTATTAAACGAAATTTCTAGTGAAATCTTGTTGACCATCCTTTGCCTAACGGTAAACTTGCTATAATTCCTTGTAACAAACTATACTATATTTTCAGGGTCCCCTCTGATCACCGACTGTTGTTTTCCTTTATGTTATCATTTCCTTGAACACAGGACTGTGAATAAAAAAGAAAAGTACGAACATGAGTAATTAAGGTAAACTACGAGAGGATAAACTCGACTGTTAACCCTTTTAATCCCAATTAAAGGCTATGTCAAACTTGGAGAAGAGTAAGCGGTTCTAACTTTTGAGTCAGTGGATGAAATCCTATGGTGTGACCATTCAAATGAAAGCTACTGAGCAATACTTTCCTGTGGTACTGTTTATTATGCCGTACAAGGTGGTTCTAACTTTTGAGTCTGTGGATAAATCTTATGGTGTGACCATTCAAATGAAAGCTACTGAGCAATACTTTCCTGTGGTACTGTTTATTATGCTGTACAGGGTGGTTCTGACTTTTGAGTCTGTGGATACGATCTTAAATTGTGGCCATTTTAGTGAAAGCTACTTAGCAAAACATGTCATTCGTGTTTACGTTTTTGCTGCTATACAGAAAAGGTTTCATTCAAATGGTAAGCGTATTAACCCGAAGTGAATTAATTTACCTCTTCTTCAAGTGAAGACTGGGAGAATCGCAGGATGACGTTCTTAAACCGCTCCTCGTCCGTGAACTCCATAGAATCGTTCGTCAAATCCGGAATAAACTGGGGCTCAAGATCCGAAATCTCACCAGAAGACATCTCCGGCATTGACATGCGCTTAATCTCGTCTGAGCTATCTGAGTTTGAAGTCCATTGTTTTTTCCTTTTCGCTTTCCTTCCTTGAAAACTGAGAGGGGTCCCTGTGGTGTTCGGACACTCATCCACAGGACACCCAAACTGAGGTACATCCTGGTCACTGTCACTACAACTACACGACGGTACTTCTTCAGTATGGGGCCATGAAAGACCATCCTTAATTGGCTCATCCTGGTAATAAAAATTCTTTATACGACTTGAATGAATGTTCGTATATTCGAGTAAGTCCTTAGGAACTGCATTTGGTGTCCCTGGTGATCTACGGCGTTTTGATTTGCTGAGGCAGCTACGGGTTCTTTTCATTCTTTTGGTGTAGCTTTGCTTGTCTTGTTCAGCGCTGTCAGCCTCCTGAGCCCAGCTTGTGCGATCAGTGGGACTACTGGAGCTACTTGAGGTGTTAGGACTAAACAAAAACAAGCAATTAACACCAAAATACGGACCATTCTATCATTCTTCGCTATAAACCTACCAACTTTTCCCAAGTCAAATGCACATTTGACCGAATTTCCTACAAAATCCGACGATTTCCGAACGGTGCCGAAGACGTCCCGACGACTCCCGAACAAAACCGTAGCTTCTCCGAAGATTTCCAAAGATTACTGAGGCTAGATTGCCGAGATCACGCATGTCTGGGCGAGATTACCTATTTGGTGGATCTTTCACGTTAATGGTTAAGGAAAAGGTAGTCCGGAATAGTGCGTTATGCGTGTGTGATCGGCATTTTTGATCCGCAGGCCGCGTGACACAAGCACAAACGTACGCGTAGCGTACACACTAGTTAAATCTGCGGTTTCAAAAGGTGAGTTATCTCATTTTTGGAACTTACCAACTTGAAGACGTTTCCTTCTTCAGGGAAAGCTGACTGTTTAAGACTTTTTCAACCTCAGCAGTGCGTGACTTCAGCTCTGGTTTGATCGGTCTCTTTTTGCTATTTACAACTTTAAGCTGACGTTCTCGTCTACAACAATCAATGAAAAATGAAAGGTTATCCAGCCAGCCTGCCTGTGTATTAAACCTCTAGCAAAAGGGACCTTATCCGAGGACGGCGGAAACGTCGCTTAAAAAGTGAATTCATGTTCTTTCAATCGTCTTCGCGATTATTTCCACTCAATTTAATTACTTTGTCAAATGTAGGTGAACTCTCCTGGAGTTGAATTCATAAGAATCAAAACCCATTTCAGAAAGAGAAAGAGAATAGAATTTTCACGTCGAAGTCGTGCAGTGACGGCATATAAATGAACAAAAAAGCGTGATGCACGTGCAAAATTGTTGTTTTGCTTTTTAAACGTATTTTTTTTGACGTTCTCGTTGCTGTCGCCGTCGTCGGATCTTAAGGTACCTATAACTTAGCGGGGTCATCAAGACGATACTATAAAGTGGCTTTTATTTCAGTTTTGTGCAACCAAAAACCGCGTACAGTGCACCCTCGATATATCGAAGGGCCAAGGGACAGGCAAAATATATTCAATATATAAACGAGGTTGTTCCTTATATCCAGGTTCTTTCCCACATAATTTGCTGTAACTGTAGTGGCGAAGCACACAACCTGCGAGCAGAGGCTGCATTTTCGCGGAGCATATCGTTTGTTATACCGGGGACTTCGTTATATAGAGGTTCGTTATATCGCGGTTTCACTGTAATCAGCACTCTCTGACTCGACTCTGACCAATTACAACTATTGAACACAGGCAACAAGATAAGCCAATCAGAATCGTTCTCAAATCGTTTTAAATGCGAGGCGGGTTCCAAGCGCGGGAAAAAGCATGGAAGCAAGTCTGTGACAAAATTCGCGCCAAATTTTTCTTACAGTCACAAAGCGTAGCAGCCCCGCCAAAACCAACATAGCAAGGCTCTGGGTCTGGATCTGGGCTCTTGGTCCAGACAACTCAACATCAAACAAAATCATTAACTTGACGAGCAGGAAGTACCCTGCGAGCAGAGGTTCTTTCTGGCATGGGTTTTAGCATTTACGACGTCGCTTGCGTCGCTTGTCAGTCTCATGGTTAGTTTGTTAACGGGGACGTCAACAAGAAAAATATGAGAGCTGCTTACACCAATAAGCTGGAATTCAGGATTTTTTGAGCTCTGCATAGTTGGAAAACTTCAACGAAAACTGTTCAATGTCCTCTGAGTCATTTTAAGCTCTAACCACGAAGGGAGAAGACAAACGCATATTCAATTTCACACAAACTTGACACGAGTCGAAAAAGGTCTTCGTGACAAATTTAACATGTAACAGAGGTTCTATGTGAAAAAATGGGGATTGCTGAAAGACCAACATACAATTACAGTGGTTTCAAGTTTCTGCAGTAACAGCCAAATATAATTTTATAACCATACCTTACTCAATTTTAACAGATTCTAGGAGTCCTTACCACTTACCTAAGAAGTTCTTTTTCTCTCGCCTCCAAATGCTGCATGCATTCATTCAGTTCCTGGTATAAACTGTTCGCTCTTTCCAGCTTTTGCTCATAGTGAACTCGGATGTCCCGTGCATGCCTGCAAGTACAGAAAAAGCGTGGCAAAACGATGACGGTGAACATGCTGTCTATTGTAGGTGTGTTTCATAGTTTTTTTACTTTATTATTGAGAGCGCTTTAGCTTTTCGGCTTTTTTGCGTTTCATGCCATTTCATGTATCGGTTTTCCAGCTTTTCGCTCTTAAAATCTATAGTTTCTCAACTTTAGTGTTCTTCGTCTTTATGTTCTTGTCAAGCGTCTTTTCCATTTTATGAACGTCCGACTTTCATGGTTTGTTCGGGTTTCGATACATTTGCTATTGTTTTCTGTTCTCCTGTTTTGGTCCATTTGCGAAGATGTTTAGTTATTACAGAGTTTTAAAAGTCGCAAGAGGCTGAATAGTTCTCTCTTGAAAACTAAAGGCAGCAAAATTTGCTCATTTAGTTCTTTGCAGTCCGCCATTTTCGGTGGTCGACAACTACTATTTATTTTCCTATTACTATCACTTTTAGCGTTTTTGCCTTTTTCGTTGCTTTTTTGTGTTCCGGGGTTTGTGTTATTAAGCACTCAATGTGCTTGAACTTCTCAGTGTTTCATCGGTCCGTAATTGCTTTACAGATTTTCTTGCGCGTCGTAAATGGTACTATTGTTACCTCAATTCCTCTTTCCTTCTTCTTATGAGTTCCTCGTCTAGTTGATGCAGTTGATGAAGGTTTTGCATGTGTGCGCTGCTTCTGTTCTTCATTTTCTCAAATTCCTCCTTGATTTCGCCTCTCCATGTTATCTTTAAAAATGAAACAATAAACCATTTCCGAGTTCCGAAAACTCTCACTCTCAAAACGGGGCTAAGTGCAAAACCTTTCTCGTGAAAATGAGTTTTGTATGCATGAGAACAAAAAAATCATTGAGTTTGTTACCTGCTGGTTGAGGTAAATTTCTCGTGGTGTTTTAAGAACGTCGCCTGCAGCAATCTCAACATGAAGAAGTACTTGTTGGAATGATGGACGATTCTTGGGCTTGCTGTTCCTAGAAAACACATTTCCGGATAAAAACTGGTTTTAGAGGCAAATCAAACTGTTTGCTTGCTTCCGAATAAAGTAAAATGAAAAAAAAAAACTACTCAAAAATTTGTTTTTGACTTGACCACCAATCTTGCTTTTCGTTGTGCGTGCAAATATAATTATATATCTTTTATTACACAGATGATTCCGTTTTGGGGCCTTTTTTCTTGTGGGTAAACTTTGATGAAAGATTTACGTATTTTTCTTGGAATCAGCTGTGTATCAAATAAACTTCAATCTCAGTAGAAGTAACCAACAAAACAAAATAACCCTAACAAACAATCAAACAAAAATTCATTCAAAAAGAGAACATATGTGTTTAATTCTCAACCTACCAGCAAATTTTCATGAGTAGCTTGAAACCCTCTGGACATGTTGTGGGTACAGGAAGATGCAAGCTATTGCTTCCAACACCCCAGATAATGGCAGAGGAGTCAACATCCTAAATGTAAGACAAACATGTCAACCAGATAAATGTAAAATTTCCAGCTTTGATGAAGTGTCACTTCCCAGATCTGGCTAGTACTTCTGACTGGTTGAGCCAAGGGGGAAATCCCAATCGGAAGCACTAGTCATATCATACCTGGGTAGTGACAAGTCATCAGTATGGAATTTCGGTGCTTGTTCTTCAGACATCATTTGACAGGGAAACCAGTGGTGGCATCTTAAAATGACAGCTGTTTTCTCAGGTTAGCCTTTAATCAGTATATTATGAAAAGTAAATTATCAGTCTTTGTTAAACTTAATTGGGGTTAAAAACCATGGAAATTAGGACACAGATTCAGATTTAAATTATCAGTCTTTGTTAAACTTAATTGGGGTTAAAAACCATGGAAATTAGGACACAGATTCAGAATTATATTTTTTGGAAGCCCAAAATAAATGTTCTTGGTAATACCCACACCAGCAATAATTGTTAATTACTGTTATTTAAAATGAAAATACACCAATTCACACCCTGTAAGGCATTTCTCCAGTAAGAAGTTCCCAGAGAAGAACTCCAAATGACCTGCAATGTATAGAAAAAGACAATATTAACAACTAAACTGAAAGTAATACTATTTACACAATTGGACAAGACACATATATCTTAGGAATTTCAAAATATTGACTAATTTACTGCATAAGAATTTGTTGTATCTTATTAGAATATGGTTTGACATGTTCTATTGAGAGATCATTTTACAAGTCAACAAGCCAGGTATTGACAAGCATGAAAGCTGACATGTTGTTACTGAATTTGTCCCATAACCAACCCTAGTAAAGGGCAAGACTGGCAACTACAGTCAACTTTCACCATGCGGACACCCCGCTATACTGGACACCTTGATAAAATGGACAGCAGCTAAATCCCCAGCGAAAACAAATTACCCTCTCCCCTGTGTTAATTTTTGCCTCACCCTACTGTAGCTAGTCTCAATCACAGCCATTATTAGGGTAGGAGGGTTGTGTGATGACCCTAATAACCACATGGAAGGAGAGTAGCATAAACTCTCGCTTCACCTGGAGTCCCATGAAGGCATGGAAAGACAAAACAAAACTCAGTCCACTACAACATGCCTGCAAGAGTGGCACAGTGGTGAGAGCACTACCTCCCACCAATGTGACCTGGGTTTGAATCCCATTGTTGAAGCTATATATGGGTTGAGTTTGTTGTTGGTTCTCCCCCTAAGAGGTTTTCTCCAGGAACTATGGTTTTCCTTTCTGCGTCGAAACCAACACTTCCAAATTCCAATTCAATTTAAAACACACAGAGACATTTCAACAAGTTCTTAAAAACTCCTTATTGCTCTGTGGTTAAACAAATTACAAAATACCATTTTTACAAATATCGCTTACCACACATCCACCTTTTCAGAGCAGGGTTCATTTCGAATCACCTCAGGGGCCATCCATGCAACCGTCCCAGCAAAGGTCATCTTGGCACTCTTATCACTAAATTCTTTACTTGTGCCAAAGTCAGATATCTTGAGCATATCATCTGCACCTACTAGGACACTGTGATGAGGTAAAAAAAGTTACAGGTGCACATGAGCCAAAAGCCGGAATGGCCAGACGGAGCTTATCCTGGTTTCTTTAGCATGATGCAATTGCTTAGGAGTATTGCTACTCCGCCTTGGATGGAATGCTAGTCCATTGCAGGTTTAACCCCTAGTAGTATATCACCAGTACCCATTTACTCTCCTGGGTGAAGAGAGACAAAGTGAAGTAAACGAAGACCAACAAAGATCTTCCACGATTTATGCAGAGTCTTTCACGAGTATGCAAAAATCGAGCAAGTGAAAGGAAAGCTCTGCTGAAAGGGCAGGGGCACCCAACGAGGATATAGTTCAAAACCACTTAACATAGCATTGTTGAACGTATTTTAGTATTTAAACGGTAGATATAGGCATATTTTTATCCCCTAAAAACTTTTCATCTGTTCGGATTTCCTAGCTGAAAGTCTAGTGATCCGAAGATTATAGGGATAAAAACTTACGTTCTCGAAAATTTCAGCCAGGAAAAGGCTCCCGAAAATTTTAGGTGGCCTTTTTTAGGGTCAAAAATCAAAATCCGTTAAAAATGGGTAATTATACCATTTTGTAGATGTTCGAAAATCCTAGGAGAGGCAGGCAAGCAAGAAATTTTACAACAAATGCTCCGAAAATTCTAGATCTCAAATCGTCTTCCGAACAGATATTTTCCCGAAAATTGCCGTTGGGTGCCCCTGAAAGGGTGCTCCCTCCCAGACTTAAGGAGATTATGACACCTAAGTTATTATGACCTACATTGCTTCATTAATGAAAAACCCAATTGATTTACAAGCGATCAGTGTACCAGGCCATTAAATAGCCAAGAATGTGTACCGCAGTCATTACTGTACTCACTTAGGCGATTTTAAGTCCCTGTGTATAATTTTCTGAGAATGGAGGTAATGCATGCCATCTGCAATCTGCGTTGACCACCTAACCAGTAGGGAGGGAGAGATTTGACGACCATTGCGTAAAACTTCATACAGCTGGCCATTAGGGCAGAACTCCATTATGATACAGTAAACAGGAGCCTGATTGCATATCCCTCTACAATTCAATATAAAAAACCAGTCTATCATTAAAATAATATTCTCCAGACTATCCAATCTTTTGAGCATGTAAAATTAGGATGTTTTTAGACTCTGACAAATAAATCACGCAAGCACCGAACATGTGAGTCTTTAAGGGTCTTCAGGCATGCCCCCTCTAGAAATTCTGAAATCTTGATGCTCTGAAAAGCCATTTCTAGTGTTCTGAGATGACAGTTTCTGCCTAAAATGTATACTCTGTTTGGTGTTTTTGTGTAAGTATTATAAGAATATATTACATTTGAAATATCCAAACAGATGCCAGAATCCCAACTATCCCAACTGCATATTGGTCGGGATTCGGGATTTTAAAGCAAAGTCAGGAGAATCTTGACGAGATCAGGGTGGTTGGACAGTTTGTTCTTGCTTATAGTTCTACACAGGAATCCCATCAATTTGTAAAAATATTTTTGGGAAAATGTGTGGAAATTGTTTTTTCAGTGGTGTTGGGAATATTTCTTTGAGTTCTCCTTACTTGAGTTAGCCTGCTTGTTAACAACTGAAGGGGGAGAGGTGTGTGATTTTTATCCATTAGTGGGGATTGAAATCAAGGATATATACATCATTAATAAACATAATTAAGACAAAAAATATAGCAACAGTCAATAGTCTACTGAGTGACAGAAAAAAAAAATAAGTGGACTAATATTTCATGACAAAAAAAAAAAGAAATAGATTTTCTGTTGCAGGACAAGATAATATATTTATTATTCCTAACATAAGACGGTATAATAAAATAAAAGTCAATTTCAATTTTGATGATATACTCGATTCAGAAAATGAAAAAAAAAGGAAGATTGATAAACTAGAACAGTTATCACAAAAATCAGGGCAAGCCAATTGATGATAATATTTAATATATAAATTCCTACCTGAATTTCACAATGTTGGGGTGATTTATGTTTCTCAAATGTTTGATATCAGTGTCAGCCTCGCGACGAACTTTTTTTACGGCAACTTGTTGACCGCCATACTGTCCAAGAAAAACGGCCCCCTGGGCACCCGAACCTAACCATTCCAACTCACTAATTTCGTCAAACGGTATAATCCAGATATCAGTCTTCTGTTCTTTAGTTGCCTTGCCTAATATCGTCCATACAGGCTTCAAACAACCTAATAAACGCTGTAAAATACCGCTAAGGGAAGGTGAGTCTGATGAGAAATTCTTGTTCGACGAAGCTTCACCATCGATGAAGTTTCCCGCTGTTTTGCTAGATGGGGAAACCCCGCTATCTTTTGATAGCGAATTGGTGGCATGTTGTGGGAAACCTTCATCGTTTGCGTCCATAATCCTCGTCTTTGTCTTCAATTACCCACCATTCTGGTTGTTTCAGCCCGAGGCTAATGTGGTTTTGCCATCGTATAGACACTCTTCATTTTTCGCGATCGGCCATCTGACATCATGCTCGACTGGCTATGAATTTTAAAAATGTCATTTTCTATCCCGTAACTGATAAGGAATACGATCGCTTTTGGTGAAGGAAGGTTCCCTGTGACCCACTTTAAAATCAAACCGCGTTTACTTAAAAAGATTTCATTTTGCCGTGGTAGAAATCCCGCAAATTGTTCAACCGAAAAACCGATGTTTATATCTTGCTCGTGATCGAACATGGCCGTCGAGATCACGTGAGTGGTGCGCTTGATCGGCTTGTCAACACCAATCACTGAGCAACAAACAGGTGGCACTCTTCAAACCAATGGGTCGGCAAATAATATTATACGACAGGTCATTTCGAGAAAAAAATCTACATTTTTTACCCTGAAAAACCTTGTCCCTTTTAATTGGTTCATTGTATAATTTTTCAGGTACCAGCAAAAATTATACCGTCCACTTCACAACGTAGAAATCCCTCAATGGGAAATAGAGGACATTGCTCTTTTCCCTGACTTGGTACTTCATTGTGTTGAAATGAGACTCGGTTGAATGAAAGTTGCTATTTTTTGCTTCGCGACTGTTCAATGAGCGATCAAGTCTTCTTTTTTTAATACTAATAACGTATGCAAGAAAGCCATTCCGAGTGCTCACTGGTCAATTTCACGCAAGCTGAAATATGCGCGAAACCTAGGAAACCGTACTGACCCATTGTGGTCTTTTCATCTACAGTCCAGTTATCTGCAAAAGCCAGATGAACAAAACTGTCTTGCGCCTCAATAAGAATTCGATCTTGTCTTTGGGCTCTGAAGTATAATTATTGAGGGTTTTCCTTTTATTTGTAGTTCGTTCCGCTCAACACTTTCCGCCGTACCGTTATTCGCGCGAAAGCCAAAACGTGAAATTTTTTGTTGTTCAAAAAAAGCATTATGAATCAACTGTGTCTTTGTCAAAACATTCATAAAATTTCAAAACAAAATTTTCGTCATTACTAGGGAACAAAAACGCTCAGATTAGATCAAGTTAACGCCAAAACAGAGTATAATAAAGTCATATCGCGTTTTTGACTCAAAATACCACCCGTTGTTCTAAGGGTACATGCATTTAGATTAACAGAGAAGCAATCGAAAGAAACTTCTTGATCTCTGCAGGTGTTTAAAACCTTGTCTTGAATAAATAATGCTCTAAGGAAGGGAACCCAACTTAGCGCTGAACTAGGACTGCCCTGTGGTGATCAATTCAGGAATCAAGATCAGCTTGCGCCAACCGAAATCTGGTTCATCCTCCATCACGCTTTGTGACACATTTCTTTACCCACCTTTCGTTCGCAAAAGAGACGTTAATTTTCTTTTTGTTACATTTTGTGGAGGAAGTGAAAATATGAGGAGGAATTTACATGACTCGTTCTGAACTTGGATGTGGTCTCTAACAATTCTAGCCTTTCAACTCCACACCTCACCCTACCTTGATTCTCAGACGCTCCAAGTCGCTCGCGGCCATGAGAATCAGGCTAACGAAACCCTTGTTTGTGTTTGCAGATAAAGGGTGACCGTTTAATACAGGTTTGTTTTAAATAAATACAGGAAGAATCGTGTGGAATTGTGCTTAAGATCTCCGCTTAATGGAGCCCGATTAAAACAGGTTTCCCTGTACATTAAACCACCTGAGCAAGTTAGAACAATCGCGATTAAGTCTGAAAGATACCCTGCGAACAGTAGTATCTCTAGGCTGGACGCGACGTAGCGTTACATCTAGCCTCCCACGCAGGCGTTTTCAGGGGAGCTTGTCTTTCGTCCCTTTGTGGGAAGGGACGAAAACGATTTCCCCTAAAAACGCGTGCGGTGGAGGCTACGTTACATCCGGCCTGGAGAAACCACTGCTTGCAGGTATGAGAGAACGCTATCGAGCAATTGTAGTGGGGTTTTTCGCGGTCGTCGTCGAAGTGGTTGCTTGAGTTGTTGCTTAACAATATGGGACAAAGATAGAGATTTCGCCACTCTATAAAGCTGTGACACAAAAACCCATTTGAAAGAACCATTTTTATTAACATTTTTTTTGCTCTTCCAGTGAAAGGAAAAAAATGTTTCAATATTTTAGGAAGAGGAGAATTATGAACTTAAACAAGCACGGCGATTATAAGAGGAAATTTGAAAAGACTTGGCCTTATATTGGAGGGATGAAGAAAAAAAAAGGAAAAGAAACTCCAGACCATTCAAAAGCGTTTTCAGTCCCTACACCTCCCTTGAAAGCTTGCCCGCAAATCGATAAAGGGCTTCTCGCTTGTTTACCTTAATGCATAAACTATATCCGAATTGTAGTCAAACTTGCCCCCCTATCAGGAATATAAATCTTCAGTAGTAGTTCCCTTGTTCCAAATTTCCTTGGGGCTTTAAAAAAATTGTCAACGCATTATACAAGTAACCTGCTAGCGTCCTTTGCACCCGCTCGGGCCGCAGTCACACAAGGCTCCCCGTCCCGAGTATTGCGTGACTCCGGCCCGAGCGGTTACAAAGGAGACTAGTAACCTGCGTGACAGGCGCAAAAAAGGGGAAGCAGGTGGGGTGGGGGGGGGGGGTAAACAAATTCGATTCCCTCCCTTTTCCCCTCCTCCCCTATTCCTTTCGTCGACTGTCACGTGGGCTATGAACAACTGACCGCAAACAATGACCTACTAATGGTGACCTGGAAATGTTTTATTATGTATATACACTTTATCAGATAGTTTTTTGCAAAGAAGTAATAAGATATCGGACAGCAATCAGTTCTTACACAACTGACAAGAAAGGGGTTGATATCAATCCCTTGTTTGGCAAAAAGCGCAGCAGAAGTTAAGCCTATAACCCAGGGGGTGGGGTACTTGGATCAATTTTCGCTGGGTATGTGCTGCTGGCCTCTAAGAACCCCTATTCCTGATGACGTATAGACCCATTTTGGTCACTTTTAGGCAAGTTTATTTCCCAGTCATTTATTGCAGCACTGAATACTTTAACAGTTTTTTAATGCACATTTTCTCATTTCTTTTCTAACCAAAATCCCTACTTGCTAGAATTTTCGCAAACCTAAATCCAAAAGTGTGCGGCCAATTCTGATTCTCCAAACACAGTTTAGTCAATCCATCTATTACAATGCAATGCATTCAGCGGCATATCCCCATTAGCCTGTTACCAAGAAGTACCCCACCCTTCCCCCCCCTCCCCAGGGGCCCACGGCTACAACCCACCGCCGCGGTCTACAGCTACCTGAAAAGCTGAAAAACAGACAGCAGAAAAGCCTCTTTGGAAAATGTTTATCTGAAAAAGCTAAAGCTACAATTAACAACAGTAACAACAAAATTACATTTACCGGTGTTTTTCAGTAAAAAAAATCTGCCTAGAGCTACTTTTTCTTTTTGAGATCCTCAAATCTTCTGGTGAGATCATCGAAGTCTACATCCTCCCCGCCAGCACTATTTGCCCCTGGCAAGCTGTCTGGTATGTTTGGTAGGTCTGTTGGTACTGATGGGAGGTCCGGAAAACTAGGTCCTTTTGATGAGCGAGGTGCTGGAGTGGGTGCAGTTGGCGCCACGGGTTTTTGAGGTCCTAGAATAAAATGGGAAATGAGAAAGAAAGTATTAAGATGCTAAATATACTATGTAGGCTAAAGGAACTTGGCAACAACACCGACAGAACAGAGCGGAGTTGAAGATGAATAACACATCTGTTTTGTTCTTTTTAGTGTGGCATAGCAACAAAGCAGGATGAACTTTCAGGTGTGTCATTTCCACATACAGGCTAGACTTTCCAAAAGTCCTTCGTCTGTTGCTCGCGGTCGGCCGCTTCATTGCCAAACAAGACTCGCTCCGCTCACCAAGAGGTCGACTTGTAGCAAGTCTACACACAGGCTTTTAGCCAGACATTGAAAACTGGCCCTCAAGAAGGCTTGTTTTCCCATAAAACTATAAGAGATTAAGTGAATTTTCCTTGTATTTCTTCCAAAAATAGCCGTCCATAGGATGGCTGGACACCCTTCTTGCTAAAACCTTGCCCACACACTCAGAAAATCACCCCTACATCACATGAACCAGAAAGAAGCAAAAACTAAGTGTGATGTTGATGTTTCGCAAAGGGAAAAGGATGATGAAAACCAACCTTGAATAAAGTAACATAGGTTTAACAATGCTTCAGTTTACCAAAGGTCATATCATAGGTAACTATTAAAAATACTGCTGGTTGCATCTAAGCATGGACACAAGACAAAAAAACCTGTTCTAATAGGGTGCAGACATGACGTGTTTTGTCGCCAAACATTTGAAGTTGACAGCCATTAAAGCAATCTGCCAAGCCAAAGGTTAAGTTAATAACATGTTTTTGACCAGCACAATCTGCACATCTTTAATTTTTCTCAATTTTCAGTAATACCAGGGTATTTGTCACTCAGATAAATCACACTTGCTTTTAAGAATTATTCTTTGGAGTTTTATAACTCCATAAATTCTTCTAAAACCCTTGCAATGAATATTTTGTTGATGGAAAACAAATCAAGTTGACAAACAGCTACCTACTTTGCATTGAACATTAATCTAATGCAGCCCCAAACTTCAACAGTTTGGGGGCAATTAACATGTCTTGTTTTCATCCAATTAGAACATATACACACTTAGATGCAACCAACGGTAACATAAGTTTATAACTGGTAGGTTTAACCCTTTAAGACCAATAGTGACCAACAGTAATTTTCTCCTAACAATGTCCATACATTGTCAAGAGATAAGGTTGTGAGAATATAAAAAATGATCATGAAAGAGAAAATGCCTTGATGTTTTATTAAATTCTATCAACTAATTCTTAAAGGAAATGTTTGGAGATCAGTTTGGAGAATTTGTATGTGGATAATGGGGCTTAAAGGGTTAAAGTTTTCATTAAAATTATTGGAAATACTTTCACCTGCTGGTGGAGCTGTAGGGCTGTGGTTATTGACAGGCCCTCCAGGGTAGGGTGGCAAAACCTTCTCAGGGTAGGAGGGTGGTGCATTCCCTGGGGGACCCACTGGGTAAGGTGGTGCACTTCCCTGTAAAGTGAACAATAAATATTAATAATTAGTTGATTTTACCAACAGACCGGTTTGCTTGCAGAGTTATTGTTGGTGGTGAGTTCAAAGACACTCAGGAAATTTTCTGTGACCATTTTTCTTAGTCATAAAGGATTTACTTGCACTATAACACAAATAAATGGGCAAAAGATGATTAACCAGTAAAGAAAACACAGAGAGAGAGAGATCCTTCAGAACTAAGGAGTGGTTGTAAACAACTCCCTCTTAATCTTAAGTTGCCTTTAAGCAACCAATCCATGATTTCTGGGTGTAAAACAAATGTGTTACCACTAACTTTTCACAGTGAACAATGAACAAAAAATTCAAACGATTATGACCATACACTTTAAGAAAAACTTACATGTGATGGTGGATAATTTAGCGAAGCGTATTGTCCAGCGTTTGGTATACATGTATTGGGTGCATCGTAACCTGCTGCAATCCCCTCAAAACCAATGCGACCGGTACCACCACCTCCACCGCCACTGCCACTACCACCAAAACCATTGCCCTTTGGGGGGCCAGGTTCATCGTACTCTGGTAAATCATCCTCCTAAGCAAGAAATTAGCAAGAGAATGAATATGTGCTGATCATTTTGACATCATCTTTAATTTAAAAAAAGAATACTGCAATTTTAAGAAGATGAAGAAAAGGAACCTCTTCAGATTATTCATCAAATTATTAGTAATGTGGCCAATAAATGAGGCCATGTTCTTTTTAAAGTCTGACACAGAATTGGGGGTGACACTTATTTATAGACATTAAGCGCAAGACATTGCTGAATATTTTGTGGTGTGTCTACATGTGCATATCATTGTTCTTTGCTTCAGAAGGTGCATACATCGTATGGCTATCAAGCTCCGAGTCAAAAGTTTCGGTTTCTGCAACATTCGTCAGCTTTTAAAAAGGAGAGGCTCATTAGCCTTGGCCCACTTAGGGTGTTTGCAAATGTCTAGTCAGAAAGTCAAAACCTGTTGTTTCACGTCTTAAGGGGGAAGCCATGTCCATGTCGGCATTTCACGATTCTTTTTACGCTTTTCTGCGTCACTGTCGTATTTTCAACCCATCTTTGTGCTGCTTGTCACTATTTCATTTTGTCTCACATCACGGTTACAAGGCCCTGTGGCTTGTCAGAATACTCTTGGTTGCATTTAAGTGTGTAAACATGATGAAAACTAATTGGGTGAAAACATGACATGTTTTGCCATCAAACTGTTGAAGTTTGGGGTGGCGTTAGACCCATGTTCACTTACAAAGTAGGCAGCTGTTTGTCGACTTGATTTGTTTTCGATCAACAAAATTTTTATCACAAAATGTTAAGAAGAATTTCTGGAGTTGTATTTTAAACTCTTAAAAGCAAGTGTGCTGTTTCTGAGCGAGAAATATTGCTGAAAATTGAGAAAAATAAAAGACGAGCAGAATGCGCTGATCAAAAACATGTAAGCGTTTAGTACGACAGTTTGCTTTAATGGCTGTCAAACTTCAAATGTTTGAGAGCAAAACACGTCATGTTTAGCAGCCTATTAGAACATGTTTTTTTGTCTCGTGTCTATGCTTTGATGCCACCCACCGTACAACCCTACCAGGGCCTCCCTTGTGCCTAACCTTAGACACACGTGGAGGACCAGGCGAGCATGCTTTGTTTGGTCTCTACTAGTGCTATACTGATAATTTATTACAATATGTAATATATGGCATTCTTATAAAGAGATTTTTCTGATTATAATTTATGATTGATTGGTTGGGAGTTATTTTATAAGGCAGTCTATATGTGACATTACCTACCTCCAAAAAAACAGTGCGATCAGGCTCAAATGCTACATTATGGCTGCGAGCAATCTCTATTAAGTAATTCTCCACTAAGCTCTTTGGTGGAGGCTTAGGACTTAGCTTGAGGATAAGCTAACAAGCAAACAAAAAGAAAAAAAACAAGAGCATATTTATATCATTTTTTAATAACAATATTTAACTTATGTTTACACTGATATGAAATTCTATCTCCTCTTAGAATTGGTGGGGTGCATAATTTTCAATGCATTTATTTCATAATGACTTGTAGACAAAAACATGTGAAAGGTTTGAGCCCAGGAGTCATTTCAAAAGTAGGTTGAGTTTGATCGTTCGGGTGAACGTAGTCCTGAATAGGACTGTTGTTGTTGACAGTGACTGATGTTTCGACAACCTGTGCAGTAGTCATCTTCAGAGTCAAAGTGAGTTGTATCACGTCAGTTGATGGTATTATACTCTGGTTATTGATCTGATTGGTCAATCACGTTGCAATGTTATTGGTCGTCGTTAAGTCGTGATGTTATTGATTACGAGTCTTCACAGCCAATAACATCACGGCTTAACTGACAGATGACCAATAACATCGTGACATAATTGACCAATCAGATCAATAACCAGAGTAGAATACCATCAACTTATGTGATACAACTAACTTTGACTCTGAAGATGACTACTCAGGTAGTTGGACGGACGATCAAACTCAACCTACTTTTGAGACAAAAACATATTAACAAAATTATGTCCACAACTCATTCCAATGATTGTCCGAGAACAAATGATATTTCCACGGTAACCATAAAGGACAGAAGCCCCTGGAAAAATCATTCACTATGATATCGATGGTGTTGCATTTATGCAGTAGAACTAAAAGAAAAGAAAAGGTTGCTTACTCTATCATTGACAGTGGAATTTGCATTGATGCTAGCTTCGTGGGCAAATTTTTTACCATACTTTAATCCTAGTTGATCAGCAATCTATTTGAAAAAGAAAATACATGGTGTTAAAATGCTACATGTCAAGTTTATAAAACATTTATCAAACACAGACAAGCACAGGCCAACATATGACACAGACAAAATGATATTTGTGCACAGGCTCACCACTCGCAGTTCTTGAACATCAGTTTGTAGACGTGGTGCTGACCACATTAAAGTTGTTACTGCCTCGATCATTCCTTCCTCACAGTATCTATTAAGCATTTTTCACATTTGAACGACATTTAATAATTCATCATGGAAATTACACAAAGTTCAATGCCTTTGAACATTGTAGATATATCATAATTATTTTAGAGGCTCATTGACAAATGTCCTGCTGAGGATAACAGCAAATCCAGAACAATCATAATCCTTAACCTTTTTCCTAGTTGTTCAAAAGATGGATATCACTTTTTGCTGGATAAATCACTAGCTAATACTGGACATAATAAAAAAATGAATATCCTGATCCTTATCCACTGCACAGTGACCACTATCCACCTTTTTGAACAACTGGTGCCTAATGTTACTGGTCAAAATTTATTTCAGATTAAAATTTGTTAGCCTAGTTTGATTCTCAGTTTACTTTGTCCTTAGCCCTAATTCATGAATAATAAAGGCTAGGAGACAAAGAAAATTGAGAAACAATCTTCATTAAAAAATCTTGACCTCAATTTATTTTTGACCTCTAACATATATGGTTGTATAGTGCGATATATTGCATAATAATTAGGTTTTAAATCTACAGTATTGTACTCACTGCTGCGTTTCTATCAAGCCAAATCGGGCCAACAACAAATCACAGTAAAGTTCCAACATCTCCATTGCTTCTACTAGATAATCTTCACGAATGATGTGTTCCACCTGATAATCACAACAAACGAGGTTAATCAAACATTAAAAATCCCTTTTTTATCACTTTTGAACACAATCCTTTAATATTTGAAGACAAGGAAAACCTAAAATCCTGTCATACAACTTCACTTCCCAACCACTTGTCTTGTAATTATGTTGGTTACATCATTGAAATACATCTAGAATGAGTACATAAAATTTGTCATGTAGCAATACTGCAATCAACACAATAAGTAAAAATATGATTCTACTTTGTATGTTTTTTTACATTTGGCATTCTTGGAAATAAACAGATCATGTTAATCTTGAGGAATACGTTTTTATGTAAATGTTATTATTTGTACAGGATCATTAAACATGGTCAGATATTGCATTGGACGTTTTCTTTAATTGTGCAACAAAGTGCAAACATGACAAATTGGTTATGAGTTATGCGTGACTTTCGGCACAAAACACAATCTGATGACTTCACTAGTAATTTTCTATAATGCGCTACATAGAATATGCTAGACTTACCTATCACAAGGTCACATAGCTAAAGGTTATTTATTTTTAAGGAATTATGTAAAGGTTAAATCAAGGACACACGCTTGTACTCACTCTAATTCTTGCCCGTTCATCTTTCCCATTGTTGATGTAGTCAGCAATTTCTTTCCTTGCTTTTTGTGCTAGTTCAGCTGTGTATAAAATCAGTACAAAAACTGTATAGCCACGCTATAAACATCCTTGCAAAGTGGTAGAATGTTAGACAAACCTGGAAGCACTTTTCTCTGTCACCCAATAGTGCGAATTGCTTAAAAACGTCTCTGATTTATCAAACACTGACATGCAAAATTTGTACTTCTGGAAGTTCTAAAAATGCACAGATAGATAGAGCTTACATAGATTACGAAATAACTAAAGGCTTACTCTTTTTCTTCTCCAACAGTTTTAGTCGGTTGATAGCCAACTTCAAATTCACCTTGAGTTTTTGCTTGTTGAACCCTGAGCCAAGCATGTCGAGAGAGAAAAAATAAAGCAACCTTTAGCTGACTCTAAATTGTGAAAATAGCGATGCAAGCGCTCAGATCAGACCTAAATATACCAACCCATCTTTTTGAGCTGTTCAATCCGCCATGTTCAATACGTAATGTTTCTGTTTTTAGAAGTGAACCGCCGGACGCTGGTGCCCAACTGGTGCCCACGCAAAAGACCCTACTCGGGAGAGTAGAAGATTATATCATGGAAGGGGTAGTTTAATTTTAATGTTCTCATCTATTTTTCGTAATTGAGCGTTTAATGGTCACTTCAACAGCAAAAATGTGACTTTTAGAAGGAAAAAGTAATAATATTTTATGGCAAAATGAAGAAAACAGAAGCACGAGAGAGGCTATCTCGAGGTTTAATTTTACTTGCGCAAAAATCCTGCCCCTACCCATGACGCTCGGCTCACTTGGTACTTCATATCGAGGCAATAATTTTTTTTTTATGGGAAGGGTGGCTAAACGTCTTAACATTGTAAATTAATTGGACAGCCTCGTCAGTGACTGAAAAACTCGCAAATAAAAGACTGTTTTCGTAGGATGAGTAGCTAAAATAATTTGGCTATCATAAAAAGATTCAAAGGCTGACGTTTTTCAAAAAAACTTCCTTTTGATCACCTTCCCTACCCTCGTAAGTACCTATTTGTACAGAACGTCAAGACATAAACAAACGTTGCTTGGAAACGAAACCACAGAAAGAGCGGCCATTTTGAGGTATTCTACATCAGTCAGTTCACTGCTGCTATCGACGCCGTGTGCACGGTTTTGCTTGAAGTAAAATGCCTAAAAAGGGGAAGAAAGCTAAAGGAGGAGGGAAAGGCAAGAAAGGAGGGTAAGTTTAGTTGCATCTGAGTACTTTTTCGTCAAATAAAATAACCGACAGGTCTAGCACTGGTTTTCGCCTTTGAACACTTAAGAAAGCAGTCAAAAATAGGGTACAATACCATGGGGAACGTTGTAATAGAGGGCAATTCATAGCACTGTGGAATACCACGTTTTAAAATCGTATATAATCGACTCTCTAGGACCCACAAACTATTTTATCACGCATTACACGAAAAAACCTTAAATTTTTAGTGATATGAGCTGTTCTTTTAGTTTCTGAATTGTGATTTTGCAGTATTTCGTATCCGTGGTGTAGTTAACGTGCAAATCTGTCACCGAACCACCATGGTGCAGCAATGGCTAAAATCATTCTCTCGTTACCAATCTGGATTTATCCTTTAGAATTGCCTCTTGGTCCCATTGTTTATCAGAAAGTGGTTTTGTGACGGGTTTATGGATGATTGAGACCATTGGCCGTAGACCTTACATGATCCATCTTACTTGGAGTGGTCTCAAAAGTTAATGACCTAAGGCAGGCTTGGCCTTCGTTCATGTAATCTACTTTTTATTGCATCAAGGCTTAGTGCCAAGTCTGATAGTTTAGTTTCATGGCATCGTGAACCTGGTGCCACAGCTGTTGATGCTTTCAGTATTACCTGGGCTAATTTAATTGTTACGCTTTTGCTCAGTTTTAGTCAGCTGTCTCGACTTTCGGCCAAAGAAAAAGGTAACCAAAACGTGTCCTAAGCCGTCTTCGCCATCTCTGTACGGTTTTATTTGCAGTCACTCGTAAGAAGGCCACTGATGTTATAAAGACTCCTTCTACTCACTGCGCCGCCTTATTAACCCCTGTTGGCTCGGATCTCAATGACGGAATAAAAATAAAACAGCGCTGTCTACTACTTAGGCAGCAGAATGAAGTGAAATGCCCATAGTAACTTAGTAGATGTCATGGATGGAGTCTTTCCTTGCAAAAGAACCTTTTTCAAATAATGAGTATCTGATTTTAGGTGCAAACTTGAGTCGATGTAGATTTCTTGCCGTTGGCAAGCTGACTAAAGCAACTTCTCCAATGGCTTATGAAGCCAAAAAAGGACGTCTTACCTTCTCGTTCTATGTGATAAAAAGTTTCACGCAAATATTTGTAAAAGTTAATCAAAAAATGAAAAATAAAAGGGTGTTGGAATCTTATTATAATCTTTTTTACTACCAGTTATCATCTTCGGCCGGACTTACCCTTCTCTGAAGCCACCCCTCTTTTGTTATCACCGATGCAATCGATAGTCAATTCTGTTAAAGGTCTTTAGAAAGCTAAACTCCGGTGGTGAACAAGTTTCCAAAACGTTAGTCGTGCTTAATTATTGACTTAAACCTACTCTATCATGTCAAAAAATAGATTTTCTTTCAAAAAAACACTTTTTTTAAAGACGTGAAAGAAAATGGGTCATGCTTAAGTCGAATCGGCGTACAATATTGCTTGTAATCAAACTGATAAAATACAATTTAATTTCCTTTTAGTGATGTTGGAAAGATTGTCGACCCTTTATTTTTTTACGGCACGATTTTAATTGGGTACCAAGGTCACACATGTACAAGATGATTCTTAAGTTAAAAAAGCTGACAAACATTGTTTTAAAGAATAATACAAAGAATGGTAAAAGAGGGTCAAAAACGAGATTCATCCTGTGCAGATTCACCTGATCGAGATTCGGGATCGGCACCTGATCACAGTAGTATCCGTAATAAAGAGGTTAAGTTTATATGAAATTACTCTCTGGGGCCGAGATTTCATGTCCGTTGTCCGTATTAGAGAGAGTCGGTATTATGGAGGTTTTTTTGTAAGAAAATATATGAGAATTTCTCGGGACAGTGGAAACTGTCCGTAATAGAGAGGAGTCCGTATTAAAGAGGTTTCCGTACCGAGAGGTTCGACTGTATTCTTTTCTACCACTAATTATCATGTGAACGGTTTAAATCCAGGAGTCATTTCAAAAGTAGGTTGAGTTTCATCGTCCGAGTAAACGTAGTCCTGAATAGAACTGTTGTTGTTGACATTGACTGATGTTTCGACAACCTGTGCGGTCATGGTAAGTTGTATCACGTCAGTTGATGGTATTATACTCTGGTTATAGAGCAAAACTCTGGTGATAAAAAGGTTACTTTCCAAAATGTTAGTTTTCTTAATCATTGACTTCAAAATACTCGGTCATTTCAAAAAAAAATTCTTTCAAGAGAAAACCGTTTTTAAAGGCATTATTTTTTGACACTTTCAAACTGCGACATGCTATAATTCGTCGCTAGTACTCTCTAGGGTGGATCCCGCTTTAGTCAAATCGGCGTACAATGTAGCTTGTCCTCAACCTAACGGAAACACTTTAATAACTTTATGCTGTGCTAATGATGTTGGACAGAGTGTGGACCCGTTTACCACGGCTTTCAGCGGATACCTAGGTCACGCATGTAAAAGATAACTGTTAAGTTATAGAAACAAATACGAGCTAAAAAATAAAGTTCTAAAGAATAATACAATGAAGGTTAACCTGAGAATAGTATGATGAATGGTAAAAGAGGGTCAAAAATGTGACTCTAAGTACCGCGAAAAGCCTTTCCCCTTAATAAAAAAGGAGTTTCAAAGGAAATGGATCTTTCACAGTTTAGCCTAAAAAATTGCTTCATTTGAATGTTTTTTATGAAAATCAAGAGGATAGTTTTGTAAGCAGCTCGAACGTTTAAATCGTTGTTGTCAAAGAAAGCACAACGTTCAACAGACAGTCACTACTCTTTTCTAACACGGAGTATCATCTTCGGGCCTTATTCTTTCCCGAAACCACCCTTCTTGGTGTATAAAGTTTTCATTTAAAATTCAGGGGCACCCAACGGCAATTTTCGGAAAATATCTGTTCGGAAGACGATTTGAGACCTAGAATTTTCGGAACATTTGTCGTAAAATTTCTTGCTTGCCTGCCCCTCTTAGGATTTTCAAACATCTACAAAATGGTATAATTAACCATTTTTAACGGATTTTGACCCTAAAAAAGGGCACCTAGAAATTTCGAGAGCCTTTTCCTGGCTGAAATTTTCGAAAAGGTAAGTTTTGATCCCTATCATTTTCGGATCACTAGACTTTCAGCTAGGAAATCCGAACAGATGAAAAGTTTTTAGGGGAGCAAAATATGTCTATATCTACCGTTTAAATACTAAAATACGTTCAACAATGCTATGTTAAGTGGTTTTGAATTATATCCTCGTTGGGTGCCCCTGTAAATTTACTCCAAGCTTACAGAAAGGTAAACATCGGTGGTGATTAGGTGTCAAAATCGTTAGTTTTTCTTTTTATCGGTAGATTTCTTTTCACAGTTTTTTATCCTGGAAAGAATGTGCACACACCCACGTCACCATTATATATGCGGATTGAAAAGCCTTTTGCGTTATTAGTAACAAATTTAAATGGGTTATTTTCAAAGATTTCGCTAAGAATTGACCAAACGTATACAAAAGAGAAATGCTTTTTGCAACACGGTTTTTCAGAAAATGGAGGAGTTCAGACGTTTGACTCGTTGAAACGGTTTGAGTAGAATAGAAAAACTGCATTCAACCGACTGTTCTATTTTACCACTATTTATCATCTTTGACTGTTTGTATTCTTCTCCGAACAAAACCGTCTTAGTGTATTAAGAATTTTTAATGTTTATTCTCAACCATGCAATCAACAGTCTTTCTGTTAAAGGTAACAGAAAGCTAAAAACTGGTGGTGAATAGGTTACTTTCCAAACTGTTAATTTTCTTAATCATTGACTTCAAAATAATCGGGCATGTCGAAAATAGAAATTCTTTCCAGAGAACACCATTTTTAAAGGCATCATTTTTTGATAAGCTTTCAAACTGCGACATGCTATAATTCGTCGCTAGTACTCTCTAGGTTGGATCCCGCTTGATAGTCAAAGCGGCGTACAATATTGCTGTCCTCAACTTAACGGAGACACTTTGATTTCCCTTTATGCTGGGCTATTGATGTTGAAAAGAGTGTGGACCCGTTTACCACGGTTTTCAGCTGATGCCAAGGTCACGCATGCCCAAGATATCTCTTCCGTTATAGCAACAAATAAGCTGAAAAGTAAAGTTCTAAAGAATAATACAATGAATGTTAAAAACTTAAGAATAATTTGATGAATGGTAAGAGAAGGTAAAAAAAGTGACTCTACGTACCGCGCGCCACGAAAAGCCTTTCCCATAAATTAAAAAGGAGTTTTAAAGGAAGTTGATCTTTTACAGTTTAGCCTAAAAAACTGCTACATCTGAATGCCTGAATAAGGTCAATTCTCGTCGAAATATGTTTTTTAGGAAAATCGACAAGATAGCTTTGTAAGCTCGAAAGTTTGACTAGTTGTTGTCAAAGGAAGCACAACGTTCAACAGACAGTCACTATTCTTTTCTACCACCTAGTATCATCTTCGGGCCTTATTCTTTCCCGAAGCCGGCCTTCTTGGTGTATAAAGTTTTGATTTAAATTTACTCCAAGCTTACAAAAAGGTAAACATCGGTGGTGATTAGGTGTCAAAATCGTTAGTTTTTCTTTTTATCGGTAGATTTCTTTTCACAGTTTCCAATCCTTGAAAGGATGTCCACAAACCAACGTCACCGTTATATGCGGATAAAAAGTACACGCATCAAAGCAAGTTCAACTTCTTTTACCTTCTAATAACAAATAAACTAATATGGATTGATTTACACAGAATAATTCAATGAATGGTGAAGGAGGGTCACAAACGAGGTTCTACTAACCACGTCCATTGAAAAGCCTTTTGCGTTATTAGTAACAAATTTAAATGGGTTATTTTCAAAGATTTCGCTAAGAATTGACCAAACGTATACAAAAGAGAAATACTTTTTGCAACACGGTTTTTCAGAAAATGGAGGAGTTCAGACGTTTGACTCGTTGAAACAGTTTGAGTAAAATAGAAAAACTGCATTCAACCGAATGTCTTATTTTACCACTAGTTATCATCTTTGACCGTTCGTATTCTTCTCTGAAGGAAACCGTCTAAGTGTATTAAGAATTTTTAATGTTTATTCTCAACCACGCAATCAACAGTCTTTCTGTTAAAGATAACAGAAAGCTAAAAACTGGTGGTAAATAGGTTACTTTCCAAACTGATAATTTTCTTAATCATTGACTTCAAAATAATCGGTCATGTCGAAAATAGAAATTCTTTCCAGAGAACACCATTTTTAAAGGCATCATTTTTTGATAAGCTTTCAAACTGCGACATGCTATAATTCGTCGCTAGTACTCTCTAGGGTGGATCCCGCTTTAGTCAAAGCGGCGTACAATATTGCTTGTCCTCCACTTAACGGAGACACTTTGATTTCCCTTTATGCTGTGCTATGGATGATGGAAAGAGTGTGGACCCGTTTACCACGTTTTTCAGCTCATTCCAAGGCCGCGCAAGCACAAGATATCTTTTTTCCGTTAAAGCAACAAATGAGCTGAAAAGTAAAGTTCTAAAGAATAATACAATGATGAACGGTAAAAACTTAGGATTGATTTGATGAATGGTAAAAGAGGGTCAAAAAGGTGACTCTACGTACCGCGCGAACGAAAGGCCTTTCCCATTGATAAAAAAGGAGTTTAGAAAATTGATCTTTCACAGTTTAGCCTATAAAACTGCTTCATTTGAATGTGAATAAGGTCAATTCTCGTCGAAATATGTTTTTTTAGGAAAATCGACAAGATAGTTGTAAGCAGCTGGAACGTTTGACTCGTTGTTGTCAAAGAAAGCACAACGTTCAACAGACAGTCACTATTCTTTTCTACCACCGAGTGTCATCTTCGGGCCTTATTCTTTCCCGAAGCCGCCCTTCTTGCTGTATAAAGTTTTCATTTAAATTTACTTTAAGCTTACAGAAAGGTACTGACATCGGTGGTGATTAGGTGTCGAAATCGTTAGTTTTTCTTTTTATCAGTAGATTTCTTTTCATAGTTTCCAATCCTGGAAAGAATGTCCACACTCCCACGTCAATGTTACATGCGGATAAACCGTACACGCATCAAGACAATCAACTTCTTAACAAATAAACTAAAATAGGGATTGATTTACACAGAATAATTCAATGAATGGTGAAGGAGGATCACAAACGAGGTTCTACTAACCACGTCCATTGAAAAGCCTTTTGCGTTATTAACAACAAATTTAAATGGGTTATTTTCAAAGATTTCGCTAAGAATTGACCAAACGTATACAAAAGAAAAATGCTTCTTGCAACATGGTTTTTCAGAAAATGGAGGAGTTCAGACGTTTGACTCGCTGAAACAGTTTGAGTAAAATAGAAAAACTGCATTCAACCGAATGTCTTATTTTACCACTAGTTATCATCTTTGACCGTTCGTATTCTTCTCTGAAGGAAACCGTCTTAGTGTATTAAGAATTTTTAATGTTTATTCTCAACCACGCAATCAACAGTCTTTCTGTTAAAGATAACAGAAAGCTAAAAACTGGTGGTAAATAGGTTATACTTTCCAAACTGTTAATTTTCTTAATCATTGACTTCAAAATAATCGGTCATGTCGAAAATAGAAATTCTTTCCAGAGAACACCATTTTTAAAGGCATCATTTTTTGATAAGCTTTCAAACTGCGACATGCTATAATTCGTCGCTAGTACTCTCTAGGTTGGATCCCGCTTTAGTCAAAGTGGCGTACAATATTGCTTGTCCTTATGCTGTGCTATGGATATTGGAAAGAGTATGGACCCGTTTAGCACGGTTTTCAGCTCATGCCAAGGCCACGCAAGCACAAGATATCTCTTTTCCGTTAAAACGACAAATGAGCTGAAAAGTAAAGTTCTAAAAAATAATACAATGAACGGTAAAAATTTAAGAATAATTTGATGAATGGTAAAAGAGAGTGAAAAAGGTGACTATACGTACCGCGCGCAACGAAAAGCCTTTCCCATTAATAAAAGAGGAGTTTAGGAAATTGATCTTTCACATTTAGCCTCTAAAATTGCTACATTTGAATGTGAATAAGGTCAATTCTCGTCGAAATATATTTTTTAGGAAAATCGCGAAGAAAGCTTTGTAAGGAGCTCAAACGTTTGACTTAATGTAGTCAGAGGAAGCACAGCGGTCAAGAGACTATTCTTTCCTACCACCAATAATTATCTTCGGGCCTTATTCTTTTTTGAAGCCACCCTTCTTGGTGTATGAAGGTTTTGCTTAAATTTATTTTAAGCATACTGAAAGAAAAACACCGGCGGTTATTAGGCGTCTAAATCGATCTTTCTTTTCATAGTATCTTAATCTGGAAGGAATGTCGACACTTCTACGTCACCGTTATGTACTGATAAAAAATACACGCATCAAAGCAAGTTCAAGATTAGTTGACCTTGTAACAACAAATAAACTGAAACATGGATTGCCTTACACAGAATAATTCAATGAATGGTGAAAGAGGATCACAAACTCCGAATGTTCTACTAGTAACCACGTCCGTTGAAAAGCCTTTCCCGTTGTTAGTAACAAATTAAATGGGTTATTTTCAAAGATTTCGTTAAGAATTCACCAAACGTATAAAAAAGAGAAAAGCTACTCGAAACACGGTTTTTAAGGAAATTTAGAGGATGTATTTGTAAGGAGCTCAGACGTTTGACTCGTTGAAACAGTTTGACTAGAAAAAGAGCATTTAACTGACTGCATGTTCTAAATTTTTACCACTAGTTATCATCTTGGACCGGTCGTATTCTTCTCCAAATTGAAGCACACCTTCTTGGTGTATTAAGGGTTTTTAATTTTTTTTTCTCATCCATGCAATCAACAGTCTTTCTGTTAAAGATTACAGAAAGCTAAACTCTGTTGCTGAATAGGGTTACTTCCCAAAATGTTACTGAGTTTTCTTAATCATTGACTTCAAAATACTCGGTCGTGTCGAAAAAAAAAATTTCTTTTAAGAGAACACCATTTTTTTTTTTTCAAACTGCGACATGCTATAATTCGTCGCTAGTATTCTCTAGGTTGGGTTCAGCTTTAGTCAAAGCGGCGTACAATATTGCTTGTCCACAACTTAACGGAGACACTTTGATTTCCCTTTATGCTGTGCTATTGATGTTGGAAAGAGTGTGGACCCTTTTACCACAGTTTTGAGCGGATACCAAGGTCACGCATGTACAAGATAACTCTTACGTTATAGCAACAAATAAACTAAAAAATAAAGTTCTAAAGAATAAAACAATGAATGGTAAAAGGTTAAGAATAATATGATGAATGGTAAAGGAGGGTCAAAAAGGAGACTCTACTTACCACGCGCAACGAAAAGCCTTCCCATTAATAAAAAAGGAGTGTAGAAAGTTGGTCTTTCACGGTTTAGCCTAAGAATTTGCTACATTTGAATGTGAATAAGGTCCTTTCTGGTCGAAATATGGTTTTCAGGAAAATCTAGAAGATACCTGAAAAAGGAGCTCAAACGTTTGACTCGTTGTTGTCAGAGGAAGCATAAAGGTCAAGAGACTATTGTTTTCTATCACCAATACTCATCTTCGGGCCTTTTTCTTTTCTGAAGTCATCTTTCTTGCTGTATGAAGGTTTTATTTAAATTTATTTCAAGCATACAGAAAGAAAAACACCGGTGGTGATTAGGCATCGAAATCGTCCGTTTTGCTTTTCATCGGGAGATGTCCTGTTGTAGTTTCTTATTCTGGAAAGAATGTCGACCCACCCACGTCACCGTTATATACGGCTAAAAATTACACGCACCAAAGCAAGTTCGAGAATAGTTGACCTTGTAACAACAAATAAACTGAAACATGGATTGCCTTACACAGAATAATTCAACGAATGGTAAACGAGGATCATAAACGATGTTCTACTAACCATGTCCATTGAAAAGCCTTTCCCTTTACTAGTAACAAATTTAAATGGGTTATTTTGATTCAAAGGTTTGCTAAGAATTCATTAAACGTAAAAAAAGAGAAAAGCTACACGAAATTCGTTTTTTTTTTAAAAAAGAAATGTCTTTGTAAGGAGCTCAGACGTTTGACCCGTTGAAACAGTTTGACTAGAAAAACAGCATTCAAGTGACTGGTCTTTTTTTCTTGTTATCATCTTCGGCTGATCGTCCGAAGCGACCCATTTTGTTGTCATGAAGGTTTTTTTAAATCTTTTCTTATCCATGAAATCGTTAGTCTTTTTAGTTAAATCTTACTGGAAGCTACAATCCGTTGGTTATGGGTTTCCAAAACGTTAGTTTTCGTAATCATCGACTTTAAAATACTCAGTCATTGCGAAGAAAGAAATTCTTTCAAACTGCCACATTCTTTTCGATGTTAATGCAGTGGCAGACCCAGTTTAAAATAACATTTCCTGCTCTTCGAGCCTCATTCTGGTCTAAAAATGGACTTTCTCAAAGTCGTTCGCATGGTTTTCTTGTCTGGTCAGGTAGGACCAGGTTGGCTCGCTCGTGCTTCGCGCTCGTACGATCGCGCTTCGCGCTCACTGTTGCGCTACGGAGTTTAGGAAATGTGTGTTACAAGGTTTACTGAGCCTAAGAACTCGCAACATTTCAATGTGAATAAAATCAATAGTGATCGAAAAAATAGAGAAGAAAGCTTTGTAAAGAGCTCTAATGTTTGAGTAGTTGTTGTCGAAGAGGAAGCACAACGTTCAACAGACTATTCATTTCTACCACCAATTATAATCCTTGGGCCTTATTCTTTTCTGAAGCCACCCTTCTAGGTGTATGAAGGTTTTACTTAAATTTATTTTTAGCTCACAGAAAACTAAACACCGTTGGTGAATAGGATCCCACGTCACCGTTATATGGGGATAAAAAGAACATACATGCAACGTGCGAGTAGTTGTTGTCTAAGGAGAAACGACGTTCTAAAGTTTTTTTTTGATACAAATGAATACACCATTCTTTAAAAAAAAAACGATTGATATTTATTTTTCTTAATGATCTTCTTTCATTAATCACTTTTCGTCTTCCTGCAACAAGAACAACAACAAATCTGTTATCAACTTCTCTGCTGTATGATATAGTTTAAAAGGAGTTTTAGTGATTGAAGTATTTAAGTACATTGTGGAACCTCGACTTAACATGCAAAGGGACTGGGTAAATGTGTTAGTTAAGTGGAGGGTTCGCTATATCGAACACCTCTATATAACGAATGCTCGGGAAATGTTTCATCGTTAAGCGGAGATGAGGTTATAAGATGTGTATGACTGTGTATATAAACACTTGGATAGTTTGCCAGCCACAAGTTCACAGATCTTTGATCTCTTTCTCTATCTCTTTGGCATGTTCTAGCCATTTCTAATACTTAATCCCCTGAAGGACATCTGTGAGCAATTATTGATCAAACCTTTTAGTTTCTGATGCTTAATTTCAGGCAAATAAAATGAACTGTTTGTAAAACTTTAACTTCTAATAATTAAATCTTTTGTAATGGTTTAAAATAAACTATTCTCAAAACAGAGAATGCTTTCAGATCATAGCTGTGTAAATCAAACTGAAAAAGTGCATGGAACCTTTCGTTTCCTGTTTTTACTCTCACCCTCTGTATAGAATATGTGTGAAAATCTTTGATCATGAATTGGTATATTTCAAAGAGCTACATAATGACCAAGAATACTATTGACCGACAATATACAGAGGGGGTGGAGCTGTATTGTCAACTATTACTAGAAAAGATTTCTTATTTGAGGGAGGTGGTTAATAGAGGGATGGCTTTTATTTGAGGGAATAAAATATTTTGTATCATCTTACAATAGAACTTTGATTTCCACTTTAAGGTCAAATCCACAGAGCTAAACTTCCAAGGTTTCCATATTTGTTATAAATGTATGGTTCAGCTACATGTGAGGAAGACTTGCCAAAAAACTTATGAATTATTCAACTTGTTCAGATCTTAAGTGACATTTATATAACCACAAGTATTTGTTATTTTTGCATTCCCTAATGCACCTTGTCTGTCTACCCCCTCCCAATATTGTTGCATAAACTTTGCTTTCAGTATCTCTTGCAGAATGCAAAATGGTGAATACTGCTCTTCAACAGATATCTTTCCATCATAATGAAACAATTCTCTTCATCGAATTCTCATTAACATATTGTCTTAAAAGTTAAATGACTAGAACGCCCAAGAGCAATGTGATCAAACATTTTAAATTAAAAGTAAAAGAGAAATAGTGAAGAATTACAACTTCTAATAAATTCTTTGCTTATATTTTAGAATAAAGTATTCTCGAAACTGAGAATGGTTTGATCTGAGCTGCTTTAAAATCGAACTGAATCACTGCATGAAACGTTTTGTTTTGTGTTCTTATCTATGAATGCAATATGTGCGAAAATATCCATTATGAATCTATGTTTTTTAAAGAGCTACACAAACAAGAAGACTATTGACCAACCACGATACATACAGAGCGGGGGCAGCTGTAGTGCTAACTATTGATAGATAAAGTATGAAGGAGCGCTGCCATATATTTATTTGTTATGGTCTACAGTTCAAGGTTGCTTTTTGATTTCCATAAATGGAAATCGGCTCATCCTCAATGTAAGAACCTGTTAAACTCACAAGTGACGTAAAACAGAGGAAACAAAGAAGTCAACGAAATAGAACGCAGAAAAACAAAAGGTGCAAAACAAAGAAAAAGTTCACAGGTTCTTACACCGAGGTAAACCCTGGAAATCGACAGATTAGACGCCTTACACTACTGCATGAAAAATTACTGCAATTTGATTGGCTTAGAGCAGTAGTATTTCAGCTTAATTTGAAATACCGACATGTGGAAATTACAAACCTTTTGCAGGTAGTAGTATAAACAAATAATAGCATGATTTGTACGTGATATTTCAAAATTGTCTCTAATTTGAAATTACGTATAACAATTTCGAAATATCACGAGTGGTATTTATGCCACATATCATTACAAATCATGCTAGTACAAAAACAAAGTTCTTCAAGTCATATGTCGTGGTAGCTTGCCCTCAGTAAGAGTATAATAAATATGTTAGCTTCCTCGTGAATTAAACGCTTTTTTCATTCCAGAAAATCTGAGGAAGTGTTAAAAAGTTGAACTAGAAATCATATGAGCTTACCCCAAATACAAAAGGTGAAAAGGGGTGCCATAACAGAAAACAAACAGAAAGATCTTACCAAATCTTCGTCCACTTTGCTGGTTGATGAAGAAGCACCTTCTTTGCTCTTTTTTATTTTTCTCTCCCCGTTATCTCTAAAATCTCTCTTTGCGGGAGAACGTTTTGGCATGGTACAACAGCACCTACATCGCGACGGTTGACAACTGACAAGCGATCGACCAAGCGAGGAGGAAACAACCCAGCAAGTACGTCATGTAAGGTCACCTATTGACCAATAAAAACGCGGGCTCGAGTATTGGAGGGTCATTTTTTGGCCCTCTATTACAATCTTCCCCATGGTAAAGTACCCCCTTTTTGAACGCTTTTGAACAACAGTGTAGTCTGCGTAAAGCACCTTCAAACATTCTTATGGCTTTCTTTTTTTTTTCCCTTTATATTATTTGGAACTATTTTCCTTACAATGTAAAAATGATAAACCCTTTGAGCCCTAAAAGTGCGAAAATACCAAAGTACGAGAGTTTTCACAATCTATTTTATGGGCATCCATCCCTCTAAGTAATGCACACTATGAGTTTTTATGGATGTGTAATGCTTAAATTGTTTCTCTTGGCCATAATAGGAAAAAAGGTAAAAAGGAAGGAAAAAAGGCCAAGAAGGAATCTGTTCTCAAGGATGCTATAGCCAATGCAAAGTTGTGGGAGACTAAGTTGGAAGCTGTGGAGAAATCCCGTCAGGAGTACAGGTTAGTTAAGTTTAAGTTGCACGTTCTTTGAAGCTAATCATTTAGATATTGGTGAACTAACACAACACGATGGGAGAGGAAAGAAGATGGTACACCTTGTGTGACAAACGTGACAGTAATTTTGTTTGAACAAACTTTCACCATTCTTTAAACAGTTATGTTTCTACTAAGACCAGAAAACATATGTTAAGTGATGATCACGACAAAACACAAAAGTAATAGCCCTGTCACGTTTGTCGCACACGAGAGTTTTGCGGTCCTCTTCTTCCTGCCATCCTGCTGCGTAAACTCACTGTTGTTCAGGTACAAATATAATAAGCAGGACTTGAAAAGAAAATTGAACTCCTGCGCTGCCATCGGACATCTACTTGTAGCTGAAAAATTTCCACTTGCATATCAAGGCACTGACTGCGTAATAAAATTGTGTAAGAAGAACTACATTTTGTAAAACTTGCTTATTGGGCCAGTGATTACATTCAACTCCTCGGTAACAAACACCTTGCTGACCCTGATTATAAAGACAGACCCTAAATCACTAGCGAAAATAAAACAGAGACATTTGACTAAGACAAAGCCACATCATTACGGACTCTCGCTATTAAAGACAGTAAGTCAACGTCCTGAGGGAGTCTGTAATAATGAGACTTGACTGAATGAAAAGGATTCACGGTCATTATCCTGGTCTACCAGGTGGGACTTTTATTTGGATTCTGATAGGTTGTGTATTTAAATGTATGTCAGTAACATTTTGGTAAACTGGTCTCCTTTTGATATCATCAGAGACAATGCCAAACGGTTGGTATACGAGAATGACATGTTGCAAATGCAGATGTCAAGCACTGAGCGAGATACCCTTGATGTGATATCATACCTGAAGCAAGAAGATGCAAAGAAAGATGAGCAGGTCTGTCATAAATATTACACATGTGCTTGTCAGTCGCATAATAAGACTGTGGAACTTATCCTTCTGGCCAGAGGTTATTTCTTAACCCTTTAAACCCTAAGATCAAAATATGAATTCTCCTTTCTTGCCCCAATATATTTCCTACAGAAGTAGTGGGGAGAAGTTGATAAAATATCAGGTAAATTCATCTTGTGTGATCATGGCTGTAATTCTCATGACCACTTTGTCTCACAAAGCATTGACATTACTTGGAGAAATTTGATGCTGGTCACTCTTATAGGACTTAATAAAGGATTTAACATACACTGTATATATCCCTTGATCTTCTGTAATGCAGACACTTCAGTAGTGTTGTCCAGCTCTCTCTTCTTCCTGTCACTCTCTCATTCCAGGAGATGCCAAAAAAGAAGAGAGTCACTCTCTTTCCTCTTTTCTTTTCAATGATATTGTTATTTTTTATATTTTTAATAATAAAACTATTCTTCTCCTTAATTTTGTTAAGTATTTAATAATGTTAAGTTACTAATGATCATTTTTTATTTTATTTTTGCATTGCCTTAATACATGTAGGTGTCTAAGCTTCAACAAGCTCTTAAAGAAGTTAAGAGGGAGGCTAGGAAAGAACGGCAAGCTCTTGTGAGTGACTGCTACTTTAATTATATCTATTTGACAATCACTCTTAGTAATGCATCTTAGCTGACATGCACAGTGGCTACACAGAGTGCTTTTCTCATCTGTACTGTATACACTTTAGAGATCAATGGAGAATATTCCAATAAAGATTCAAGATCATTCATACTATTACAAAGCATTATTTAAATTTGCTTAACAATACATTGCACTGTACATGTAGGAAGCAATGGCATAGTGCATAAATTGCATACTCTTGCATTAAATTATTAACAAATAAAAATGTTTGTATGTTTAGGTGGATGAGTATTCACAACAGATTCACCAGCTTCAAGAATCCCTTGCTGAAAAGACAAATGAGGTAAATAATTTATCATAATGATATTAATATAAGTTTTCTGAAATTTCCACCAGTGATCACATTCATGTGCATGTATTACAAACACTGTTGTCTTCATTTGTTTTTCATGAAACTACTCAAAAACTATTATCAGGTGTGTCATTTGAGGGCATCTCCCAAAAACAATGCAGACTTGTCTATCAAAATTCTGAGGGGCCATGGGCCACTGATACCACACTTTAAGAAAATATACTAGAATTTCCACAGAACCTGAGTCAAGATATTAGGGTTGCAATTTAATTATTATTGTTGTACGTGGCAGTATCTGTTGGTAAATTTATGTGTATAACAATACTTCTCAGGTCAAACTCATGCAATCTGAGCTGAAACTTGTCAAGGAATTCAGGAGAAAGAGAGCACAAATGCAGCGGGAGCTGGATGAGGTATAATTTTTAAGAATAATATTTGACTTTGCTTTACCTGTAGTTGTGATTGAAGAAGCTTTTTGCTTATTCATACCCAACTTTTATGTAATTTTTTATCAGAAATATTTGTTCTTTGAAAATATTGAAATTATGGCCTATTTTGTTACAGATAAAGGAAAGCATGGTTGCTACTGAGAGACACCACAAGGACACATTGCAACAAATGGAACACAAATTTTTTGAAGAAAAGGTACTGGTATTACTTCATGCATTTGAACATTAACAGTGTATGTAACTTGTAATGTTTTGGTAAAAAATAATGGATTATTTTTCACTAGTTGTGATCTACAGTGTTTATGTGCTTTGTCCTAATTGTCAAAACACCTGTCAAACCAACAGTTTACATTGGAATACAGGATGTGAAACATGTGTAACTCTGAGGCTTATTTATGATTATGGTCAAATGGTATCAGGGTGGATTAATAACGAAGTTAATAATGATATATGTACACACAAAAGCAAATGACATCAAGTCACACAAACAAAAAGGAGTTTTCTTTCTTTCTTTTCTGTAGGTGGATAATTTGTTTAGTTAGAAACTGCTCTTTGAATTTACACATTTTTGTCTTTAGGTCCGTTTACAGCAGGAAGCAAGTAAAAAGATTGCAGAACTTGCAGAAAGAGCACACTCCGAAGCGATTAGGTACCTGAAGTCTCTTTCTTTCACCTAGAGGATTGGTATTAAGTAGGGAGAAAATATGATTAGGCTTAGAAATTGATCCTGCAAAGAGTAGAATGCTTTTCAGTGAGTGCCACAAATTTCATAGAAATAGTGACAGACAATGTCAAAGATTAATTTTGATATACTCTCTGGGATCAGAGGCAAGATGTTATCTCATAAAATTGCCACTTTTCTTGGTGTTCACATTCTTTTCTTTCTGTTCACTCATTTTTGGTAGCAATTTGGATGAAACAACAAGGTCTGTTTACAAAGAGAATGTGAGACTTAATGCTGCGCTGGATTTTCACTTAAGAGAAGGGCAAGAATTAAAAAAGGTATGATTATTGCTACATTGTAACGTATTCTTCGCTGAGAACTCCAATCACGGTAGTCTTCCCTTGTGTACAATTTACCCACCTTTCAAGAGCTAGCACAAAATAATGCTGTACATTAAAGCTGATGAAAAGTATGTTACAGTGTAAGTCAGTCAATGAATATTAATACACGATCGTATTGTTACTACTAAAGAACAGTCTGAAGTGCAGACACGTCTCCAAAATAATTAAAGTTCAATCCTACAGTGAGGCCGCGGGAATTGCAGCATTACAGCCGCGTTTTTCGCGTGGAAATTCGCCACATTGCACGCAAATTACACTAGAAAAATACGCGAGAAACACGCGTGTTAAAAAGTACACCCCAAAATACTCGACAAAATACACGGAAATTTTCGAAAATTGTGTGTAAAATTTTACCCGTAGAGTGAAATTTGTGAAGCGATGAAAGAGACCTCTCGCCCTCGAACCGTACTTGGAATCTCGGTCATTTATGGAGAAGAAATAGAATGATCGTGTCTCTCACCATGCCAGAAAAAAAGGTCTTCTATTTTATAATGTAGTTATAAAAGAGATCTATTTTATAACGCAGTTATGAAAGAGAACTTTCAAACTATAACAAATTCTGTTCCGTCTTTATTGCTTACTGAAAGGATAAAGAAAGCTTGGACAAGAAGACGACTGACCTGTTGGCTGAAAAGGTACGTTTTTTGTTGGAGATAAAACCGCTCGCGTTCAATCAGTTCATGGAAATGGATGCAAGCTTGTCTATAATTATTACAATGCAAATGCTAGACTTTCACCCTTTCACTTCCAAATGTGGCCAAAGGCAAATTTTGACCAAATTTCATTTTCTAAAATTTTGAGAAACAAATAGCACCATGTGTAAGTACAGGCAGAGAGCTTTCATTTGAATGGTCACATCATAGGATTTGGTCTGCAGACTCAAAAGTTAGAGTCACCTTACAAAACTCCATCGAACACTCTGGCATAGAAAGGGTTAATAGTGTACATTGTATGCTCTATGCCAAACAACAACTTACAGTCATTCTAAAGACTTCATCACCAAAAAAATTGAAAAAGAAAGATGTTGTAGTTTAAAATAAAATCGCGGTTAAGGCGCCCCATTCAAACTAAAGCTTTAACATGTTTAAAAGCTGTTTATTTAAACATGGTTCAGAATTGTCTCCCTCATAAAAGCTGCTTTCTGACATTCTGACCATTCTTCGAAGACAGGAATTTTCTCACATTGAGTGAGGATTTATGAAAAACTGACCTGTCGCTGAAAACCAACCATCATTTCGCGTTTTAAAGATCTTCTCCCAAATATAATCCATAGATCATAGCTGTTGTAAAAAACCTTTAAAACTTATATGACTCAGTTCCGCGGCGGGATTAGCTCAGTCGGTGGAGCGCTTGACTGTGTAGCGGGAGGTCGCGGGTTCGATTCCCGGGGCTGGACCAATACTCAGGGTCTTAAAATAACTGAGAAATGAATGTACTTCCTTCGCCCTGCATGCGGCGGGCTAGACCTTCGCGTGGCTTGGATCACCACGTAAAATGGCGGTTTTTTGGCCTCCAGTTGGAGACAAAAAAATAGGCTCCCCAATTTATCAATTAGTACTTTCCAACTAGATATATTGAGATAGATTCATTTTTTATGACTTTCATGCATTTAAGCTGTTGCTCATACGTTCTCATTGTTGTTGTTTTTGTGTTCTCTTCAAAAGGAATTAAACGGCATGATAGTGCAAGAAAAGATCGTAGAAAGTAAACATCAGAAGAAAGAAATTGCTGAGGTGTGTGTCTTAATTTGATTTTTTCCCTTTTAAGAGGTAGGAATAGTATTAACATGCGTGTAGACGTGTTCCTTATTAGGTCGCTTAACCAGAGACGTTTTTGAGTTACACACGTCAAGCGGAAGTGACTCTTTTTCCCACTTTCCAAGAATGCAAAAAGCCCACTTCCGGTTAACGAGCGTCGCTGGTTCTACTTAGGGCAAAAAAACTCTGCTTCGCTTTCCGACGACATAAACCTTCGGGTGACAACGGTTGCTACCGACACCACCAGCGTCGGTGCCATGCTATAATATCCGTTCAGACTTAAGTTGGCTTTGGCAAGAGCGCTGCACCAGCGTTGTAGATCTCAAGGTGCGAATCACGCAAACCTGAATTTTTTCAAGCTCTTTTTTCGCAACTGCATAAGTTGCGTCTTTAAAACTGGGATGATCTTGTTGTCATCTATTTCTCCATGTCCTTCACTCCGCGGTTCCAATATATGAAATTCGTATATTCATCAATTCGTCACCACTCTGTATTTTCTATAAATAGCTTAATGACAAAGTCAAGACCTTGGAGAAGTCTCTTAGTCACGTGGTGCGTGAATTCGAGGCTGAACGAGCTGCCCTGGAGCGAAAAGCCGAAGATGACACGCGGAACAGCAGGTTTGTGAACATTCTGTTTAAGACTTTTCATGCGCGGTTTCCGGTTTCGGGTGCCGCTCGTGACATCGGCCTTCGGCAGACAATCTCTCGGCCTGCGACCGACACCGAAGCATCCCGCCGGACGCGAGAGAAAAACCTCTGGCACCCAGGGTAAAGAAAATAGTGGTAACTTCAAAATTTTGCTAACAGCCGGTTTCGCTTTGTGTCGAGTTCGCTACGTTCGAGTTCACTACCTTTTCGCTCTATATTACCTCCTGTAAACCATTAGAAATATTTGCTTAATACCACTAGAAAAAAATCTTTTTCATATATTTGTCGTTCTTTTACGCTTGCTCCTCCGAAGGTGCAAGTTTTGGACTTTGACAATGGGTAGCGAGCCCAATATCTAGGTAGCGTACTAAAGGTAGCTAAACCAGTATAAGGCCAAACTTTTAAACCATAAAACCACAAACTTATTACAATTGCTGTTTGCGGGTTAGATTCCTTACGCCTTATTCATATTTTCCTCGCAAGATAATAAAATTCCAAAAATATCTCTGGTGTTCCCGGTTTTGTGAGTTTCACAGTGAGTGTGATGTATCACTTTTGAACTTGTTTCAGAGCTGAGATAGCACGGTTACAGAGAGTAGTTGAGCTAAAAACAAGGGAGATGAATCGAGTCAAGCGACTGGCCAAGACTATTCTGGATCAGGTAAGTACGCGCTATTACGCTCGTGAATCACGTGAGGAAACTCGCCAATGCCTGATAGTAAATGGGATGTTACTAAAACGGGGAACGGGGAACGGGGGACGGGGGAAATGAAAACTTGGAACAAAACTGAGAATTGAAGTCACCGATAGCAATAGGGTTCAAGGTGGTTTTTTTTTCAATAGTTCGTTTAATTTACAGCTTCCCTGCTACTAGAGAGGCCTCTTTTCCACGGTATTCGGCGGGCGGGAGGAAATTTTCCTTCCGCCCGCCGAATACCGTAAAAAGAGGCCTCTGCTAGCGGGGAAATTTTCAGATCTTTACAATCAGTAACAAAGGAAACAACAGCCATCAAAAACTGCGAAATTGCTGGGTGGTAAAAACGTTAATAAGCTCATACATCCTTATTTGTAAATTTTTGGGTTTTTCAAAGAAGATCTCTCTGAAACTGTTCGCTATATCGGGCTCAAATTTTCAGAGATAACTGAAATTGTTATACCCTTTCAATGTCAGAGGTTTAATTCATTAGCGTCATCAGATAAGGATAAGCATATGATAATGACGCAAAAGATGTAAGCAAAGATTCCCCTATACCGCTAGCCTGCGTAGCGTGGCGGTTTTGGTTGGGCGCGCTAATGGCGCGCTAAATAATAAGGGCGGGCGAGGGCAGAGAAACCGCGAGGAGATTGGGGGGCGAGCAACTTGAACTTGAACTTTTTGTCTCGGCTTTACCGCCCGTTCGCGCGCGCCGCGTGTTTGCGGCTTCTCCGCTCAGTCGTGCTCCCGACAAAACCGCCATGCTACGCAGGCTACTACACCGCGAAAAAGTAGCCACTGTTCGCAGGGTAGAGTCGAACCTCCACCAACGGCCACTTTTTTGGCCGACAAGACATACATTGACTCCTTTTTAAAACTCTCTATACAATGACCACTTTCGTCTGTCCCCGAGGTGATCGTTGTGGAGAGGTTTAACTGTATTTTTTTTGGTAGTGATGCCATGAACCTTACCATGTGTATTTTGTACTTGTTTGTTAGAGAACGGAAGTGGAACAGTTTTTCCTGGAGTCGCTGGAATATGTCAAGAATGAGATCGTTCGGAATAGGTATGAATTTCTGCGAATTTGTGTCCAGGGGTTACACAAAAAATGGAAATCGCATCTATAGAGAGTACGGCCCGCAGCTTTAATTTGGGACAGTGATACCACTTTAATATCTCATGCACAAACTCAAAAAGTTAGAACCACCTTATACAGCATAATAAACAGTACCACAGGACAGTACTGCTCAGTAGCGTTCGTTTTAATGGTCACACCAAAGGATTTCATCCACAGACTCAAAAGTTAGAACCACCTTCTACAGCATAATAAACAAAACCACAGGAAAGTACTGCTCAGTAGCTTTCATTTGAATGGTCACACCATAGGATTTCATCCACAGACTCAAAAATTAGAACCACCTTGTACCATGTAATCAACAGTACCATACGAAAGTGATGCCCAGCTTTCACCCAAATGGCTACAGGTTACGAATTCGTCTATGTACTTTTGAAATTTGCTCGTGCGCGTCATTTTTGAAGGGTTTAAATAGAAAAAGCCTTTATAACTTTCAGTAAGGTAGCAATGTGACATTTTTTATAGAATACAATATCGAAAAGATGCTCAACACGCATACCAACAGCGCATGCTTGAAGCACACGCTGGCCACGGCGATTTCCCGCGAGTCAGAACTTTCCGCCAATTAGACAGCAGCACAAACAACGTTTTTGACGACCTTAAAGAGGCCGAGCGGTGGACTGGAATCCAAGGAAAAGTCGACATGGCCGAGCTGACCTGGGAACAGCGCGAACGTATATTGAGGATGTTGTTCGCAAAAATGAATGGTTTTAAGGAAAAAAGAAGGTGTGATATATATTTTTTTGCTTTGTATGTATGCATATGCTTTATAAATGAATGGAATGAGTAAAGGCGTTTTCACCCGCTCTTGAGCACAAATTTCAATTTATAATAAACAATTCTGTGCGACTTTTGCACGGTTTTATTATTGTGAAAGGTTTGAATCCAGGAGTCATTTCAAAAGTAGGTTTCGTCGTTGTGTTTGCTTAAGCTCCCCAGTAAGAGAAATGCAACGCAAAGAAAAGTTTCTTGCTAAAGGAACAAAAGCGAGCAGTCACACAAATGAATTTTTTCGACATCTTTTAATTTTACTTTGTAGATCAAAGGTGCAATCTTTGGAGGCTATGCCCCCGGATTCCCAATCGAAAGCATTGCCAAGTGTAGAAAGACAAACACAGGGACCCCAGGGAGACAGCACATTCCTAACACAACAAGATATTGACGCATCCTCCCTCCCTGCGGCTCTTCCGCCTGTTACTAGTGCCCAGGCCTCAGCAGCAGGCGCTGTGTCTAGTTGAAGCAAAGAAACGATTGTTTTAAAAAACGGGAGAAAAGAGAGATGGTGTAATTAGTGTGGAATTTATCTGTATATAGCTACAATAGATATGTATATCGTTAACTGTTGTGAATAAAGTTCGTCTTTTTCTTAAGAAAAACACTGTCTGTTGGTTGGGAAACTGGCGAGAGATTTTTCAGCCAATTGTAAAGCTTAGGGGATGGACACAGCCAGTGCATAGTTGCGGTTACACTTGCTTTTATCCTAAGATGTAAGGCCTTTTCCCTTGGGAACTGCGTGTGAGAGTGCCCAGGTTCCCAGCAAGGTTAATCTACCTGGGAAAGTAACCATGGAAACGTCAAAAAGTTAAAAGGAAGCTACCATGACAACTAACTCGTACGATAAAACAACCAGTAGGCATATTTCCCGCGTAAAGTACGCACTGTACTTGGCAAGTGCCGCGGGAAACTAGCTTGATTGCCACCACGGTGATAACTTTACCAGAATTTCTCCTAAAGGTGTTTACCAAGTAGGATATATGTAACATTTATAACCACGACTAACAGACTATGCACATGATTGCGTCACAGGTGAAAAGCTTTTTGGTAGTTGTAGTTCACTTGCGGAGACTGGACCAAGCTCGACCAAGCTAGAAGTAACGATCTCCGCAAAATTTGGGCACTCAAGTTGAAAGAAGGAAAACGATACGCTTTTTCGCACGTGTCTTGGACATTTTTAATAAGCAAAACAAAACAAGTTTTTTTAACTCGCAAATTAGCAAAACAACATATTTCACGTGCATTGAAACACTTTGCACGTGCATGTAAACACTTTGCACGTGCTTTTTAAGTTTTGCACGTGTGTTTAAGACTGCACGTGCATTTAAACACTTTGTACAAGCCATGAAACCGCACATTTGTTTGTGGACTTGTTTTTGGTTGGCGAATAACACTTTACATCAACAAGGTGACTGGCACTATGAAAACAGGACAACTTCGTAGCTAGTGACCAGTCTAGCCAAGGTAAGTCAAGTATAGTGAAAGTTGCTCAACACTGCAACCATTTTAGAAGTTGTTTGCGTCATATACGTTTCTCAACATGAGCGGAAAATTTGGCGAAATTTTTTCTTATGAGTAAACAAATAGCCATTGATTATACGCAATTTAACTGGAACAAACGTTTGAAGAAAACTGCGCAGAACCTTGAGGATAGCATATGTTCGGGTAGTTATGGGTTTTTTTAGCCGCTGTTTCGTGGTAACTGCTGTTAGTTGTTGCGAATTTTCATCTCTTTTTCAGTCCAAATTTTGGCTTTGTCATCGTGTTTTGAAATAATGTGAAAGTTTAAGTTTACAGTTAGAGGCCCCCAGATCGTGCTAAAAATTCGTACAACGTGTAGCCAACAAATCAGACAGATATACCGTAAACTTCGTCTTATAAGCCCTAAGCGTATACAACTTCCTTAGAAGTTTTAGAAAGGCTTATAAACGAGGGGCTTATATTCGTTTCAAAACAAGCTACCTAGTAGTCTGCTACACAGCCGTTTTTAGTGTCGTCACGCAACGCTCCTCCCCTAGTTGGGAGGAGCGTTGCGTGACGACACTAAAAACGGCTGTGTAGAAGACTAGCTACTTAGCAGTGCTGATCAAAATACTTTTTTTGTTTACGCACTTTCTTAGGCTTCAAAGCGTCATAACAGATCAAATTCACTTCAATACAAGCTAGAGGGGGCTTATTTCCGGGGTCCTATAACCAAATGTATTTTTGTGTTTGGTGTTGGGGCTATAACTGCGGGGCTTATAAGCGGAAGTTTACGGTATACACAGGAGCACAACCAGGGCGGATAAAGGTAGGGCGGTGAAACGAGCGCGTCCGAGCAAAAAGGTGTGATGCAGTGGACTGGGACTCTGCTTAGAAATGTCGCTTGTTTTCGACTTCGGTCAGGGCATGCGATGTGGTTTGTACATGAAACACTGTCGCTGAATTATGGCAGCTTGATTTGTTTTCTTGCACTTCTTCCTCGTTCCTTTGTGCTGGTACGCTGTCTCCGAGAGGCAAATGTTGCTATTTTTTGCGGGAGGTTTAGTTGAATTGGAGTAGACAAACATCTCTTTCAAAGGGTTTCTTTTATTACTTCCATGACTCTACCACTGAATTATATTTTCGTTCTGCTACTCGCCAATGTCGATGTTATTCCAAAACAAAAACAGCTAAGTACTGTCTAAAACACGAAGGAAAATGTCACCCATGTCATCCATGGCAAAACTAAAAGACAGCAGATCGTGTTTCATAACTAGATGACGTGTATTTTGCTGAATGCGTGCAGCTCGTGCAAGGTGAAATTATGCTAATTTCAATCACCATCATCCTTCTTTTTAATTTTGAAACAAACATCTCATACGTCTTTCTTTTTCTTCGAAACTTCAAAATTAGTTTCCCCTCAGTTTTCACTGTTTACCTTGTTTTGTTTTAGAGAGAAAAACGGAGGAAAAACCTTACAACTAACCTCAATAAATTTTGTTTACATACGGTTGCCGGATTTGCAACGCATTGCGCGAATCGCCATGGCGCGTTGCACCCGAGAAGCAAAGTTTGAAGAAGTACAACGCCACTATATCAATATATATCAATCTAATTTTTTGTTATGTTATACAAAATTTATCCCCCTTTAACATATGTAAAAATTGAGGTTAAGAAGTGTTAAGCTTTTGCAAACGAAACGGCCAAAGACGATTAGGTGATATTTAGTGGAAGGAGGAGGTATTCAACACTTTCAAATTAAACTCAAATTTTGGCATTATACGACCAACAAGTTTAACTTATAGACGTACAGACACAAACATATGAAACTGTTTATTGATAATATTATGAAACGAATTTATCTATTTAACATTGTACCCTGAAATTACAGAAAGAAAATAGGATTTCCGGTTCGCAAAAAGAAAAATTTCGCCGGCCTTCAAGCGCACCGGAAGCGCGGAAAGAGCGCTCGTGCCAGTCCTACTCCGCATCACACGTTAAATGAAGAGCGGAGCGCTCGTTTCACCGCCCAACCTTTATCCGCCCTGAGCACAACAGTTGAATTCAATGAGGTCTAGCCTGCGTGGCAGGCGATCGGAGAAAGGGCGCAAGAAAGAACGGGCGCGCGAGGGAGACGCGCGAGGGAGAGGGAGCGCCTGCCCGAGAGGCTTTAATAAATCGTTTAAAATCGTTCCCTCTCCCCTTGCGTGTGTCTCTTGCGCACCCCGTTCTTTCCTGCGGCCATCTACTTCCAAGCGCCTTCTACGCACGGTAAGCGAGGCCTTTTGTTTTGACGAAAAAAATCAATTAGCCATACGGGCCGAACCACGTTGCTTAACAGTTCTATAAATCGCACAAAAATTTTAATGAGTTAGTTAATCAAACGGTTGCCAATCGTTTGGAATAAATGTCAACAGAATGTCATATGTCAGGTATAGAAACTATGTAAAGAAAAAATATCCGGCAGATTGAGTAAATACTCAGTTTGTTGGCAGGACCCATAAACGTCAAAACAGATTACTTAATAACGAACAAAACTAGTAACAAGGCAAAATAAAAGTGCCATAAGTTGTATTCGTGTAAATATATAATGTATAAAAATGAAAGATTGGTATTTTTAGACTGATAAAATTATGGCCATTACTAGTTTCAAACCCTTCTCCGAATTTTAAACGGAATCATTTAATTTTAATGAAGGGCTGAAGATTGTTATTGAATCGCTTTCATAGCCCCAGGAAACGATAAAAATTTGCATTCAATCAAAGTCTGAAGTATTTACTGGCGTTTGAAAATAATGAAAATGACAAGGTTAAATATGGACAGCCTTCGAAAAAGTGGCTCACCCGTATTTAATAAAAAAAAAACAATAAAATTTTTTCACTTTTCTTTGAAGGGGTCTAGTTATAATTGTTTTCAATTCTGAGCTCTTAGCATGCTTATAGACTTCAATTTATTACTTGTTTGATAGTAAGCGAGCCTTTCATCGCGATATGCATGCATTGGACTCCAATGGACCGCAATATCCAGCTAGCCTCTTTTATAGCATTTGAAACTGTAAAAACTGTGTTTTAAATTATACGTGTGTAGAATGGTACTTAGAAGATTCCCTTATTTGACACCGTTAATGAGAGAAAAAAAAGCAAGCTAAAAAACTCCAAAACTAAAGAGTGCAATATCTGACCATTCAGATGTCGTAATAACATCTTAATTAACAATTCAGCTCCTAATTGTTCTCTTTTGTGGCTTAAAGCGCGCGGAGTGGATAAAATATCACGCCGAGATCGGTGAATGTCCCATAAGGAAAACCGTCTCCTGTGAAAACGTGGAAAACAAGCAGCAAAAATTGACCGCTCGGATAGGCTCCCTACGTAGAAAGCCACCTTAATTGAAAACGTCTTATCGGCGGTTCGAAACTCAAAACTCGTCCAGAAGGCAAGCGAGGATACGTCAAATTTGTGTTTTTGTTATATATCGTTATCAAGCAGATGGCCATGAAACTGAATGTTTCGCTGTAGCCGATTTTCCGGGAACTAATGGCATCGGTTAGTTTGTATGCAACTTGATGACAGATTTTTCTCGTCCTAAATGGGATCTGCGTGTAGAAAGTCGCAGGACACTGAAAACAATCACAAATATAGCGTTGAGAAGGAAATGGATGACTCTTTAGGTAAGCCCACTCAACCTCTTTTTCTCATTTTACAAACTGGTTGGGTTGAGCGAGCAGGCCCGTCGCTCAGACTAGTTTGTTTATAAAATTCATGAAAAATGTATTGTGTTGAAAACCCATTCATACATCTTTCCTCAGAATTTTTAATGCTGTTTTAAAACGTCTGGTAGTTTTCCTTTAAAAAGAAGAGCGATAGATTGAACTTTTCAACTGAAATAGGCTTTCCCGGTGCGAGATTAGTCGTAAACTAATGAGTACCCCAAAAAGTCGACCTCGATGAAAATACTTAATATTCGTATTCATAAAAATATTTTATTAACCAACCTTTCTCTTATCCATTAATTTTGAAGTTTGGTGGTATTGTTTTATGAATACTAGTATTCTTTGTTATCGCTGAGACGGAAGCCCGGCAGTTTAAACGCTATTAAATGACATTTCGCGCACATTTCACGCACAAGCAAGTGTAGCTGCCAAGAAGACTATAACACTTTACAATTCTTATCCTACCATCTGAGTGAGCCCCACACCTGTTTGGTGGCGTGTGACAGCCGGCACAAGCATTCTGTATTATGTGCAGACAAAAAAGCAATACAAAAAGGCGACGAGAAAAGATCCGAAAAGCCAGCTTAACACGGCACGCGTCGCTTCAAATAGAACGGGGCGGGCGTTTTTATTAGCGCGAACACCGTGATTTCACAGCGCACGCTCTCGCTCTTTCACGCTTTCGGCGCACGAAAAGCACGTTTCCCAGAATAAAAACTGACTCAGAGTTGACGCATAGAAATAGATGCTAATTAGATCTGCACCGAGCAAATACCCTGCTAATTAAAAGAAGCTAGTCATCAAAGATTCGCCGGTTGTAAGCTGCTATATGATCGCTAGAATGACTTTTTCGATATATCTTGATCAGGCGAGCATGCACCTTCCAGTTCATAGCCCATGGGATTGAGTGTTAAAGGAACTGTAATTTTAACTTCCTGTCGCCAAAGACGCCGAGTGCCTGTTCATTAATTAGTTGACCGTGCGTTCGTTTTAACGCCGAATTTTCGCCACCAAAAAAAGGAAATGTTCATCCAAGGGCGGAAAGAAATGCGAACTTCGCTTTCTACAAGATACCGCGGCTATATTTTTGTGCGACCAGCTGCCGCTAGTAAAATCACTGGGAAAGGTAAGATCTTTTACGATAACGAAGCCGCCAGGCGTTCAAACCTGGCTTTAGAAAATTAAATTGCGAGCGAGTAAAAATGTCGGTTAACCACGAATGTAGGTCATTGCTGAAATGGGATTTTCTCCTTATCTGATCATAAAACTGAAAGTCCGGTAATCTCTTTAAAAAATGAACGACTTCGCGACTGAAAATGATCGAAATCTGATGATATTTAATGGTTTACAGGTGAAGAGGAAGTTTTTGGATTAATTGCCAGAAGTTATGTTTTCAGAGAAAAGAAAACGCAATGTCGCTCAGGTATCAAAAGATATTGGAAAAGTTAACTGTCGCGAGCGACATGTCTTTCAACTTCTATCAATTTGTGTGACTAGCCGCCCAGTTATTTAATGAAGTGAAAAAGATGTTGATGACGTAAGAGGAAAAAAAACGGAATATACAAATGCATAATTCAAGTTATTTTATACCCAAAGCAATTATTTTTCGTTGTTATCTTCTTTGAATGATTATAATGTAAGCCTTATATTCTTGTATCTCCCAGTTTTATCTTTGATGATTTTGAATCTTGGATTCGAAGTATCGGCAGTTTCATATTCGCAATGGTTTTGGAATAATGATTTCCTTTCGTCCTTTAAAACCTTCAAATATAGAAAATTAAAATTTCTTCCCGTTGTTCACTCAATTTTGATTGTTTTTTTTTTTTGTTTAGTTTTGGTCAGCTTATTAAATAGATAAATTTGCATAGACTGCTTATAAGCAGACTGACATTTGCGGCATCATTTTGAGCAATTCCCATCTTTTTCACGTTCAACATCAAATAGCATTTTCGCCGTGAAAAGTTCATTTTGTTTTTCTTTCAGTGTGTTTCTCCTTTAACTCTCTTTTGGTATATCTGTTTGCACTTTATTTCCCAAGTTATTATATAAGAAGATCGGTTAAATAAGTCATTACCGTCTACAAAGCAGAGAACTGTTTTGTCTTTAACTTGGTGCCAATTACAACTTGAAGGACAGTTGATGCTGTCAGGTCATGTCAGGCAGCAGTTGATGAATTCTCAGCCTACGATTTCTGTCCAACTTGCAATTTTGTCTCCTTATTAGAGCGTTTTCACTCAAGGGGCCATCAGCTATGTAAATTTATTCGAACAAAAGAAAGTTTTAACATAACAAAACGGTTGCGGGGAAAAGTCGCCCTGATGAGGATTCTCTACAGTTTTGAACACTCGTTGACTCTTCACAGCACTGAACCTTGCATGAAAAATGTAAAGATCCTTTGCATAAACGGAGTCTATATTTGGTTATATAATTCCTATACATCTCAAATTCATACACAAGTCCTCTGACACGAATTGTTTGTAGATTTCGACGGTAAACGAATAAAAAGTGCGGCCTATCGCTTAAGTATATACCACACAAGTGAGTAGTGCTCTTTGCACGTTTTTCGCGTATTCTCAAACAATAGAAACCCCAGAAAACTTCGACCATTTTACTTTTTCGCGCCAGAAAAGTTAACAAGGTTATTTTATTGAAGGAGTCAACAACACTCGGCAACGACAACAACTTTATTAACAGCAATGCCATGCATAAAACATACACACTGAATGGCCTACATTTAACAAAAGCTATTCGAGTTTATGCATCAGTCAATTCCATTAGCATTTTTTTTGCCTTGGATGGCAAATTCCCGGGGGTGGGGACTCTTGAGCTGTCAAATTCCCCGGGGTGGGGACGAAAAAAGAGGGAAAATGCCCCGTCCTCCGTAAACACTGCAACATTTTTCATTGATCGCATAGTCGAATAGTGCCGTTTTAAGCATTTTAATGTGTATTTTTTGTTTCAGTTATCGTCTTCCTTTGTAATAGCGCTATGACATGCCGCAACGACATGCACCAGTTTATAATTTTGGTATTGATGTAAAATTGTTGCCATTAAAATAATAGAGCACTGTCAAGTTATATGTTATGAATAGTTTTATAAATATGAAAGGATGTTCTTCAAATAATATCAACAGAAATTTGATTCAATAACCAAAAAACGTTGATTCACGTCGATAGCTCCCGATTTCGTTATGTAATTCTGGCTCGATAAGCAATGAAGAAATGCAAGCATAAAATCAGAAGAATATGCCTTTACAAACCTCTTCAATTTTTCCTGTCCTTGACAGATGAGCCAATCTGCTTTCTTTCCCAGTAAAATCCTCTGTGTAGTTATTTTCTGATAGGAAACCGCGTGCGTGTCAAAAGCTCAGGAATGGCCCCGGGGTTGGCAAATGCCCGGCCCCCGGGCAGCACAAAATTTGCAAATGCCCCACCCCCGGAACTGACAAGGCGGGCAAATGCCCCGCAGTAGCCCGGGGGGGGGGGGGGTGCTTGGCGCAGCTGGAATTGACTGATGCATTAAGCCCTCTCTCGAACCTATTTAATGATAAAAGCTTCTAACGATTGTTAACTTGTTTCCGTCGACACTATCACAATATTTTCGCTAAAACCCGCAGTGGTATGACGACGACCCGCCAACTACATCTGCAAACTTTGAGGAACAGACTGCTGCTCCCGCATTGGACTGTGCAGCCGGCATACTGTATTTCCAGGACTCGACTGAACTGGACTGGATTGGACCGCGAAATACAGTATGCCGCCTCAGAGAACGCTGTTTAGTCCACCGTGACAAGATCGCAAATCCAAGTCTCTTGAGACTGACGGCCTACTATACTATGACTACGGGCTACCACGTTTTCCCGCCAAAATGACACTGGCTTACGCATATTACAGATTGTTTTCACATGACGTCATGGCGGCCATACTGGTGTTCCAAAAGATTGAAACGGCGGCCATGTTGGTTTCCCAAACAAATCCTGTAGGGGTTGAACTCTTTTATTAGATAAACGCCTCTTTTGCATAGCTGCTGACCACGTGCGTGAAGACGCTTTATAAACACAATCCTCGTGTGAGCCTTCTTACAGCCTCTCTTACGTATACTTCAATACCAAGGACTTGATAATCGGCTAGCAAGTGACTGATGATTATTTTGTTTTGCTTTTAAAATAGAGGCATCTATCCAGCCGCATATTCACGTGACCAAAGTGCCTGGTGACTGTGCATGCGGAGCTAACGAAAATGACGGTGAAGCGTGTATCTGTGATGGCTTTCGCAAGTACGAGAGTGCGTCCTCGGAGAAAGCTTCAGTTCTCGCCGTTTCGAGGTAACATGATGTATAAAATTTAGCCAATGCTTAAGGCTATAAATAAATAAATAGACGTCAATAAATAGACGTCCACTTAAATTTGAGACTGCGATCAGTCAAAAACTAGTAATTTGTCAGCGGATAACTTCAAAAAAACTCGATGTGTCGACCCCTGAGCCCGCGATACGGTCATGTGTTACTGGTCAGCGAATACGCTGTTTTGACATCTGTCAACTGGCCACAACATGGATGTGCAATATCAGGTTACAGCAGGCTCCCACATTAGCTAGAAAGTGTGAGATTTCACATTGGTTTCCCAGTGGTGCGGAAGGAAGGGTGGCAGGCGAACGGACGAACGGTCACGTGATAGATAGCTAGATAACCAATTTTTCTTAACTATGGGGCTCCGCTATCATGAAATAGAATGAAATGAAAATTAATGATGAGTTAGAGAATTAACACATCCACATTTTTCTCCTCCAGCGGTTTGGAATCTTACTGAAATTTGCCGGAAAAAAAGGCTTTTTAGGGGTAATGTAATTACTCCTTTTACTGTGGGCTACAAATAAGGACTCCGCCCTTTATAGCAACGTTTCATAATCAGTTGCGAAAGGAAACGATTTTTCTCAGTGCATTTTCTTGCTGCCGAAACCATCCACAAAGTGAAAATCGAAACTGACTCTAGATGCAATGTAAATGTTTAGCAAGCAACACGATCTGAGCTCGAGCAATATCTACTTTCGTCGTATGACACGACTTTTTTAAGAAAATACTCACCAAAGATAAAAACCTAGATTTTTGAACAAAACTGAATTCATACAAAATAAAAATAATTGGGTAAATGAGTGAAAATGCCGGGGGGGCATTCCGCATGTGAAAGGGGTGGGGATGCTCGTCGTCTCGCCTAGGGGTGTAAATTTCGGATTTTGGTCACACTTAGGGTGTTTTAGTCGGTCTCCTTTAGGGGTTTAATTCAAAATTTCCGACGAGCGTCCCCACCCCTTTCATATGCGGATTCCACCCCCCGGGGGAAAATGTGGCGAGTCCAAAGAGCTGGATCCTTCATGGGAGAATTGAAATTCACTGAATCAGAATAATCCCCGAGATATTTCGATTTTCATGAGAGTTTTGAAGACTGTGTGAATATTGTTCAAAAGGGTGAACGATTGGTATCTTTTATTCTTCGCTTGTTACTTCCTCAAATTGTACGTTTAAGAAATGAATGCGGGCGCTGGGGTTCACATTGGCAGCGTCAGTGTATTCTGAAACTAACGATTACGATATCTTAAAATTTACTTTAAAAATGCTTACATGAATTGCCTCAAACCCCCTCCGCTGATGCCCAATAAAATTTATTGAAACATTTGACATACGTTTAGCATAGAAGTACGTCAACTGGATCGATATCTAAAATACAAGTATGTCATCACCGAAAACCAATCCAAGAGTAACAGAGAGGAATTTCCATGAGGTTACGCAAAGGTTAATTGATAAGACGTATGGTCAAATTAGATTTCATTCAAGCGAAACTATTTTTGTGAAAAAGGCCCAAAGCATGGACGCATCGCGAAAAAGTGCGGCTGTTAAAGATGGTAACTCCTTGAAACCCTTGTACTGCCTAGATCAGGTAATGTGATTATTCCACGCGAAACACTATCGAGGAAACAACTTACAGTTAGGGAATGCGCGAGCTTTAAATGATTGAACATTCAAATATCTTATTTGTTCTTCTTCTCAGTTACTGCGGTTGTCTTGAAACATAGGTCGCAGAGTAGCGGTATGAATAGGGTGATCCAAACCTCTCTAGAACTAAACGTGAAGACGAAATAGGCGTTGGGAACCCAGGCATCTGGTTTAACCATTTTTAGTTTAATTGTATGGGCATCGACCCATTGACATGAATAAAATGTAGTCCCATCACTCTTTCCCGTGAGGAGAGAATCATTCACACCAGGTATATATAATGGGGATATGTTTTGATGGAAACTGACCGAGTTGATATGAAACACATTTGATTAGTTTTACAAGTCAGTTCTCTAGTCGGCTTCTGAACTCAGCTATAGAACTAGAAGGTCGGGGTTTGTACTAACCCAGGTTTTAAATTGTAGTCTGTTTTGGACGGTGAATTTTTAAATCATGGCCACCAGGAATAAAATGTAAAAGAAACCGTTCCTCACTCCCTCCTCTATTTTCACCATTTTTTCATCCTTGATTTAGCCGAGAGAAGGGGTAGTCCAAATTTTCCATTTATTCATTTCAAGTTTGTTAGTCTCAAGTAAAAGCCCCGCAATTGCTAGTTTATACATTTCAATTATATGCATATTTATTGATGAACAAAATTAATTTATATTTGTTTTTAACCCTTGATTTGGTAGGGGTCGACCATCTTTGGGGTATTTCTGAACCTGCGCTATTTCTTTCGGCAAGAAAAAAATAAACTTAACCAGTTATAAAATAAAAATGAGTAAAATAGACTCGTCAATCCTCGAGTGGTGAGCACGTCATTGCAGAAACGGCTGAGTGAAATGTCCATTGAACAATACATATTAACCACTTGTTTACCCCAAAACTTTTACTTTAAAGAGTGTTTTCTGAAGTGTAGGAGTGTATAATCACGTATCGTATCATGTATTTTGCACCTGCCTCGTGGTGATGCTTTACACCAGTTTCGCTACTTGTCAAATTCGCTACGTTCGAGTTCGCTACCTACATACTCGGCTAGCTCAAGCTGCCTATTGACAAAGTTCAAAACTTGCACCTTCGGAAGCAGGGCTAAAAAAGAACGAGATGTTTATTATATATTCTAGATTGCTAGTGGGATTAAGGGGTTATTTTCGATGGTTTACAGAAAGCGTAATGTGTAGCAAACGTGTTCCGAACTAGTATGTAGCGAATTCGACAAGTAGCGATGAAAACCCATCGTTACGTCGCAATAATAAGCATGCTTACATTCTCCTTGTTCTTTTTCTTCATCTACTTTTCAGCATAATCTCGTATGCTTCATTTGCTAAGCAAGTGTTTTTCTGCTTAAATTTCGAGTCATTTTTCTATTTTTAGATGTTGCTTCTGTTTTCATCCGCAAATAGCCAGTTCATTCTGACAGCTTTAATTGTCTGTTTCTTTGTGATTTTGTGTTTACTTTTTTCGAAAATAATGGCGTCATTATTCTAAAGGTCCCGTTGAGTCCAAAATTAGCAAATTTTTCAAAGAATCCTTCAACTCATCATCAGTACCTTTCGATAAATTCCTCTTTTTGTGTTTTCGTTTTCAAATCTCTCATGGACAAAGATTACCCTGGAGAAGTTTCTTGAAGCTCCTAAACGCATACAGATGTAAGAAGGAGGAGCATTTTTTATCTGTTCAGCGTCTTGGACCGGTTCTTTTTTCACTCTACATGACTCTAAAAACAATTTGCGAGATACTAACATCGTCACGGCTATGCAAACGGAAGTCGTTAACGCAAAGATTTGTACAAGTTTACAAACTTACGGACTCGCGTGTACGTAGCATGGATATTCCATCTTAATTGAGAGATTAACAAACATGAATATATTGCTTAACACTATTGGCAACGTGCTAATCCGTAGGCCTTAAATGACGTGCTGAATTTGCGTCATTTAATTTCCCAAAAGTAAACGTCAGTTAAACATAAACTCTTATAAGAAGGTAGACAAGTACAGTTTTTAGTGTTTTTAGTGTACATTTTTTCTGAAAAAATCCGATTATATCCTAGAAAGAGTTCTTTTTCTATTGAAAAGAGATTCAAGAAGAGTATAATTGTTACGGAGTTATAGCCTAATATTGCTTTCATGTGCGTGCAAACATAAGAAAAGTACACATTCAGAACAAAAGAAGAAAAAGAATGCAATTCCCTAAAGAGCAAACTTTCAAACATAGTTCTAATTGACTGTTTACTCCTACGATAATTTGCATTCCAGAACTTGATCCTTTACTTAGGGTGTGAAATACATCTCTTTTATCGCAGTTGATGGAAGGACTGCAAAAAATATTTGTCTTGTGTTAGTCATGGCATGCATGATCGAGAGTAAACCAAATGTGCTAGGCTCCAAGTAGTCACAATATGTTTGCCTTTAGAACTAATGAAGGCGTGTGAACTGATTTGTAACTTGGATTCGAGCCATTAGTTCTGTACGAGTTGTCGTGCGTGGATTTCTCGTGTCATAGAAAATAGAGCAAACATTGAGGCTCTTTGCAATCTCTCACTCCGCAAGAAACAACCATTGTTTAAGCATGGGAGCTGTAATGTCTGGAATTGTGGACGTGCTGACAGTGCGGTTCAATTATGTGGAGACAACTTCAAGAAGAAGGTCAAATTCATGAAATCAGTTGCTAAACTTAAGTCCTATTGACAGTATAACTAAGGTTCGAGAAAAGTAGTCGATTTGTAGACTGGTTTATACCCAGTCACTCAAAGAAATGCTATTTTGACTTTTTAGATTGCGTGAAATTATGGATCAACTGGATTCAGGCAGATCTTTGTCAATGAACGATATGAAACACGAACTAGGGATTGCAGTCGCCATGTTGGACAAAGCAAATACGGCAGCCCCGGGAAGGGACTTCAGGTATGTAAGCTGATGTAGACTTTGCACTGTTTACAGTTAGCTCACGTGTGATATAATTAGTATACACATACAGCTAACGTTATGTTCACTCGTCATGCACTGGACGAAGTTTCGACCGGCTGAAAAATTTGACCGGACAATTTCTTGTTCACACGAAACCGTTTAGTATTCTCGCTCTGTTCACACTGAGCTGACAAACCAGTTAGTTTTACTATCTATGGTTTTTTTTATCTGCCCATGCGCAGAGTGCTACTTCCAAAATGGCGTCTCCAAGCTGAGTTACCACGCATAGACTGTTATGGCGTTCACACCTTGCCGGTCAAATTTTCGACCCATTTCGGAAAAAAAATTTGACCTCCATGGTGTTCCGGCATAAACATTTCTCTCCTTTTTTCGCCTACTGCATTTTAGGAATTCCACAAGCGCCTTAAGTGAAATAGACGAGGAGCTTGAAAGTAGCTTTTACTCTGATGACGTCAATGAGGAGGTGCGGGAGTGGATTGCGACAACGTTTGCAAGGACAACTCCAGGCATGCGCAGAAAGAGTTTGGCCCGACGGCATACATTTCGAAGTGTAGTCCAGGCGGTAAAAGCTAGTTTGTACGTCAAAAGGTTAGTAGAGAGAATAAAATAAATAGAGAATAATACATGGTCGCGCGGAGATATGGAATTTATCTTCTCGTGTTCACATTCGATATCTCACTCGTTCGCTGCGCTCACTCGTTCGATATCGATGTGAACACTCGAAGATAAATTCCATATCTCCAAGCGTCCATGTATTATTCTGTTTATTATATAAACATACTGATGACGGCGTTTTTGATGATTTTCCGAAGATTTCCGAAGATTTTTCAAATTGTCCCGAAGACCAGACGAACGTTCCCGAACATTTTCCGAGAATTTCCGAAAATTTCCTAAGATGTCCGAAGATTTCCGAAGATTGCCGAGCACTTTCGAGGAAGACCCGAAGATGTTTCGATGATACGCCAACGAATTTAAGTACAATTTAAGAGACAAACCTGATGTCAGTGAAATTATCGATATCTTCACACGTAAAAATATCGTATTTTTACGTGTGTTCAGATACCACATTTCTCGGTGGTAGAAATCCTTGTAAAACACTGCAGTTTATATAATAAACGATAATAATAGGTGAAAACGCCAGCATAAGTTAAAACAAAAACCACAAAAGCATGTTGTTTGACCCTTACCCTGCCATCTTGGATTCATATTAAGCGCCATAGAGAGCAGCACCAAAATTTCTGCCAGAAAATGCTTTGTCCATTCTCGTCCCCAGAGCCACTCGACTTAATTTTCAAGACCACATGACCAAAAGTGATGTGGGGCTCTGACGACGAGAATTCCTTTTGTCAATCAGCCAAGATCACCGGCCCAGTTCACTTAAACTTCAATTCTACCGCCCCTTGACCTTTTACTACAAGAAGCGATATGGGAATAAAAAATCGTTTTTACATCAATAGATTTGCACTTAGCCTCGCTTTGAAACAGAGGCTTGGAGTAACTCGGAAATGGCTTTTTATATTAACTGATTCATGCCTATCTTCTTTCTTCAAGGATTTATCAAAATATGGCTGAAAAATCTAAATTTCAAGTTCCAGAGGAAGTACAAGTTTACTACAAGGTACTAACGGCGTTATGTGTTTTTCCAAAAGGCAATACGATATTTTCTACAGTAGCAATTTTACTGCTCTTATATAATTTTTATTTTACAATTATTGCGTGGATGAGGCTGAGTCGCGTGTGACGTGAAGACAGTTATTCAGATTGAGGAGGGTGTTATCGTCATGCTGGATAACACTTATATTTTCATAATACGTTACACTTTTGAACAACACCACACTTCTGTATATTTATTTTATCACTTGCATTTCTAATGGACTGATGAGATGTATTTTTTTCTTGTTCAAGACTTTAGACAACTGGACGTTCGATCCTTTCAAGTTTAATGAACTAACAGGAGGGCATACGCTTCGTTATCTTGGTCACGAACTTTTCATCCGCTATGATCTAATGGCAAAATTTAAGGTGAGCAACGAAATTTATAATAAGAAGCAAAGCTCGTTGTACTAACTCTTGTTCTCAAACGTTTCGCGATCATTCCAGTGAGTAATTTCGAGCGCAAACCGCCTAAAATATTAACAAGGCAAGAAACACGATTGCTAGCTTGGCAACCTCTTCCCAAGATCCTACTCCCGTCAACTAGATCTAGACTGCTTCGTCTGCGGGCTTTCCCTTCTTACTTTCATACCGGGCGCTTGGGTTCTTGGGAAAGATCCATTGCACACGCTTTATGATCCTTCCCATAATGCTTTATGCTTTCTGTTTTCCGCGCGTCAGAGGCACTTGAGGACGAGGCAGATAGAAGACATTAGGACCCTGGAAACAATGGCGGTTTCATCACGAATAGTTCACCCTTTTCCTGACAGTACCTTACGTGGCCAGTGGCGGGTCCAGGGGAGGGGCCCGGGGGACTCGCCCCCCCTTTATTTCAAGAGAAAACTGACGCCCGAAGACCGCTCCCCCCCTTATCTAAGGGTCTGAATGACCGCCCCCCCCCCCCACCCGCTTATCTCAAAGTCTGGATCCGGCACTGATGGCACTACTTTTTTTAAGCAGTTTGCAAGAAGAAATTAAGAATATTTGTTGTTTTTTTCCTTCTTTTTTTGTACTTCCGAGCACTCTTGGGAATGAAAGGCTATTGTTACTTTGACAGATTACCACGGCAACACTAGACAGATTCTTACTAGCAATCGAGGACGGATATCAAAGACCCCAGAATCCGTACCACAACGAACTTCACGCAACTGATGTCACGCACTCGGTGCACTATTTTCTATCTCGTGTAGGTCTCAAGGTGAGTAATTCCGCCATGAAAGAAGCTGGGTCGAGTTAGCTTTCGCAAAGGCTTTTGGGATCGTTACTGGGAACTCGCCGGTCATCAGCTTTTGGCCAATTTTTTTCAGTCCCCAGTCACAATCCCAGAGGTCTTTGCGACCCTGGCCCAGTTTCTTTCTCGTTTTTAAAGGGCGAATTCAGCTGCAGTACATTTTCTTAGCCTGTGAGCAAGCTCTCCTAGTCGCCTTGGCGGCGAGGCGTGAAAATGAAGGAGAGCTTTGCCTGGGTCCGATTCCTGAAAGACTTCTCACCTTTAGTCCGGTATTAAAATTTTGATCCATGAATGTACTTTCCTTACCTTAGATTATTTCAAAGTATCATTTTGGGTTATGATAACTGGGTCTCCCATTTAAGGCTCGATCAACAATATCGTAAACATAAAAAAACTTAAAAAGTTTTAATATGTTTTACCTTCTGTGCATAACAGGGTTCATGTAGATTCGAATCTTACGCAGGATATTTTTGTTACAGCATTGCATGAGTGACCTGGAGATTTTTGCGCTTCTTCTTTCCGCCATTATACATGACGTCAACCACACTGGAACTACAAATCTCTTTCATGTCAATTCAAGGTATTGTGTGGAATTAATATTGTGTCCTTGGACTTCAAGCTTAGTTACTGACGCTCTATCTAGAAAATCACGTTTCATGTTGAGGTAGTCTGGATAGTTGGGATTTTCACGTTAACTAGGACAAAAATCCGCAGATAGATGGGAGCGTTTTGTTTTTAGTTTCCAGCGTTATTTCATTTTGTGTTTACCTTGAACGCAGAAGCGGTTTTGATTTGAAACGAGTATAGCCAAAGCAATACACGATCTGAAATGAGGTTTAAATATTAGTCTTAAAATCTATGTTTCTACAGACAAGGAATCAACTAATCTCGTACCCAGATCTTTTGTTGTCGAAGCCGAAGGCGAGATCTCGCCTTTGGCTTCGTCAATACGAGATCTGGGTACGAGATTACGAATCAACAGAAATTTTTCCGACATGGGTTGAAGTATAACTGGCTTGACCACGCTATATCATTTATTGAAGCCTCACCATGCCCTCTATAACGAAAAATTAATGCAGCAGGAGGACTGGTGAGTATGGGCTTCTGGTAAAAATGAAAGCCGAAAGAAAAATGCCCAAGTGGTGAAACCTCCGACACGCCCTCCTCCAGGAGTTGCCGTAAAATGAGTGCCCAACAATAAGCCGAAATTCTACCAGGAGAGAATGCCTCCAATAGAGGGGAGAAGGCGTGACGTCTCGTTGCCACGGTAGCAGAAACCGTGGTCCTGCAAATATGGCAGAAAAACGAAAAAATTGACATTCTTGACTTTCCTTTGCGTGATTGAACTCGGTAGCCCATTCTTTTCTTCCATCGTTCGACAATGCAAAGGACCGTTTCTGTCAAGAAATATTGTTGCGATCCAGAAATATTGCTACAATTGTAACGTGACGACACCCTCTTTCTACCCAATCAAACGACCTAGTGGCGTTGTGATCAAATAAAACTAGGTATCGCTGAATGGTGAGTGAAACTGATCAATTTCTTGTTTCTCTTTCCGCTTTACTAAGAAAACTTGCAAAGCCCCAGGTGTTGTTTTATCGTAGTTTCTAAAATACTTTTATTGCCAGGTCTGAACTCGCTCTTTTGTATAATGATCGCTGTGTGCTGGAAAATCATCACTTGTGCTCTGCCTTCAAGCTATTAAAATCAGTAAGTATGCATTCGAATTCACTCTGCCTTTTGCAAACGTAAAGCTAAAATTTTTGTCTCTGTTTCATCTTATCTCTTTTATAGAGGGAACTAGACATTCTCGCGGGTTTAACACCCGAGCAGTACAGGTCAGTAATTAGACTTTTTGGCTATCAAACCTAACCTGTGAGCAAGCTCTCCCTTTCGAGTAGTGTGCAAAGCGAGCCGCGAGAAAATACGCGAGAGCGAGGGCCTTTCTTTTCCCCTTTACTCGCTCTCGCGTGTCTTTTCGCGTGCCGCCCACGCTTGATTTCTCGCGACTCTCTCAATATAGAGAGCTTGCTCCAAGGCTACTTACTTTCAAACCAGATAAAGCTATTTAGCTGACTTATCCTTCTAAATTGCCTCACCAAACTAATACCAATCACTACAGAGTAGATCGTGATTTCCTTACAAATTTCCCCAACAGTTTTCCGCGCGAGTCATATCTGTAATTTATCATTATTTCTATCCGACAGCGATATAAGAACACTTGTGGTCGACATGGTCCTTGCAACAGACATGTCTTCACATTTTGAACAGCTTCGAGCCATGAAAGCTGCGCTGACGGTGCTTGGATGGTAAGATAACATTGCGATATTCATTCGCCACTTTAAAAACGAGAGGGAACCTGGGCCGAGTTAGCTTTCGCCAAAAAAAACTTGGCCAATAGCTGACCGGCGCGTCCCAAATAGCGATCCCACAAACAATTGCGGGAAGCATTTCGGCTCCAGTCTCATCTCGTTTCTAAAGTCGCGAAAAGCTGTCTGAAAATATTTCACCACTTTCTCAGCGTTTTTTCTTTCTTCTGGTTTGTCGCTAGCCTTCCTTTAGTTTGTCCTTATTTATTGGCTCTTTGAATTCAAATTTAGACAATATACCTTACCTTCCACTGTTCTTAAAATTTTGGCAGCGTTGAGAGAAAATTTAGTTTGATTGACACATTTTTTTTCTTTGAAAGTCAAGTAGAAAAGAGCCAGGCACTGGAATTCATTTTGCATGTGGCTGATATCAGTAATCCGGCGAAGGACTGGGATTTACATCGTCAATGGACGACACGTATTATGGAAGAATTCTTCTGCCAGGTCAGTGAGCAGTCTATGCTAGAAGTAACCAAAGCTTTGGGAGTGCCGGGAGATCGATCAAAGCTGTACTTTTCCTTAGTTTCACCTGATAGAACGTCTAAGCGCGCGTGATCAGATTGCATTCTCCTCACTCTATTCAATCTTAGTTTTCCTTTTTTTTTACCGTGTTGAAATAAAGATTTGACAGTTGAAGTCAAAACGAATGCTAGCTACATATAATTTCGTACCCAGATCTCACTCTGTCTTATGCCGTGAGAGATCTGGGTACGAGATTAGGCTGCGTACCTGCTGCGCATGCTTAATAGCAACCTGGAGATTAGGATTGCAGCGCTCTTGATAATCAGTCATGACAAAGCGTAAAAAACATTTTACTTTACGTCATCGTGAAAGTCTTCTAAATGTTTTGCATTGACCCAGTGGCACTTCCCGATACAACCCTCGCTCTCACACCACTGGACGTAAGGAGGTTTTCCTTTTTTGTTACTTCAATAACCACACAACAGTTCAGTAACCACTCAACGGTTCAATAAATACAGCAGTAGTTCAATGACCACACATTAGTTCATTGACCGTGAACTACATGTAGCTGCGGGAAAATTAGCCACAAATACGTTAGATATTTTTAAATATGAATGTGTAGCATTAAGTAAGTGGTAAATACTCATTTAGCAACAATACAAGAACTAAATTGAGAAATAGCTATGGTACACTGTTATTATGTTCTAGTGAGCTCACTAATGTAGACAGGAAAATAGACTGATGTTAATGTAAATTAAAAGTTATAGTCTGCTCAGAAGGTCTGTCATTCTCATCAGGGGCACAGTGAACAGACCTGTAAAGAGAGTCAGCGCTGAAAATGGAAAGCTAACTCGGTCCGGAGAAAACTGACACTAAATAACCCAACAAAGCGTGCGTTGATAAAGCAGAAAACATAAACGGGTTGAACATGACAGTACCATACGATACGCACAAGCGAAATCTCCAGCGATCAGCGGCTTACATCTGTCGATCGATGCTATTACATAATTAACGCTCTTGTATTTTTTCAGGGAGACCGCGAGATGGAGCTGGGTTTACCCATTTCACCGCTTTGTGATCGTTCTGTTACCTGCATACCGGAGAGTCAGCTAGGTACGCAATGCATGCAAAATCATTTTCAATGCGATAGTTTAAATTGTAGATAGGCTTTTCATTATGTCGCCATTTTACTATAAAACCACTGAAGCTTGTTTGCATCAAGCTACAATCTTGGACAAAACTCTTGATCAAACTGCACACTTAGAGAGCTTTTTTCTAAACATCCTAACCATTGCGATTCTTTCCTCCCCCCTACCACTGCAAGCAACGTTGTTGTGTCTTCTAAAGAAAGCCTGATCCTTGGGCGTTTGTAGGAAGCAACATTGAACTGGGGGAAGAAAGATTTGTTTCCGCAGAGCAGTTGTTTTGGAAATTGTTTTGTTGCGTAGCAGTGGCTGATCCAGACCTTTAGATAAGGGGAGGGGGTGCGGTCATCCAGACGCTGAGATAAGGGGGGGGGGGGGGGGGGGCCCGGTCTCCAAAAAATTTTTTTCGGCCCTTCGGGCCTCATTTTGGTCAAAAAATAAGTGGGGGGGGGGGGCGGGCCCCCCGGGCCCCTCCCCTGGATCCGCCACTGCGTAGGATAATGCCCATTAAGGAAAAAAAACGTTCTCAACCCGCTGCCGCCGCTGCCTACTTTCCCACAAAGGGTGCGTTCTATTTTCCTTTAACCTTGTTTTCGCAACGTTCCTGCTCTCTGAGAGCCTGGCACATCTTACTTTCTTAGTCTTCTTATTCCAAACATTCCAGTACAGAAATGTTTCATCAACTCGATCTTATTTTCTACTTTCTGCCAGGATTTATCGAATTTGTCGTGCTACCAGCTTTCGAATTGTGCGGCGAAATGATGGACATTTTACTGGAAACGAGGATTTCACAAGCCGCAGTTGAACTTGGCTTAGAGGGATCTGGGGGTAAGGAGAGGGCCTGGGTAGCGGCACTGGCGGAAAATCGACGGAAGTGGAAGGAGCAATGTCAACCTCTTCAAAAGGGTAAGGGTTATTTCCGGTTGCGTTCATTTTCTAATCAGTAGCTAGACATTTAAGAGTCGATTGCTTCCTCTGGTCATTTCCCACACCTTACCCCTAAAGTGGTCAAACCGTCAAGGGGGTTCTTCATTCATAAGCAGAGCTCGGGGATCTGTGAATTATTCCTAACACACGCTCCCCCCCCCCCCCCACCCCTTTCCTCTCCTTGTATTGAACAAATGAAGATTCCCAACCAACCGCTTTCCGGCACTCATACTTTATTCAACCCTACCAAGCCTCCCAAAATGACCCAACCACCACCCACCCTCGCGATTTTGCCGACTCTTATAATACATCAAAGCCCCCTTAACTAATTTTCTATCCGTCTTCTCCGTTGTTTTTAGAAGGAATGGGTGATGCAAGGTCATCATCTAACCTCAGTTTGGCGAGTCGCCGCTCATCAGCAGGTATAACTGAGGGAAGAACAGACGAGAACAGGAATAAAAGTCCAAGAAACAGTAAAGCTTTCTTGACGCCAATCATCTCCTAACATCACTATCCCAAAAGCAAGATGTGTTCACGGCAGTCAGTGCAAGGCCCGCGTCGCCTGTGTTGCTACACAACGAGTTGCCCATGGGTGACGATTTCCCATGGGTAATGCAAGAAGTTGCCCATGGGTGAAGGATAATAGCGATTCGATGCAGCACGTTTGCTCGTCGCTATTACTTTCCACTCTCTAACTTTCTGCAAATTCGCATTCACAACATTTTCGGTCACGGTTGACATGGAGTGAGGTGGAGACAGTGTGGCTAGAAAGATTGCCACAATACCCGCACGAGCCGGTTTACCATGACTACAATTGGCTTCCCGATTCGTGGAGTATATTGGCGACAGAGCGACTTTGACTTTGTCATGAATGTTTTACAAGCAAATTCGTATATGCTGACCAGTGGCATCATATCTTTATAACTATTTTCGCTAATTTTCCACTTTCCTTTCCGTAAGAGTGCTGTTTCGGTGTTAGACCAAAATACGCGCGAACAGTCAGAAACTTAAGGCCTGAAGCGAGGCTGAAAACGGAGAGCGAGAGTGGGAAGAGTCACACGCGCCACGAGACTCGCGCGCATGACTCTTACTCTACTCTAACGCTACGCTACCCTGCGAGCAGAGGCTACATTTTCGCCGCAGGGTAACGCTACGCTAAACCGATTTTGAGAAAAAAGCGGTCTGTTTTGAAGTCTATTTCGGAGTTGGTGAGAACTTCAGGGACGAAAGACAGGACACTAATCCGTCAGCGAGACATGTTTTTTTGATTGCAAAGCAATCTACGGTTTTGATATCAGTAAAACAATTTTAAGTAGGGAACGACTTTCCCTCCTGGCGGTTCGAATTTTAGAACTGCGATTGATAATTAAAATGTCTCTTCTTAAAGAAAGAGTGAAAAAAAGTCCCGCTTAGAATTGTTTAAATTAAAATTTTGTTGATGGTGATGATATATTTATTTCGTTTTACTCATTAGTGAAACTTGTTTAATAAAGGGACTGTTATTGAACTAAATCTTGTGAAACAATAACTTCCTGAAGGACGTTACAGGAACCAAATATTAACTGAGTGGGTAAACGAGACAAGATTGAAGTGCGACTTTTTGGACTTCCAAAACCAACATTGCCAGAAAATTATCCACAATTGTTTGATCCATCAATACTGTCCATTTTTTCAAAAACGCATCACGGATCCACCGACTACTAATCTCTCTGGGCCTGATACGTGGCGCTATTCAAGTCTTGCACACATGGAAGACTACCAAAATGATTTTTGTCCCAGTTCAGTTCGGGATTCATTCGTGAAAGCTGGCGCACAAATGTACCCCCAAACAGGTTGTAAATGCTGCAGTCTCTTGTTGTTCAAATTAGGACAAAATTAAAGGAAAATGCTGATAAATCATTAAGAAGGACAGTTGTGAAGCGTTCACAAAGAGTTTTCTTTAGTGACATCGCAATTATCGACGCGAAAGCCAAGAATATAGATGCAATATGATGGAAAACGAAGATTGCCATTAATGAGAAGTGACACTCCTCAAACAAATTTAACTAAATAAAAAATAACGCAAATAAATAAAATCAATTCATGACTTTATTTGTTTCCTCTTCGCTCTGTTGGAAACATTCTTGATTTCGATCACTTTAAAAATGCTGTACGATCCTGTACCCATTTTGTTGTTGTTGTTGCTTTTATGTGAAAAAAAAAATTAATTGAATACTGAGTACGAATATATAGAGCCCTTATTTAACGATTGATAATTACGTCCACCAAGTTGCAGCCCTTTTTCCCACCATTGTGAGTTTTCAGTTGATATACCCTCTGTGTGTTATGCGATGTTGTGAAACTTTAATCCTATTAATCCGAACAAGAAACCTTTTAGCTTTTTCATAGGGATAAATACTATGCAATATTTCTAGTCGTGTTGGTTTTATTCTAGTGTTGTGACTTAAAATAATGGCGAACAGTCCCGAACAGTTGAGCAAAGTAGCAATTATCGCTAAAAACAACACAAAAAGAAGAAAAAAACTGCATGTTTGCTTTCCCTCCAGCTGTATTTTGTCCCTCGATCCTTTTTGTACACTTTTTCAAATGAGAAATAAATACGTCCAGTTCAGCAATTATCAAGTCTCTTCGAAAGGAAACAATCAATACAAAGTCTCGTTCGTTGTAAACAAAATTATCAATAAGATGTAACAGGGGCTTTTGAATACCTACTTATGAACCAGTTTGACCTTGACCTTAACACAATAATGTAGTGATTAGCACCGTCTTGTAGCAAAAACGAAAAGCAAATGCTGGCCCAAATAACAATCACTTCTCTCCACCTTTACTGAAGAAGCCATTTCCTCAAAGCAGTCGATCGATCTCTACAAGATTGGATAAGGATTGGAACCTACCCAGGTATGTGTGATATATCTCTTTTCAAATACAGTCAGCTAAGAGAATGACTGTGGGACTAGCCATTTACTCACAGTAAAAAAGAACTGTGGAAAATTACAGATATAATTTTGTCAACTACCAGAAAACGGAAAGTATTAAACTGTTACATAGATTTCGGCATCAAAATACTCACATTATAGGTTTTCATCCGCAGAATGAGATTTAAAAGTTAGAATTTGACTCTAAAGTGGGAGAGTTAACTCCTTTCTATGTGGACTTGTTATTTGTGGAAAACTTTTGTTGGATAGTTCCAGCCCTAAGTGTTCTCTTATTACATTAATAGCTACTTGGCTAGAAATTAACACTTTCGTTTACTCCACCAAGTGGAAGTAAGATCGACTCGTCTACTTCAAACTTTTGAATCTGTGGATTAATAATCTATAGTACATGAGATCATTCAGAAGAAACCACTTTGAAAGAACTTCGCTAGGAGACTATTTGGTTTTCCGTGCTTCACACGCATGACTCTCTCACAACATGTTTTTATAGCAGTACAAGAATTCGAATCAATTAAGCTGGGAAATACGTACCCCTTCATAAGCCGCCTGTTGCAGATAAGGCTTAGATAACTTCTGCAAGAAGTGAAGCAACATCTATTCCTGAGGATGGGTTTTACATATAATTTCTTGGTCTTCGTTCGGAAACTTTTTTGATTGCGGCGGCAACAGTTACGCAACATTTTAAAGCAAAACGAAACTGCGCTGTAATAGTTTATAGGTCAGAATTAACTTGGCTTGATACTATGTCCTCGCCATAACCCTTTTATTGTATTTTTACAGATATGACACTAGCACTCAAAGTTTTGCTCCTAACCGCCACAGTTGCAACACACATCGCAGTAAGTGACGCTAAACTCTCAGAAATGGAGTCATTTCGCCAGATACTGGGCGCTCTGTCGCGCCAGGTTATGATGCAACAAATGTTCGTTGAAGAACGTATCCGATCTGATGGCGACTCTGGGGTGAAACAAGTACGCGTTAGCAGGAGTGGGTCCCGAAACTACTTCTCAGAAGCACATGGTGACGCTGGAAGACTCTTAGCCATACATGAGCACGCCAATAACGTTCGCACTGTTGGGCTCGGAGAATTCATTGCAGTTCTCAATGGAGTGGAATTCAGGACCAGGCACAACGACTTCCGAACCTTCATGCCTAGCAGAACAAGTAAAGAATATCACAAGACAGAGCCGATTCCGTTTCCAGACGTCCCGCCAGAGGTGAAAAACAAACCCACTGTGGACGAGCAGATAGCTGAGATGCGCGAATGGTTCAAGGCCTGGAAAGATCAAGATCATAGCGTAAGAGATTACAGAAAGTATTTCAAGCCAATACTCTGCTACTTAGAAGGCGCATGGACCACAGCAACAAAGGACATCGATGAGCCGTTCGACAGTGACAGGCACTTTATCGATGCAAAAACCTGGTTCGAACTGCAAGAGAAAGTCCGATTTACTTCTTACACTGGAAGGAAAGACAACCTTGAGAACTTTTCCTTCCTGCCCACGACCATCATTGACATTATCAATGGAACACTTCCAGTCTTTGCGCAGTGGAATTACCGTATCCTATGCCATCCAATCAGCCGCGACATTCCCTTGAACAGGTTCCGTGTGGTTGACGAGTTCCATGCAAGGCTTCCTCTGCAAAGGGTATACAACGAGCAGAAATATAGCAGAGCTGCAAGATTCCAACTTAACCCTAAAGACTCCGACGAGTGGTCTGGTGAGAGTTTCAACAGACCGCAGTATACGCTGTTAGATGAGATAATGAGTGAGATTCCTGGAAAAGACAACTATCCTGGTAATCTGACAGATGAAGCCTTTGACCTGCCAGCCCACTCCATGGACCCTGACAAAAATGGAAAGCTGAACTCCGCTTACTATCATCGCTGGTTCAGGGTAATGGAGAAAGACGCAATGGGTCAATCCATGAGGCGTCGAGGCTATTCCGATGAAAACCTGTTCGTGGCTATGACCACTCAAAGTAAAGTGGCAGGAATGAATGTAAGAAGCTGCAAGCGTTCAAAAGGGAAACCGAAAAACTGCAGGACGGTGCATCAGAAGGTGACATACGCCTTTCCTCTTGAAATAATCTACCTGACGCCCCTAAACCGCTGGAACCCATTTGATATCGAGGATAAAGGGGACGAGAGAACGCCTTACGGAAAAACTGTTTTTCAAGATGGTCGCAACGGAGGTACAACCCCCCAGAAGGCTTACAATGGGGTAAACAGCAAAAAATACTACTTGACGCCATCAGCCTTTTTCTCAGGGAAAGAAGTGGCCACGGACGCCGCAGACACCGCCAGGAGCAGCGTTGGAGTTTTGGATAAGAAGGGCAACGTCAGAATCACTCGAGCCAGCGGAACTCGCATCTTTCTGCCTCCCATAAGTGGAGTGGGAGTCTTGCGACAGCGGTATCCCATAATGCCCGTGCACGGAGAAGGAAGTGCTGTGTGGAAGGAACTAGAGGCAACCAAAGACGTCTTGATGAAGTCCAAAACGTACAGTTATTTCTACAGGGAACCCTTGGCAGGAGGATCAGGTGTTATTCCAACCCAACGTCCCAGCAAACCCTTGACGCTCAAGATGGAGGACGCCACCAAGACTCCTCCAGGAGCTCACAGTCATGAGATCACCTTGACACCGGAGGAAGCAGAACGTGCGAGGAGAGGTGTCATCATTAAGATGCTTCTCACATCAACTGGAGCAGGTCACCAGCACAACGTTGATGTAGTTTACAAGAAGAACAAATGGCGTATCACTCACTGTGATGATTATGACAAAGGAAAACATCGATGCCGTGATGGACACGGAATGTGGTTGTCAGAGGTATCTAATGTTTAGTCCCGCTACCAAACACTGTCACGATGTGAAATGTTCTAGGAGTACTTCTCGAAGAATAGTGATTAAATAATAAAGGTGAATGTAAATCTGGGGTACAAAATAAAACTGCAGAGTTGAAAAATTGCTGACTACTTTTTATTTGCGCTGCAGGAGTAAAAAAGGGTCTTTCCCTCGGAGCAAAGTCGGGAGGGGTGAAACAATCACCCTTAGATCGAAGAAACAGGACGGACATTGCAAATCGTAGCAATAGACCTCTAACTTGATGTAAAGAATACATGAAATGATTCATTTTTGAACTGCGGTTGTAGATGAAAGTGAAGAATGATCATCGCAGTAAATTTTCCAATTTAAGCAATTGGAAAGAAGAAGCCTGAAAAAAATCAGGGCTTCAACGGGATTCGAACCCGTGACCTCCGCGTTACCGGTGCGTTGCTCTACCAACTGAGCTATGAAGCCACACATTGGGAGCGAGGTCAATTTATTGAGTTCATATTCCTGTGAGGAGTGAGATGATGTAAAGAATACATGAAATAATTCATTTTTGAACTGCTTCATAGCTCAGTTGGCAGAGCAAAATTTCATGTATTCTTTACATCATCTCACTCCTCACAGGAGATGTGAACTCAATAAATTGACCTCGCTCCCAATGTGTGGCTTCATAGCTCAGTTGGTAGAGCAACGCACCGGTAACGCGGAGGTCACGGGTTCGAATCCCGTTGAAGCCCTGATTTTTTCAGGCTTCTTCTTTCCAATTGCTTAAATTGGAAAATTTACTGCGATGATCATTCTTCACTTTCAGACCTCTAAATTGTCCGTACATGAAGGCCTCAGGGGAATTTGCCCTTCTTTAAATTATGCGTACATATGCACGTGAATAAGACGAAATTTGAATGTAAACAGCTCCCTAGAGTATTATCACATGACCTGTATGGCCGGCAAAATATACAAGCTACAGTAACAGACGTCTATTCGTAGCAAGGTACAATACAATCTAAAATTGCTGGTATTCAGCTGACGCCTCATGATGACGTCATAGCGACCATACTGGTGGAGACGAGCAAAAGCGTTTCCCTCCCCTGGGATTTTCCCACGCAGACGTTTTGGCTCGACACGCAATCCTTCCCTACGAACGTGGGGGAAGAACGCCTGATTGTCAGGCTACCTACCCCGCTGGGAGTTAATTTATTTTTTTGCAAATATTAATTGTTTTGGCCACTTATACCCGCCTTGCACGTGGTTGAAACCAGTTATACCCGGTGGTTATTGGAATATTTTTTTTGTACAATTTCTAAATTTACAGGTTGCTTTCTCAGTCCCCTATCGTACATTCTACCGAAAGGATACGTTTATTGCAACTTCAAAACTTTTGCGCTGTTTGGGTCGTCACATGACCTCCACACTTTCTGAGTAAGTCTCATTGCAAAATTAAAGAAGAGGAGAATTCCCTCTCTTAAGTCCATTCCTAGTTGCACCTCTTAGACTGCACAACTTCTTCAGCGGGAGAGGTTGTTGTATGGTTCAGGAAACTAAAAAATTCAACTCAGCCAATTATTCATCTTTCTCGCTGTTAGACAGTTTTAAAACTCTACTTCTATCGACAGAAGAAAGAGATCCCCTTGTGAAGCGGCGCCTTCTTACCCACTGCCCTCCCCGGAAAAGTATGACACCATCGAAAACTTTGGGAGTACCCATCGAAAGGCACAACCTCGTTCCCAGACGCGAAGAGTGACCCTGGGAACGAAATTGATAACCACGTGAGCCCGTGTCAGAGTACAAGGTCCATAGAGCGTTTTCACATGACGTCATGGCGGCTATATTGGTGTGCCAAAACAATGGAGCGGCCGCCATGTTGGGGTTCCAAACCAATTCCGTGGGAGTTGAACTCTTTTCCTGTGTAAACGCTTTCTTTTGTTCCAACGAATTCGGACCAAGTGAGTGACAACGCTCTACAGACCGGCATTTTGCTTGAAGACAAAAGAGCGACTACAGTCGGATTGTGAAACGTTTTTCTTTTCTTATACAATACTCGTATAATATACGTTTACTCATGCTTATAATTTAAAACGAAACATGCTTTTTAAATGAGTATATAAATATGCATGGCAAGAAGTCTCCTGGAATACATTTTCCTTAAGTTATTTATCGTACAAGAACCTAACAAGAGCGTAGTCCAATGATACTTGCAAAAAAACTTATTTTACAGAGAGCGCGTAAAAGAATCCTTCAGTTATTTTAGCCACCCTTTAAAGATGAAATACAACGACTGACGAGAACTACTCTTCATGAGTGCGAACAGTGTATTTACGACACTGAAAAACTAAAACATTGACATTAATAGAATGGATTTCCTGTCTCCGACTAACCCCCCTCCCTACCCCAAATATTAAGTATTACGGAACATTGATTATTGCAGACTTTAGCTGAAATCCTTAACCCTAACGGGGTGTAGCTAGGATCTATCTGGGGGGGGGGGGGGGGGGTCAGATTGTCATGTGGACAACCATGCTGCGATTTACTAAAAGAGACCTCTTTTCTTGTGAGGAAGGGACAAGCCTACAAAATAGCTGCACACTTGAGATGAGTCACGCGGCGAGAGGGACCGTCTTTATAAACCAAAGTTTGGTCCATAAAAGAATTACGGACGAAAAATCTTTGATACAAAGAAATTGTTTTTAAAAGAGTTATCCTTCAAACGATGGTTTTTGGAATATATTTGGACATGAAATGGACGAGGTACTCGAAGAGAGTGAAGTTAAGGATTTCAGCGTGGACTTTGGTTATTAATTTTTTAGCGTTCACAGAAATTGTAAGGATACCTCTCATGGGGTGGGGTGGGGGAGTGGCGGGGGGGGGCAGGGGGACGGAAGAGACACCACCCCAGGACCCTCCTCGCCACACCCCTGCCTTAACAATGTGACCTTTAAGTGATCAGTACTTTCCTATGACTGTTTATTCCTCACTTCAGAAACTCTAAGGGGAATAGGTACAAGCTTTAGGTGCAGTGATTTCAGAGAATGTTTGGCTGGACAAGCGTTAGTAATGATTGGTCGCTGGTATTCACCAGTCATAAGTACATATAACGCTTATCGCCCAGAAATGGTTGTGCTAAGAGCTTGTACAGGAGCCGTCCTAGCTTGTACTAATTCCTGTTATAGTTTCTAGATAGGGGAATTATGCTGTACATGGTGTTTCATAAACTTTCAATAACATTAACCACGACTATTTAAACACTAGATGTATATTTCTTTGGTACAGCTATTTTTTCTTGTTATGTTACAAAATAATAATTTGAGATTTAAAAATTGTTGTTTCTTTTTCTTTGTCAGTAAACGATTTAATTTTAAAAGCATAACAAACCCCTTACCATGATTCTTAATGTTATAGAGCTGGAAATTTTTCCCAACAGCGCGCGCTCTCGTTGGTTACTTCGAGGTCACGTGACATCTAACAATAAAACTGCTTCCCGCCAAAATCTTTAAGCGGGCAACACTGCAAAATCTATGACGTCAGAGGGTAACAGTGCACTGTTGCCCGCGAATGATGACCGACGACTGCCGTTACAGCGAGGTTCAATGAATTTCCAGCTTCAAAATTTCCAGCTATAATTATAACAAATCACTGAAAGACTGGTCACGAGGGAAACAGTTAATCCCTCGCATCAGTCATTTAGTGTTTATTATTCATGCATACATAGTCCATCGAATGAAAATAATGTCGTCTATACATGTACATTAAGAAGTTACGGAGGTTTAAATTGAAGGTAAATGATCCATGAGCTTGCTATGTTTCACTTTGTCCTTGTTTTTGTCTAATGAAAAGAAAAAGAGAAATCTTTACTAACTGAAATTTGTCAAAATAAAAAATGCTGTTCATGTTTGCCGTAAACAAGATCAATTTTTGTATATTAAGGAAAACTGAAGAGTTAGTTGCCCTCTAGATGGACTGAGAAAGCCATGCGCGAAGAGCAAAAAATGCGAGCAAAGCCGAATAATCATTTACAATAACTGAGCGATTTGTCGCGCACTGATTGGTCGCGAGCTAAAATCGATAAGAGTAGAGAAGATGGAAATGACGTGATGGTGTGGCAATTTTTTTTGTTAATGCAGTAACTCGAGTTTTTAACACGTCGATAAGAGTACAGACCATGAAGAACTGTCGTCGATTTGTTAAATTCCAAGTTATCACAATACTTTCGTTACTCATTACCAGCGGCTACCGTACCTTTAGTATAAAATGAAGGCGACCACTCATCACTGACAGCGTAGAGAAAAATTATAGTAAGGTTTTTTCTCTTTCAAGAAAGCCAAATTTTTGCATTTACATGGGCAAGTTTAGAAAACCTTGAAAACCAGCACAACTACAATAACAGATTCAACGACTCTGCAACTGCATGACATTTTTGCTGTCGTCGTCGTCGTAGTGAAAAGGGAGCTTACGCAACCACCACCACGATGAAAATGAATTTGTGTCCTTTCAAACTTTATCGCGTCCATTTGAACTCGCTCAATTTGTCAAATGTAGGCGAGTTTTCCCGCAGTGGAATTCTTAAAGGACTTTATCCAGGTTCAAAAAGAGAGAGGAAAATTCGTCGTCAAATGTTAACGTCTTCTGTAAAACGTCGCATTGGGAGGTTTCACATCGTAGTCGTCCAGTGAACGTGAAAGAAATGTACTAAAAAGCGTGATGCACGTGCAGAGCTGTTGTTTTGCTCATAAGACCAATTGTTTTTTCACGTCGTTGTCGTCGTGGTGGTAGCTTAAGCTCGATAATGCTAAGTTCCGATTACTGACTGCAAAGAAGTGTCATAAATTCTTCAGTTTATGCTTCCTTACCTGTTCTATCCGGAGCTGGTGATTCCGTGGCAAGCTGAGGTAAGTGATGCGAGGGAGGTTCATTATCTGACGAAGGTTTAATTCGTTGCTAAACAAGCAAGGAAAGAAAATAATCTATTAGAGTTACTGAATGCATTAAATGAAGGCTACGGAGAAGTTCTTGTCGTTTAAAATACTGTGCTGTTATCGTCAAAATCCTCGTGTAGCCCTTTGAAAAAAAGCTACTGAACAGAACTTTCCTGTGGTGCTGTTTATCGTGCTGTACAAGGCGGTTCTAACTTTTGAGTCTGTGGACGAATGCCTATAGGGTGACCGTTCAAATGAAAGCTACTGAACGGTACTCTCTGGTGTTACTGTTTATTATGCTGTACAAGGCGGTTCTAACTTTTGAGTCTGTGGGTGAAATCCTATGGTGTGACCATTCAAATGAAAGCTATATAAGGAGTTCTTTCCTATAGTGCTGTTTATAAAAATATATAAGGTGGTTCGAATTTTTGAATCTGTGGATGAAATTATTGTATTAAATGAAATGTGGAACTTTTGAGAATTTCTATTGTTGAAACTCTCGCGTTTGGTTGAAAGAACCTACCCTTGTTCTTCTCGTCTTAACAGCAGGAGCTCTCATTGGTTCATAATCATCAAAATATGCATGTGCCAGAAGCTCGGCACAAGTTAGCCGCTGTTCAGGATCCATTTCGAAACACCCCTAAATGCAGATAAAATAACAGCAAATCAATTACTACATGTACTCTTTCAACCTTTAACTATTGATGCCACAACACCATTGCACTGGAATTCAGTCAACGAATGTATATCCACGTACCTTCATAAAATTCATAGCTGTGCTTGGTAGCTTGAATTTAGATTCTAAAGGGTCCTGAAACAAAATCAAATTGCCTCAATACTGTGCTTGCATCCTCTGCATACACTGCAGCACAAGAACACCAAATAATTGACACTTGTACTTCTTGGTTCAACTTTTCTCCTACAGTAATAAAAGTTGTAAAGCTGCAGCCACGAGAAAACAGGTCAAGTGCTACTGAATGTAAGTTGTTGCAAACTTTCTTACCATTTCTTTTGGCTCTGGTATTGTATATCCATGATAAAATTTATTTTCTCTGAATATCTTCTTTTGCTTCTCAGTAAGATCACCTGCAAGTGCATTCCAACAAAACATGCACTTATTAGCATATATGCGGTAGTTAATGGCCTGTGTTCACTTAAAAGAGCAATGAAGCCCTTATTAAATTTTTTGCCTTGCCAACGTGTTTCTTAACCCTTTAATTAAGTCCCAATATCCACATACAAATTCTCCAAACTGGTCTCCATACATTTCCATAAAGAATGAGTAAAGAGAATTTTATAAAACATAAAATATGCACTTTAACCTCAGGTGATTACTTTATCCATTCTCACAACCTATTCTCTTGATTGTTTACTGTTAGAAGAAAATTGATGAGACTCTGGGACTTAAAGGGTTAACCAAGAAAAACACTATTTTGCAGGACTGTCACAGATTCATCAGTGTTTTACTGTAAAGCGCTATCTGGAAGGTGAAAGGTTCAATTTCCACTGGGGGTTCACATTTTTTTGCAGGCATTTCTGTGTTGTACCTAACATTCATTTCTAGTTTCACCACACTTGGGTGATTGATCATCATTATCATTTTTCTTTTCATTATTAAAAAAGGTATAAAGACAAGATTGGGGGAGTCCAGTATTTCAAGAGACCCAAATTATTTTCAAAACAAGTTCAACAGTTTCGATCACAGTCACTCTTTTCACAAGCATTCATGGCAGTGCAATTTGAGTACAATGCCAGATCCCCAATACACATAAAACCCTCAGTTACACTGTACATGTATTCAGTACTATACATGTACTTTATAAATACCTAATGTCTTTCTGATTAAGTGTATTTGATCAAGATCTGATCTGCCTGGCCATAATGGCTGCCCTGTTATAAGCTCGGCAAATACGCATCCTATCGCCCACACATCCACTGGGAAGCTATACTGTACATCGCCAACAAGAAGCTCTGGTGCACGATACCACCGTGTTGCCACATAGTCTGTACACTCATCATTTTTTGCTAAAAATCCAAGAAAATAAAGTAATTAGAGAGAGGTTCCATGATATATTACAAGCATTGCAAATCTTTTAACAAGGTGCCATACTTCAATTCAGAGCCTGTTGTTTTGGCTGAAAGAATTTGCTAAAAAAAGACATCCAAGGTTTACATTAAAACTAATGGTGACTGTTCACTTGACATTGAGGCACAATCAGTTTTTAACAGTTTGTCAGCTATAACAGAAAGTAACAATACAAAGGGAAGTTGTTTATTTATTAGTTATGGGAAAAAATAAAGAATGGGCACCATTTTCTCTGTGGTGCAAATTTACTTCATTTTTGCACAAGCTCCAATTTTTTTTGTACTTGCCCCATTTTAAGGACACACTGGGTGTTGTGACACTGCAACATGTCTTGGTGACATATAACTCTGTACAGGTCAGGAGATAAGCTGCCTAAACAAGTTGCGTGACAGTTGCAGTGACAAATTGCTTTGTGTGAACTGGAAAATTTTTGTGAAAATCTTTGTCTCAGCAACAGAATTTTACTGCAACAAATCGCACAAATTCAGTCTGATTCGATTTTGTGAGACTTGTTGTGGTGACAAAATTCTGTTGAAGAGACAAAGATTTTCACAAAAATTCTCCAGTACAAACAAAGAAAATTGTCTCTGCGATATGTTGCTGCAACTTGTCTGTTTCAATATAAAGTCAACTCACTTAAGATTCTGGCAAATCCAAAGTCACAGAGCTTTATAACACCATCTTTAGTAATAAGAATGTTTTCAGGTTTTACATCTCTGTGGACACACTGAAAAAAGACACAGAAAATACTTAGCATGAAGCATGCCTAGGAGTATTTTTGCCCCCCCCCCCCCCTCTAGAGGGGATAGTCCATCTCAGGGCTACCTCCCAGCAGTATATCACCAGTAAGGAAACAACGTGATGGGCAAGGCTTGAACTCCACACCTCCAGGTCCAGAATTCACCATGCTACCACACGCCTGCATCAAAGATAGAACTCCAAAGTTATTTTTAAGACTTTGAGGCCCTGCAGTTAATTCACTGAATTCAATCATAAATTCAATTATTGAATTCAACTAATTAAGTTCATGAGAAGTATGGTGTCTGACACGTTTCAAAAGTGGATTAATTGGGTCAGCTCAGCCATTCTTTACACCTGGCTCAGCCAAGAATAATGGCTCTGGACCGGCATTGATTTAGAGGTTGGACTTCACAAGAGCCAAACCAAATGCATCCTCTCTTAATCTTAGTTCAGAATAAAGATTGGCATCAGAATAAATTCAGCTGGACTAACTTGGAATTTGAAGTATAGCGTCTGAACCTAAGCGTTTGTCTAGCTGTGAATTGAACCCTTGCCTACCATGCCACAGTCAGAAACCCAACAAATTGAGCTAACTGTGCGGCTCATCATAAAGGAAATTACCCGGGGAGGAGAGGGGGTGCTATGACCTGTACAGGGATGTGCTGTTGGACAGGGTATGGTTTTTTCCCCTCTGTCCTAAACAGGGTACATAATTTCCCAACTGTCCTAAACAGATTCTGTTGAAATCATAAAAAGGGTATTGCATGCGCAATTGATTTGATTTGGTTGATGAAATTTGTTTGTAATTCCAAGCAAACAAACCGTATTATTTAATATAATGTGTATTTGGTCTATTGCAATTGCCAATAAATGGCTTTAAAACAAGACAGCCCGTATTTTGTCCTAAACAGGGTCATAAAATTGAGGTTGTTGTCCTAAACAGGGTGTGTATTATTTTGTGGATTTTTTTGTCCTGAACAGGGTCAGGGTTTCAAACCCTCCACAGCTCACCTTTTCCCAAATATTGGTGGAGTACTTCCCCCCGCCCCCCACCCCAAGGGAAACTATTTCCCTATTATCTGTGTTTGCAAGTACATTTCACACTAAAGTACAGTCTGCAATGTACACATTTTTACACCTTGCAGTAAAAAATATGTCACCATTCTCAAAATTTCCCTCTTTTCAAAACATGCTGTAACCTTAGAAACCACTCACTTTATGTTGATGACAAAAGTTAACTGCTTGAAGAGTTTGGTAAATAATACTCTTGACCATTTTTTCTTCCACCCTACAAATAAAAAGGAAACAATAAAGTCAATCAAACTCAATTTCCAAGCTTCTGCTAGTATCCAAGAGAAAGATTTGATACCATGAACTTCATTGGAATGCAGTTTAATTCTCACACACGTTTTCTATGAAAGATCACTCCCAGGCAAATGAATTAAGAAAAAGAAAAATCTTACATGCATTTTATTTCATTTCAATCGTTTCCATTTCTGTTTTGTGGCAGTAAAAATTTAACCCTTTAAGTAAATGGCACTGCTTGTAGCCAACTCAGAAATTGTATGCAAATTATAAATATTTGGCAGAGGTGTCAGCCCAATATCATCCAGGGCTTTTGATATTTCTTGCAAAATCCTGCGAAATTCACAAAAATATGCGATATATTACCAAATACATGTCGGTACAACATATTTGATACTTATATTGGCTACTGGACCTGTTTTAATATTCACCTCAAACGTCCAAATTTATCTCGAAACTTTGTCACTGCAATGAGCAAACAATGTCCCAAAACTACCAGGCCTGCATTATGTTGCAAAAAGCTGGGCACTAGCCATGGTGTTATTATTGTTGTGAGAGCAAATAATTATCTCTGTTCCAAAAACCTTAACAGTGCTGGTCAGATTGATTTTAGTGAAATTTGCCCAAAGCATTGCAATGAAATTGGCTGTTTTTCACCCATTGTTTCTTGGCGAAATTTGCCACAAAAATTTCTCGCGAAATTGGCCAATTTTTTTGCAAATCTGCCCCAAAAATCTCGCAAAATTTGACTTTTTTCCGCAACATATCAGGAGCTCTGATTACCTGTGAGAGAGCCCCTGTCCTAAACAACCCCAATCGTAGGTTTTTCACTGTTTTTTTTTTTACAGTAGATTTGAACCTACCCTCTTGGATGGGCTTCAAGCTCATTCAACACCGTATGATCACAGTACTCAAACACCATGTGGATTTTGTGCTTTCTTCTAAATACCTCCAGTAAGTTTACAAGATTTGGATGCCGTAAGTTCTAATAAGGAAATAAAAAAGAGATTTTTATTTCCCCTTGAAAAATCGTGACACAGGAGAATAAATTTCAACCAAAACGATAAGAAGTGAGATAGATGCTTTGACAACCATGGATTAATTATTGATTGACAGCAACTGTTCATTTAAGGACCTACTGTACCACTACCAAGTACAACTGTAGAATTACTGGGGTTATATATGTTCAGTTTAAAACCTATAATCCTTTATTTGCTTTGTGTAGCAAAAAAAACATCAAGAATTAATCCTCATTGACAAGGTGAAATAAATGTAAAATAGATGAGTAGACTTAACTCAGCTTAAATTCTTTTGCAGAAAAATTCTACTGGATTTTCACAGCTTAACATTCCTTCCCTTGGCAGGCTAGAGGTTTAGTACCGGTTACAATGTGCTAGCAACCAGCAAACAAGGGAAGAAATTGATGTATGGTAATAAAATTTCTGACAAGAGAAACAGACTTCCACCTAGAGGTAAACTTATAAATTATTAAGATGTTCTACCAATTAACACGAACAATTCAATTCACCAGAAGAAGGAAGAAAATTTCAGCTCATACCTTGAGCATTCCAACTTCTCGCATCGCGATTTTCCTGATCATCGGGTCATCTTCGGACTCGACAAATTTTTTGATCGCCACGATCTGTCCATTTTCTTTATTTCTGCATTTGAAGACCACTCCATAGGATCCCTCACCGATTTTCCCCAGTTTTTCAAATTTATTCATTTGTAAAACTTCGATCTGCTCCGCGAGCCGTTGAGCTCGCCTGTAGTATCAGTAAAATATTATCAACCAAACGAAGTCAAAAAGATAAGACTTTCAACGAAGGAGGACGCAGATTGTCCTATATCGAAGGTAGAAACAAAACCAATTAATGAACGGATACGATTCTCTTTTGCGTTTCTAAGCGGCGCAATCAACACAAAAACACAAAAACGTATCGCGCCATAATAAACTATAATCCTTGGACAACAGCGAGTACTCGACTTACTCTTTTTCACAAAGCCACTCATCAATTCGCGCCAAATAACGCCTCCTCATCCAAGATTTCCCATCATTTGAAAAACAAAGCAACGGAGCCCGTTACTTGGCTGAAATCCAACTCGTTACTTACAAGGAATATACCAATATATCATCACAAACTTTCATTTAGCAACTTCAATCAAGGAATAATGTCGTGACGCAAAGAGCTCAAAGCGCGGCTCCTTATTGGGAAGTCGCCATGACAGCAAATCACGTGCTTTAAATTTAAAGGTCCGCAAGAGTCTTTGCACACACAAAATTCAAGCAATTTCATTTTTTTTTAAGAATCTTCAATCTTGCCAGGGTTAGGTCAATCCACTTTAAAACATTTGTTATTTTTCTGTTCGAGTCAAAGCCGGATCAAACAGAAATATAATATGTTAACCAACACTGTAGCAAAACGGTTTTATTTTTAGAGTGGTTTTCGTTTGAGTGTCGTAAAACCAAAAACAAAGAATTACTCTGGCCAATCACATAGGACACAGACAATACATTGAACCAATCAAAACTCGAAGTAATTACATGTGGCTGACGCAAAGCGCGGGAAAATGCATGCGAGCGCGTCACAATTGGCTTTGGTTTTACTTCTGATTGGATGAAAAGGTGGCGCGAGTCTTTTAAGCCAATCGCATCGTGTAGAAAGTGCAAAACCAATTACTTTTCGACACTCAAATGAAAACCGCTCTAACTTTTGATAACAATCCATAAACGGCAAGCGCGTAGTTTTTCGTTACAACTATTAAATCAAATTCTTCCCCCATGGTTCATTTAATTCTTTTTTACAATATTTTTTTTACTACGCACAATCCATTGAATATCATCTTAAGGCGTTTTGCGTGTCTATTACTATCAAAAATGATAATGGATTGATCGTTTTATGGCAAAACTAAACGAAGTATTGGAAAAGGATCTGGATCGCCTTGAATTAGATTTGAATTCCGTTTCTTACATCTACAAATATCAGTCCTCGAGGTAAAACTGTTTTAGACTGATCGAAGCAGACGGTACATGACATTCCACCTCTTCGTTTCGACCGACCACACCTTGCATCGCGCGAGATTCGAGCAAGGAATCAACAAATGTACGTATAGGCTCGATGTTACGAGAAACGAGAAAGCACAGCGATCTTTCATTGTGTATATTAAATCATTGAGATTATTTTCGGAGAACTCTACTGATCCCATTCTGTTTATTTAAAAACTTCCTTTTGATCCACGAAACTTAACATGCACCTGTCAGGTGACCTGCTGTGGGTTAATTAAACCACAAGCAGCTAAAGCCCAATTATTGACGCGAAACTTTAGTCAAAAGTGTTAGCCATTGTTTTTAAAACCACGCTTGACCTCAAAACAAATCACTTTATTTACGCCAACGCCTTGAAGTGTGTATTTTCGCTGTGAAGAATCGTAGGCGGCGAACGTAATCGAAGTGATCTATTTTGCAAAATGGGTTACGTGACAAATATGTTTATTTCTCGAGTAGATCACAACCTCATTTGTGGGATATGTACAGGAGTGTTTAAGAAACCAGTAGTGACGCATTGCGGACATACATACTGTGAAGAATGTATCGAACTTTGGGTGACTGACGCGTGCGCTAAAAAGGGGAAAACGTGCCCTGAATGTCGGCAGGAAGTGAGTCTCTCTGGAACCGCGCCTGTATTAGCGTTGAGAGGAGTGATTGAAGGGCTTTCGGTCGAGTGCCAGAACTCTGCTAAAGGCTGTCAAATGGTTTTGAGACTAGGTGGTATGGAAAGCCATTTAAAGAACTGTGGCTACACTCTCGTCAAGTGCTGCAGTTGTCTTGAAATGATTCCACAAATTCAACTGCACCAGCACCAAAGCAAGTTTAAAGTTGGTCATGAAAGCTCGTTCGATAGTCATCTTAAAACGGAAATAGCAGTGTTGCAAAACGAATTGGCCAAGACCAAGAAATCCCTACAAATAGCCGAGGAAACGATCAAAAAACTTCAGCGCAACTTACGAGATTTGAGAGTCAAAACACGAATCAGGCCAATCAGAGCGAACGAGGAACTTCATCCGCCCTGGGATTCGGATTACGGTTACGGATATTCGCCTCGGAGTGTCATCGAACTGGCTAGTTTTATTTCCCGGTTTCTCTTCGAAAGACCTCCCTACGTAGACCCCCAACGAATTTTCACTTGTCTCAATCGTTGCTATGACTACTTTCGTAATTCCGCGGCATTTTGGCAAGATGTTCATATGCTTCTTGCGACAGCTGCTGCCAGCGATTGGTTCACGGATCAACAGCGGGAAGTGCTGATTTCGTGGCTAAAAAACCTAGCACGAGAAAAACTTCTTCTTATCTGAGTCGGTCCGGTAATAATTGCAATCATTTCTGCGAAGTTTTAGTTGCTTTAATTTAACCTGGCTTCAAAGCATTAAAGTCGTTTTAAATAAAACTTATTCGGAACTGCATGGTAAAACCGCTGTCGATACTGAGTAAACTTAGTATGGAAATTAAAACGAATCTTTCGCCCGCTCTGATTGGCTATTGTTTATATTCAAATGTTGTGTTAGAGCATTGTACGTTAGGCTTCATAATTGGAGCTTGCGCTCTGTACACAACTAGATTTTTACAGATTTTGCTCCTAAAAAAGAGGCATTTTAATTTTCTATCGGCACTGCCTAATTTTTTCATAAATTATGCTTTTTTGGAAAACATGCTTAAGTTATAATAGCCAAAATCTTTGTGTTTTGGACCATTATAAAATTCACTCTAATTATATATGGCTCTTGTTATGCGACATAGACCAGCACGTGGAGATTTCTGGGTCACTTCAACTCGCATCCAGATCCCTATGAGGGTAGTGTCTTCAAGCGCAAATGGCAACTGATAAAGATCGACCCCATCTAGTATCCAACGTATATACAAACTAAATCAGCAGACAACTGATTTGAACAAGAACACTGCAAATGTGCTTTTGCCACAAAACAAGCTAAATTTGCTGATTTTATATGCTGGCAGTGCTTCAGTTTCAAAATTAAAGAATTATATTGAAAACATGACGAGTGAAAATGTCTGCTTCTTATAACCAATAACAGCGTGCCACAAATTGTGGTGGCACAATCGGTCAAAGCCTACGCACACTCCAGCCTCGTACCCAGGCCTGTTCGCGCTATCCGAGTGACCAGAGGAGGCTTGGAACCAAGCGAATTTTCCCGACAAGCTTGACAGGTGACGTCACATCCGAAATCGCCGAGGACGACTGGGAACGAGGCAGCGCACACTCTACCTTTCCTTCCCAATACACCCCTCCTTACTCAGTTACGAGGCACGTAAGGTATCGTGGGAAGGGTTTATCCCAGTGCTCCACGTTTCCTGTTTTCCGCGCTGTAAGTGGCGCTTATGTAGGGACCAGCAGGGCACAACTCGCTTCATAGAGAATTTTGTTTCGTATTTTGCCCAAGACGACACGAATTTTTACCAAATTTTTCTGACAAAAAGAATGAAAAAATAAATTGACTGAAAGAATAGAACCAAAACGAAAAAAAAGTAGTTTAGCAAGTATAGACTGAGATTCCCCTTCGCAGGCTGCGCGGGACATTTTTTTCAATCTATAATTAAAAAAGACAAATCTACCCGTAAATTCGATGCTAAATAAATACTTATTCGTTATTGCATAAAGAATTGGCACTAATGAAGGCAGAACCAGACAAATGGTTGCCTTTGGGGAGCAGATCTTTTTCGGCTCTTGTTTCACCCGCCGAGAAAATGCGGGAAGTAGACACTTTTTTCAGCTCCTGTTTCCTCCGCCGAGAAAATGAAGGGAGCAGACGCTTTTAAAGGAAAGATATCATTGACCATCCACTGATTATTTACCACGATGGATGCCATTTGAAGAAATTTGCTCAAAACCCTGCTCGACGGGACGGGTGACAAGGACTGCAAAGAGATTGTCAGAGCTATCGATTCTGGTGGACAAAATGCACATGAACTGGGCCATGTCGATCAGTGGTGCAAAGAAGACTGCGACGCAAACAACGCAGAAGAGCTCAAAGGGGTAATGAGGGAAAAGACGTGGTGTGCAATGTTATTAATTTTATTTAGTACTATAACGATCTCAGTTTCATTTAATAGGAAATGTTCCACCGGTCATAACGAAATCAAATGCAAGGCCACGGCACCTTGACGACCATAGAGGAATATTAAAACTATAGTCGACGTTTTTCAATTAAGCTGTGGGATTTTTTCAGAGACTAGGCTTTGGGGTTTTAAAAAATTAAATATTATTCATCCTTCGTTATAAACCTTTAAGTCCGTTATTAGTTGTAAAGCCAGCGTTCTCATAATATTTGTTACCATAGAAATGTGTCTTTTTCGATAACAATTAGTTGATATATAACTCAGCTTGAATTGAAAACGATCCGCATTGAAAGTATACAATGAAACCAATTTGAAGTTTAAACGATGCAATATTTCATGAAAAGAACAGTACTCTTCGTTTGGTCCGGATTTGGCGCTTTTTTCTTGATCGCTCAAATAGGAATTTTTCACGTTACTCTTCCATATGATGACAACAGTATCACTAGCAGAACTGGGGTGAAGACTCTGCTAAAGAAATTCCCCAAAATTCCCTATCTGGAAAGAGGTAAGCGGCTTCAGTTTCTTCCTTTATCTGAACTGTAAACAACTGATGACGAGTTCAAAATTGAATTTGTCTTGCATTATTATTTGATATTTGTGAGCTAAAAGTACCGTCCCCTTTATTAGGCCAATTATTTATACTTTAGAGCAAAAACGAAACGTGTACATATGGGACATTTATCCATAACTCCATTCGACAATTTATTGACACTGTATCTAATTTTGCTCCCGGTGATTTTACAGTAGTGGGCTTGGTGTCCTAGCCTTTGAGTGAACGTGAGGCTGAGGTTGACCTCGTTTTGATACAAACCTCCATCCTCCCCTAATGAAAATTTTGGAAATACTAGTTAGCATAACAACAACATGATTTACATAATAAAGGAACAGGGATTGTATCAAAACAAGGTCAACTACGATCCAGCCTTGTTTCCAAGCGTCCTCAGGCAGCCACTTCTTGGGTCGGATGAGCATTGGTCACCCGGCCGGCCGGGTGTCAACAACACCAAGAGAAAAACAGTCTTTATTGCTGGTTTTCTCATTCTCTCCGTGCGGGTTTGAGGTATTTTTTCACGGTTAACAAATTCCACATTTGCCGCAACTATAAAATATATAGCATAAAAATGTGACCCGAGAGGGCCTCAAATGGATGAATTAGTACACATACACATACTGTTAAACTTAAGAAATATTAGAGAATCCAAAATGAATTGGGTACCGTTTTATCAAATCCTTTTTGGATCATTATACGTTGCTGGGAAACTTCCCACCTACCCCTCCCCTAAAATAGTAAGTGTGAAAAAAAAAAATTGTGAGCGCTATACACTCTTCCCTTGGTCAAAGGACTGGGTACCAATTGGAAAGAGCGCCTCTTGGGCCAAGCTAATGCGAAACCTTTTTTGTGAAAATGAGTTTGATTTGCTTGGAATTGAAAAAAAAAACCTTTTTCATTAAGGGCACTTGCTCTCGTCTTAATATAGAGGCTCAGGGAACTCACCGTGGCGTGGCCTATCGGATAAAAAACAACAACTAATAACAACAACAAAAACAAGCCAACAAATAACAAAAAACAATAATCAGTTCAGACCTACGTGATAACTAGACTAGAGATACACTGGCGAGCCTTCAATAGATTAATAATGAGCTGTAACCATAGATATATGGTCAAATTTAGAAATATCTTTATTGTTTTCCTCAAACACGACGCCCGTAGTTACAAATGACTGTCAAAATGACTTGGCATTAATAGATACCCTCTGAAATGAAAGCCAGAAGGATCTTCTCGAGCAAAACTGTAATTTTCATTTGGTCTATTCTTGCCCTGTTCTTTTTCACAACTCAAATAAGTATTTTCAATATAACGTCCCGTGTAGACGAAAAAAAGGTACCTTTTAAAGCTCAAAAAAGCATTGCGGCGAAGATACAAGCACAGATATTTTTCAAAGGTAAGCGAGGATCTTTTATTTCAAACGTAGTATGTCAATATCAGTTGCCCTTTTTGTCTTTCCTATCTATTTGGATGTAAAATACATCATTTATCCATACGAGTTCTTCGTTGCTGCAGTTCATATCCTGTCGTGTGATCGACGTGTAATTTACTAGGCGTATTGTGTTTAAAAAAAGAACACTAAGCCTCTTACAGTTTTATTTTTTTTAATATCCATCATTAAAGTGAATTCGAATAACTCGTTTCTTATGTGCTGCGGCGCACAATATTGCTGTGACCAGCTTTTGTATTCACGGGAAATTCACGTTGGAAAGTACTGCACTTTTCCAAAACAAATGGTACTTATCTGAACCAAGAATATTCTGTACGAGGCAAATTAAGTAGTACTTTTAAATATATTTGTCTTTATGCTGATTTTTGTGATCTTTTCAGTTTACCACAGCCGGACGAAAATTGCGGCAACAGTTGTTTGACAATTTGTAGTTAGTGAGGAAAAATCCAGCGATTGCGACGTGCTTTTCCCAGTATTTGCACTGGTGAAAGTCCATCGTCCTGTTTAAAATCAGCAACCGACATGATTAAGGGTGTATTCCTTTCGGTGAATTCAAAAATTGGATTTCGCGTTCCTTTCGGCAAATCCAAATCCGGATTTCTGATCTGGTGAATCCTTTCTGAAAAAGGATTCTTTGGATTTGAAATCCAAGGAATCCAAATCCAGATTAATGGATTAGTGATCTACGCTGTTCCATTCACAGTGGATTCGAAATTAGTCAGACGGTATTTACCAGCGTTATTTCCAATTGAAGTATTCCCGTACAGTTTCCTAGTTGCTGCCATTTGTCGTAAAACATCAGAAAACGCTGGGAGATTGTTCCAGATACAGTAAAATATCCATACTGTCCATGTACCTAAACCATTGGTCGCTAAAGATTACTTAAAAATACAAATAAGTTAAAGGGACAAATGAACTGCTATCTTTCTACAAACTCGTTTGTAGACGGGATAGGCACTCGATCGTGTTACATAAAAAATCGAGATACGAAACTGGATCAAACTGAGCCGACAACCTTTACATAATTTTTAAACTTTAACGCGTTTCTTTCTTGATCTGTTTATGTTCCATCGTCGCTATTCGAACTGCCTACCACAAAATTCTGCACGGCATAATCTCATAATTTGCCTAACAGATGAAAAAACGTCATTTCTTGGCAGGATATCGTGCATTTTGCACGCTTTTGCGAAAGGTTATAATTACCAATGTCAGATTTCACGTTCCTTTCGAAGGCGAAATCCGGCCAATCTGGGATCAAAAATCCGTTTTTGGATTCGCTGAAAGGGACACACCCTAAGAATTTGTAGCAGTGGTTTTAGTTTGAAGCAAGCCTTCTCCGTTGTTCTTCTCATTAGCATTTAGCGATTTTCAGTAGCATATAAGAAACGAGTTATACGAATTCACTCTAATAATGTATCGGTCAAATCGAAGCTTCAACATGCCCCCCCCCCCCCGGGCAAACCCCGGGCATTTGACACCTTTGCCGTCCCGGGGAGGAGGGAATTTGATCATCAGAGTCTTCCAGGGGGTGGGGAATTTGATCCCCATGCTTTAGGGGTGGGGAATTTGAACTGCACCCTCGATTTCATGTAAAATCTTAAGCGTGGCGAGCTATGGGGGACGCGGTGTTAGAGGATTTTCGTGGAAAAGATTGTGCCTTTGTGGCCAATTGGTTACGAGGAAAGGGCTTAAACAAGCTTTGTGGCGTATTTGAAGTATTTAAATTTAAAATTTTTAATATTGGATTCAGGCTTTGAATGTATGAATGTATTTTACTGTTGTGTTTACAATGAAATACAATACCTATAGCGGCGATTCAATACAACAACATAAAATAAAATAAAAAGCTCAGGCCAACTACTTTGACCTACTGCAAGTATGTTATAATTAATAAGGTGAGCGATGATGCATGTCAGTGAAATGGTCATGATGTACTAATCTCAATAGGTGGGATCTCTTTTATAGAACGCTTCGTATGTTGCATAAGAAGGGAAAGCTGAGCATACAGTGACCTTGTAGCAGCGATTTCCGCCGCTTTGCACGAGACTTTTGTTCGTAGTAAATACGCTAATAGTGTTTCTCAGTTTTTGTTATATTTATAAAGATTTTGTTCAACAACTGAAGGCGTTTCCGCCGTCCTTCTGTCATTTTTGTGCCTGTGAAATGTCCCCGGGGTGGGGGGCATTTGATCACCTGAATGGATCCCAGTGTGGGGCATTTGAACGGCATTTTGGCCCGGGTAGGGGGGAATTTGAACAATAATTTTCAAAAAAGTCAAATGCCCGGGGGGTTGCCCGGGGGGGGAGGCATGTCGAAGCTTCGATTTGACCGATACATAAGTCAGTAAAAACGACAAGAATAAATTTCTGTTATTAGCGACTTAATGTAATCCTAGTTCAACGAGGAAGCGTCGCTCTGGATTCCCAGTTTTCCCGTGACAGCCACCTAAACGAGCTGAGATAAAAAATATTTTTTTGAAATCCTCTTTAAAAAGTAACCAAATGTCGATAGCAAAAAAACAAACAAACAAACAAAGAAAAAATCTCGAGATACCCTGCTTGACGAATTTTTTAGCCGTTATCGTGAATTTTGAAAAAGGTTCTGCCCATTGTAGGATAATAATGTTCTAGCAGCCAGCGCAGACATGACGCGTACGCGTTTTGTCAGTCTTCTTCCGTTTCACAATTCCAGGTGACTGACCCCTTTAACGCTGTCAAACCTCTCAAGCCTTTTAAATTAATTGATTTACTTATTTAGTGAAAAATCGGCACAGACGTATACGATGATCATTTCAAAAACATAATAAGCTTCTTTTGTTGAAAACGATTCGTGCGCGAGTGAAAGAGTGTTGGAAGTTGACGCCGACGACAAAGCCATTTTGAGTTTTAAAACAGTTACAACTTTTTTTAGCGAGCTTTTATAAAGTTTGGTAAATTAACAGCGGGTTGCAATTATATCAGACTTATAATAAGGTGAAAGTAATTAACAAAATAGCTTTGGCAAAAATGTAACGGCAAAAAAGCAATCTCATAATTTATGTCCTACTAAGGAGGGAACGCAAGAAGAAGAGCCGTGAAGGTCTTCTCTCTGCCCAGCACCAAGAAGTGCGATCCTTTTGGCCTGTGCCACTTTTGAACCGTAGTGCTGGCCAATGGGAACACAGCTCTGGCCGGGAAATTCTACATCAGCACGTGCCGACAGATCAAGCGAAACATAAGGTCATTTGTTTTCTTTGGTCGTGTGGTTACAAGGAAGCCGAGTGGCTTGGTTGACAAAAGAGAACGACAACAAAAGCAGATTAGGCTATGTTCATACCGTACTTGATTGCTTAACGTTACGCTACGAAAAGCTAACAGTTATGGCATGAACAGCAGCCGGCAATTATAAAAAAAAATAAAACTTAAACTGTATTGCAGCATGCCGTGCAAAAATTGACGAGTTATTTAGTTCAGATTTAGTTTCCTTGAAAAACCCTATTATTGCTCCATCTACCCTTTTTTTTCTTACTAACTTTTACATTTCTCCAAACGCAGATGCAAAAATCAACCATAGTGAAGACTTAATCACGTGTTCCATTCCAAAGGACCCTTTGTTTCCTTTATGCGAATTTAAAATACAGGTATGGAGGCCTTTATATCAAAGTTTCGATAGTGCAAAGGGTGCAAGGGAAAGGAAGGCAAGGCTTAATTTGCTGAGGAACATCCCACACACGCTGCCCGCCTCATCTTTTCTTCTTGTATGAAAGCATTCTTTAGTAAAAGTATATGTTTTGTAATGGCCTTTTAGCTTGAGCTAAGTCTGGTCCTGTCATCCTGGGGGGAAGGGGAGGGGGAGGGGTACTCAACCAAGTTTTATACGGTTATGCTCCACCCCGAGGTCCAACCCCGGACTCTGCCATATACCATTTTTAGCAGAAAAGGAACCCCTTTCGTGTACCTTCTATTGACAACTGGGCACCCCTTTCACATACTCAGTCCCCCCCTGGGACAGGCTGTAGTACTCTAAGCGAGAATTACTGAGTAATAATAATTCTGGGAAAATTGTTCCTATGCACGTGACATGCTTATGACCTATGAATTGTTGTATATCTGAACTTTTTTAAGAGGCTAAGTTTAGACAACCCCTTTTCATTTCAAATATGCTGGTGTTACACCCTCGTATGGTAGTAAATTAATGTATATGCTTTGAATTAAGGCAAAACACCTGTTCTTTCAGGAATTTCACAAGAAGTGGAACCAAAACTGCCATGGGGAGAAATACAAAGTTGATCCAAAAAATATTTGTTCTGTTATTCAGTATTTGAGCGAGGTAAGGCATCTACTCTGCACCTTTTCGTTCTAAGGATTTCCTATGATTTTAGTGGGTGAACGAAACTCACCAAGTGAGTCACATCGATTGTTATTGTTAATTTTCAGAGAGAGGCCTGGTGCCCAGTGTTGCCATGGAGAAGTGGTCACCACTCCTTGGACGTTTCAAATGGACCACCGAAAAAGGTGAAGCAACATAATTTAAGGGCAGTGAATTAACTAAGTTTACACCATTATTTCTAAAGTTGCACAATTCGTACTAATGTACAGTAGAGGAGTGACGTATGGGGACTGCTTAACGTTCTGTTAGTAAAAATTGGATTTTCCCCCCTCCCTTGGCTTCCCGCTCTCCCGCCAAACATTGAAAAGATAAAGTATTTTTTGGCAAAAAATAAATGGGGTGGGTGATCAGGAGATATCATCGAAGCCAATCAAAATTTTTCCTCAGTTTGCTTAAATGTCCAAGTGTTTTCGCGTCCTCTGTAGCTCTTTCCTTAAAACTTTACGTACTTGCAAAACATATTTTTATGACATTTCTGATTTTTGTTTCGAAGGCTACAATTCAAACCGATCTCACTGGGCTTCTTGATAAGTTTAAAGGAGAACGATTTACCTGGATACGGAACAGAATTCTTGGAACATGGCAGCATTGGATGCGAGCTGTTGGAGAGCTACAACTGAAGCCTAACTTTTCTGAAAGAAAACAAAAAAAGGTATATAATGAACGCTATTCTTCTGACCCTTAGAAACGAGCATAAAGCCTATAACGTGTGAACAAAGCGGAAGTAAAAACAACCGGAAGCGAGACGAATACTTTTTGTGATACCATCTCTGTCAGTATTATCCTAGGCTCCCTTTTTGAAATTGCCATGGAAACTCATTGCAAAGTGAAACTTAATTAGCATCGATAACGTCATAGGTCATAGTTTACTTATAAACACTAGTACCAAGCCGTTATACCTAATTAAAGATTTTTATGCCAAATTTGTTTTCAGATCCTTTTGTACCTGGCTGGTATGGGAGAGCACAAGTTCTTCTTAGACGGCGCGTTTATGGGAGGGCCGTTAGGTGAACTGGTTCAGTGGTGCGACCTGATAAGTGCCCTGTACATTTTAGGTCATGACCTCACTGTCGGTTTTCAAGTGGAAGATATTCCAAGGTAAAAGACCAGTAGAAAAGAAAACCATAGAAATAAATTATAAAATATCCGACGAAACGCGCGGTATGATTAGTCAGAACGATATTCCATGAAATTCCTCTAGCCTTATAATAATGCACGTACGCTGAAATATGATTTATTAATTAACTCAAAAAGAAATTTCAAAAAATTATCCTGCATTTCAGGGATATACAATCATTTCCTATTTGTTACAGCAAGGAGCCCAAAGGGTGACCTCCTTTAAATAACTCACATTCTTTCATGTAGACATTAACCAATCAGAGGACAGTTTAATTTCCAGCTGGCTTCTGATTGGATTAAATCTGTACAAAAGAATGTGAATAAATCAAAATCGGTCACGCCTTTGGGCTCTGTGCTGTGAGAACAATTGAGAAGTGCCACAAGTTCTCGCTTTTGGCTCGATCTACTTCCTAAAACCACTCTTGAGTCATTCCGTTAATGAAACGATTCAAAAGAATCCATCGATGCAATGCTTTCTTGTCAGAGTCACTGAGAGCGAGTAGATAAGGTGGTAGCAAAACAGTTTTGAGCGTAACTATTAAACCTTACTTAAAACTATTTTTCCTAATTAAAAAACAAATGAAAAAATTAGTGATCATTTAGGTAGCCGCTTTTTAATGTTTTGTGGTTTTGTTCCCAGTTCCCTAGTTAATCCGGCTTCTGATGGCTGCGTTCGTGAAACGTTAACGGATGGATTGGATCTTATTTTTACTGACATCATGGGAGTCCTGATAATAGCAGAGCGAAGTGGACCGGATTATTCGCTGCACAAGTTTGTATTTCTTAGAGTTATTTGCCATAGGTATTATCTTGTCTAGTCCCTGCATGGGGTCTTCACAGACCGTCTCAGTCGATTCATTTCGGTGACCTTTTCCGAGACGAACAGCGAGACAAATTCGCTGGACAACTGACGATGCCCGAAACACATAGGCCGCGCAGAATAAGGACTAGGCAACATAAGACAGAGCTTAAGATTCTAAGACGAGGACGACTACGAAAACGAGATTTTCCCAGTACTAAGTAGGGCGCGTGTGCGAGCCAACGCCATTTTGGAGGGAAAATGTGATAGCCATCGTCATTCTAGGAGTTTTAGTGAGAATGTCGTAGTGACGAAAACAAGTTATCAAATGTAAGGAATTTTACCATTTAGCGAGGATTAACCAAGCTCTCTCGCTAGCATCTTGATTTGAAGGTTGACAAAAAGTATCGACCTTGTGGTTATCCCGGTAAACTACTTCCCAGTTAAAGGCAAGACACCCTGTCCAATTCCACCTTCTTCATAAACGAAGTTTTTTATTAATAACAGGTGTAAGATGCGTGTGTTAGACTCTTTTGGGACAGATGCAGAGTTTAACTACAAACATTACAAGGGGAAGATTCCTGGTGGTAGGTCACCCTGGGGAGATATCGACCTTCAACTACCTCAGTTTATGACCATGTATCGTAAGTACCTTAGAAAGAATCTAAAAGTTTTGAAAGTAACAAAGGTTCTCACTACTACGGTGTATTGGAAGGGTCTAGCTGGGGTTCCTGCGTTGGGCACCTCTGCCCCCACCCTTAACAATGTTGTTTGTTATTGTGAAATTAGAGTTAGAATTTATTGGCAGTTCTTTCCTGTAGCCCATAGTCCAGATAACTCCTTTCTTGGTTTTGCCGTCCCACAAAGAGAACGAAAAGACAAAGGACCCTTGCAGGAGACAAACACGAGAAAAGCAGCTTTAGTTTATGGCAAAGATCCTCAATTCTGGGAGGTACGTTTGACTTCTTTAATCACTATGACTATTTCATCCTTTTCGTCATCTGGATCGCTTGAGACGTTGTGGCGAATAAAAGTATGCCACGAAACGAACTTTCCATTTTTGTCAACATTTTTAGGGGTATGGAGACTACATTAATGTAGTGAAGACTTATTTTAACGAAGTTCACGCAACGTTGGGAGGTACTGAGGTACGTAGGCAAGGCCCCCTTCACAATCATACATCTTCCAAATCGTCTGAGGTTAAACTAACTTTTTCGTTAGTATTTTTTTGCTAATGAGTCTAACCTATAACCACTATCTAATTTCACAATTCATTATATCAAACACGACATGAAGTGTTTCATCTGATGTCCAAGCTCCGAAAAGTAATATATCAAACACGAGAAGGAGTGTTTCATCTCATATCCAAACGCTGGGAAGAAATATGTCAAACAAGAGTGGAACCATTTTATCTGATATCCAGACTCTGAGAAGAGATATCACATTAATGTGAAGGAGGGTTTCCTCTGATATAGAAACACCGAGTCGTAATATGCCAAACACCAGACGGAGTGTTTTATCCGATGTCCAGACACCAATAAGTAAAATATCACCCATGTTTTTAGATAACTTAAAGCTATGGTGAGACATGTCTGCACTTCCAAACAGGTTAAAAGATTTTCTCTTTGTGCTTTTATTTTCCACAGGAAAGTCGAAAGAAATTCCGTGTGCCCGAATATGTCATCAATCATGGGATTGTTAATATAACAACACTGATAGATTTATTAGACTCCAGCAAGGTAATTCATCTGTCGTTAATTTCATTCGGAAGTCTGAGCAGCTTCAGAACTCGGTTTTCTCTAAACTGAAATTGAAAAACTTGAAACTGGTTTGACTGGCTTTTTTTTCAGGTGTTTGTGGGTCTGGGCCAACCCTATGAAGGACCAGCAGCCCTTGAGGCCTTGGCTAATGGATGTTTCTTCATTAATCCTAAGGTATCGTAAAGAGATAATGGCATCCTTACGTGTAATTTTGCTTCAGCTAGTTAAGGTCAATTAGGATACGATTACGATGATGATGATTTTGATGACGTTGGCGTTGATGATGATGACGATGATGATGACGATGACGTAACGTTGGCGATGATGATGTTGATTATAATGATGGTGATGATGATGCTGCCGCTGCTGCTGCTGCTGCTGATGATGATGATTGGGCTAAACGAGCAGAAATCACTAGATTATGCCAAGAGCCTGCCAAGACACTTAAACGGCGGGTTGCTGTAGTAACAAGTGCCAATGTCATGAATGATAGGCTCTGGATGGGCAGAAACTTTCAAATTTTCTTTCCAGTTTAAAATGGTAACAGACCAGATAAGTAATGCAGGTCTCCTCAGAAAAAGGGCAGACTAAATGTTTTATTTCTTTTCTGAATGGATGCTTGATTTTTTGCTTTTCAGTACGTGCCACCTCTCGATCGCACAAACTCAGACTTTTTCGCTGGAAAACCCTTTAACAGAAAGGTGACTAGTTACTGTTTCACGGAGACGTGTTAAAGTTGTACTTCAAATAATTGTTTCATTTAGACACATTTCATCCCCATTAGGGAAAGGAAGTGAGTGCATGGCATGATATAATGGTCACGTTTTGGTATTAAATTTGAATGAGTTCATAAAACCAGAACTACAATTACAATATATGTTATCTAACTTTTAACATCGATCATTTTCAATCACTCAGATTACATCTCAAAATCCGTACGCGGAGGTGTTTGTTGGTAAACCTTTCGTTCAGACAGTGGATATCCATAATTTAACAGAGGTGGAAGAAGCTTTGAAGGAAATCATTAGTACAGAAGTAAGGAAACAGTTGCTATTAATCTTTTTTTTCTATGTTGGATCAACTTTTTTAATTTTTTAAATGTAGCAAGATAGTTTTCATATTTTGTCATGCCGCCCATAATGAACTGTAAGTAATGAAAGCAAACCAGTTGGTCTACCAAACTATTCTTGTGGGAAATGAAATGCTGTGATGGAAAAGAACTGAGTTGTAGGACCATGGTAAATTGTAGCCAAAGGGGTTTCATTGAAATTGTCAAGCTATTATTGTTGTTGTTCTTCTGTTTGGTTGAGGAGGCACAGCGGGGTCGCAGCATGGAGGTCGGCATAGAGAGGAGAAGTCTGTGCGTCACGTAGCAAAATGTCTGGATCTCAACAAACTGTGTTCCTGCAGATGTGGACGAAAAAAACTAAAAAATCGACATGTATGACTTTCCTGTTCATGACTACACTCAGGAACGAAATGGTAGCCCGTACGTTTTATCCATCGTTCGACATACAAATCGCTGTCTCTTTCAAGAAAGATTGTTGAGGTACAGACATTTTGCTACCATGGTAACATGACGTCATTCTTCTCCTCTCTACTTTACATTATTTGAATTTGAGGCAATCCCATAGCGGGGCGAAGAAGAGTTTAGTCCTCGCCTGCTCAAAACTGCTCTGTTCTGCTCTGCTCTTGAAAACTACACCTGATTTTCATTTCAGAAAGAGCCTCATCTACCATATGAATTTACTCATGTTGGAATACTGGAAAGAATTAATGCTTATGTTGAAAATCAGGTAAACATAACGTTCTCAAAAGTGATAAATTACATTCTGTCCTTCATTCTTCAGGCATGTTGGCTACTTCTAATCCAAATCCAAATGTTTCAGTTTCTTATCTAAGTGCAGCGCAAAATTCCTGTCAGAACTTGGAAACGAGTTAACCAAGCTTTAAGCTTTTACGTTACTGCAAAGAAAAGGGGAACTAGACTACGAGTTGAAAGACGAGAAAGCGTAATAAAGGAAGAACTGAATACCGGATTTTTTTACCTTTACAGAAGGAAAAGAGATAAGATATCAAGAAAATAATCTTGTTTTCAACAGGACTTCTGCAAGCCATCCAGATGGCCGCCGTTGAGTGAATTGAAGATGACGCTTGGAGGGGTGGGTGAATCGTGTCTTGAGACCTGCCACAAGAAAAAGCTGATATGCGAACCACAGTTCTTTGTGTCCTTAAATACAAAAGCAACACTTCTTCTAAGGTAAATGAAGCGCTGCTAGGCATCTTTGACTTTAAGGGGTTTATTATATACAGAAAATTCCAGACCAATTGTAGTATAGAAAACCGCCGTAGAGTTCTGTCATGAATAGCCCATGTTCGAGTCATGTTAGAATTTTAATATATCGAACGTGGGCGCTTGACACATTTTAATCCCGGCCGCTCTTACACTCAGTAACAACACATTTCGCGCGCTCTGTCATTTTTATACGTCAGTGAATGCAAGTCACGGAAAACTGCTGTACGCTACACCATTGCCGTGATTGGAGATTATCCGTTTGTTTTTTTCCCCTGACCCTCCTGGGACTGATAAATTAAAGTACGTACAGACATTAAACTTGTCTCTATCTCATGTTTTAGTCTATAATGAAAGTGGTGAAAATCCCTTTTCTTTTTCATTTTAGGGCTGGCTTTGAGTGTGGATCTATCGAATCCCTCGAAAGCCTAGTGGCGCCATCATTGAACACGACAAACAACATCTGTCTTCTACAGAGCCAACCACTGCTCTTCAGTTGCCGAGCAGCCAGGCCTAGTGTGATCCGAGTCTGTCCCTGTCGTTCGTACCGAGTAGAACAAGTGGCTTTGTGTGAAACATGTTAGCGTTCGCCTATAGAGTGTTTTACTCACATGGCCAGCATCTATACGAATTTATTGAAACCAAAGAAGGCGTTTCCATAACAAAAGAGCTCAATTCCCACAAGATTTTTTTGGAAAACCAACGTCACCAACATGGCGGCCCTTCCATTGTTTTGGGACACCAATATGGCCGCCATGGCGTCATGTGAAGACGATCTATAGATTGGAGGTGTGCTATAATTTGGGCCTTAATGTACGATCGTTTCCTAGGAAAAGAGTAGGCATGAGGCCGAAAAGCTAAACCCTCTCTGTTTATGACTCGTGACAAACTGACAAATGTATAGTTTGCTGCTATCTTCAAGTTAAAGAAAAAGTCGAGCTTGCCTCAACGTAAATATATATTTCCAAACAAGCAACACCGCTTCAGAAAGCACGGTGCTTCCATTCACTCCTTGACGGTTTACATGACAAGATGTCAACACACAACAGGCCGAAATTAAATTAAAATTTTTATACAAACAGACTTTATTTTGACTACGATAAGTTATTATAATTATCCCAATTTAAAGAATATATTGATTAAAATTACTGAAAAGAAATAAAGAAATTTTCGAACAGGTATTCACAGGCTGACATGACGATCCTTTGAAGTGTTTCTTCTTTACTATGCTACTATTTCGTCTTCGTTTCTTTGCTACTCTCTTTCTTTCTTTCTTTTTTTTTCTTTTCGTTATCAAGAACGGTAAAGGTATAAAGTCGAAAGTGAACACTATTTTTGGACGGATGAAGGTTTAATGGTTCAATTTCTTAATAACCGTGGCTACATGCATTCTCTTGGTGCATATTTTCTGAGTCGAGTCTTCGGCGATGGTAAATGGTGTTGAAACCATGGCCAGCATTCTTACGCATTGGTCAGGTTTCTAACTTATTCGTTCCGAAATAGTTTCGTTAAAAATCATCTCAACTTCTTTGAAAGCATCCTGGGCTGTGCGAGAATATTAAGTGAAATATTTATGTGGCACAACCAAAGCAGAAAACGCCCACTACAAACGCGAGCACATGAACTCATCCACCCACGAACAAGGTTAAACAATGTAGAACTTGCTTTTTTTACGCAAGTCTCTCGCTCATTGTCAGGGCCATTTGAAGATCCCAAATTGAAATCCAAACTTCGCAAATGGAACGGGGTGAACAAATCATATCTCATTTGGGTCGAGCCATGAATTATGTTCGAGTGACCCACATGGGAATTTCGACTATGGAGCAACTCCGTTTCAAACGTCGAGCTTTTCATGTGCCGAATCTAATGCATAAATTACTATAATTCATTTTGACTGATAAGCACTGTGAATCTTTGTAGATCTGAAAATGAATTGAGTCCGACTAATAAAGTTTGACGTCTGAATCAGCCGTCGAACTTATATCATTTGGGTAGACCAAACAGGTTAAGTTCCGTACACTAAGGTATAAATTTCGACGTTTGAAACAGGGCCTCGGTTAAACACCACGTTAAAGCCATTTTACAAGCTTTTAATTTCTTAATTTGGTCAAACCTAATTTCTTAACAGTGTTTACTATAAGCATACTACATGCTACAAAAAATATTATTATACTTAACATATCACCAATGGACGGGAAAAAAGCGATGATAAAAAAAGTATATTAAAAAGTTCTAAGTTCAGATTTAGAAGAAACCTTTAGGAAATAACCCTTTTATCAGTTGTAGGTAATGTTTTAAGTTACAAACCAAAAACGGCATTGAAATAAAACCTCATTTCTTGTCATTTGTATCGTGTACAATGAATGTGGGTGATTCCTAAATTTTTGAATTGTAATATTTGGCAAGCTAAGCGTTGCCAGTGTTATCATTTGAATTACTGGCAACTAAAAAGTTAATTGCAGATGTACTGTTAACTGGACCTGATTTCCCAATAATGAATATTTCAATGTGGGTCTAAGATCGACATTTAGTAAAATAGACAAAAAGGCTTCGAAAGAAATATAGATTCCTTTTCAGTTATTTTGAGTCAAGCCAACAAAAATGAATTCGGGTTAAAACCATTTACTGTCAAAGTTATTGTTGTAATGAAGAAGAAGGGACTTACAATTAAATATTATAAGCCCACCAATTAAGAGCACCTATTGATAAAGAGGGCTCCCTGCTAAAATATCGTTTTGGTTATACACTGTTACATTTTTGAGTGTGATGGCAAGCTATCAGAAAAAGAATGCCATGTCATTTTAAAACTGGTTTTGATTGCTCTTTTAAGAGGCCTTAAAATGAGTTATTGAAAAAACCTGGCCTTGAAATATTTTGAGTTTGTCTCTCTAATATCCACGGTATATTGCCAACGCTGTCCAATATACAAACAAATTTAGAGCACAGCGTAATGAGTAATTTGCGGGATAGAAGCGGGGTACACTGATTGTCACCTCGAGATTTCAATTAAAACTGTTGACTGATGTCAAGTTGTTAGCTTATGTTTACACTACTATGTTTTAGTATTCGCTACGGTTTCCTTTACAGCTTTTGGCAGCGTTTAATACATCATGTTAATTACGTAAAGGGTAAAAAAAAATCATCTTATACATGTCTCTGATTCATTTTGTTTACTTTCACCACTTTTGGCCATATATGCGAGGTACGCGCCCAGGCAAAAAAGAAATGCACAATCCCGTTGTTTCTAGCTGGGGGGAAGAACTTGAAACTTTATTAGCCATTGCTTTTACTTTGCAAACCGTTTTCATACCTGGCAGCTATCCACAGTCCACTAAAAAGATTCGGAAATTTTAGGCTATTGAAAAACATTAAACTGGTGCATACTCGACAAGTTTTGTTTCACAATGTAAAAACTGCATCCTTCCCTTAACTGCAAATCAAACTACCATCAGAAATATAGCGTACAAGCTCGAATGATACGCCCAAATTGATTTGTTTCTTAATCAGAGAAAAGACTTGGAAAGTGCCCACATGTACTCTCTTGGGTACCTATATTTTGTAAAACTCTTGCTTGTGTGTTATCTGCCAAATGAGCTCGGTTTTCATTCATAATTAGCAGATTTAAATTAAATTCTCGTAAGACTTTATTATACATCATCTTTGTCGATCCGTTTGGAGAAATCAGTGCGTTGATTGTCAAGAGTTAGCCACACGTAAAATCTTCGCGATGCGAAAGTATGTCATCGTGAATTATTTCTATGACACAAGCAGAAGGCAGTAAACGCCTACATAGAAGTTCTACCTGAATTCACTCATCACCCACGCACAAATTCAAACAATGGACGCTTCTTTTTAGCTTAAGTCACTCTTTTTAATAATTCCTTAAACTAAAGGGAAGATGAAATTAAAATTTAGTAACTTGAACATGGTCTACAACCGGTGTTTTTTAACGTTATGTTTGAAGGGAAATCTTCCTTCTTTCCTGTTATCTTATAGCTTCTTATCTCTATACATTTTCACTTAACATATTATATGACTATTGAAATAAAACCTTTGTGGTAGTATTTTATTTCGTTAGTACCTCAAAAATATAATTGAATACTTTTCCAGAACGTTGATTCTTAGAAGCTCTTGACAATATCTGTGTTTAAAGTAACCACCAAAGAACAAGTGTTTGCAATTATCTGACAATGCACCAAACACAAAAATGTCTGAAATCTCTAAATGTAGCTATCGTTGCGAAATTGGAATACAGCCGAATACATATGCACTGCTACAAAAGTAAGAGTAAATCAGTTGACAAACGTGGTCGAGGACAAGATTCAAATAAATTTTGGGGTGTGTCTTCTCACTAGTTTTCACCAAGCAAAGAAAGAAGACATCGAAATTACATAAAGTGCCATGAAATTAAAGAAAATGATAAGCGAAAAATGAGTACGAGTAACATGAAAGCTTATGAAGGGTGGCACATCAATGTTTGAAAAGTGCTTTTCTCTTGTTGTTCTTTTTGGCAAACTTGGCATACTTAAAATTTAGTTGAAAAGACAGCGAACCACAAAAGTATGTAATTTCAATTGCCATACTTTCTCGTAATACTGCCTGTTTTACCTAGCTAATTCAAATGATTACATTTCATCAAATTTGAATTTTATTATGTCAATTTCATTGTGTGGCAGGACTGAAATTGTCATTTTGGGCAAAACGTTTGATTTTTAGGCAATTTCTCTCTGTTTCCTCTAGAGTTTACGTTTTCTTCTAATCTTTTAACAACGCTTTCCTAGATTTAATAGGCTGAAGTGAGAACGGACTAACTTAATTACCTCAAGGCAAGTTCCTCGAGCATATCATGATATAATACTAATGAAAACTTCGTCGATATAGTAATAAGCCAGGAAAAATCACAGCAATTTTGCTTAATGCCCAACATCTAGCCATATACACGAACTGCTCACCTTGTAAAAAAGAGACATGTGGTAAGCTTCGTTTGAGGAATTGTTTCACCTGCCGAAGGGAACTGAGAACTTGGTAAAATTCTCTTGCCCGTTTTCAACCTGCTTGTAATCTTATTAAACGAGGTTTACATTCAGTGTGTATTCGTCCTGCCCACTGAGATTCGAAGACCGGTTCTCAAAAACTCCATTTAAAGTTGGTTTAACTAAAACCAGAGCCTTCACCATCAAGAATATGGCTGCACCTATATTTCGACTAATGATTATCAGAGAGCACATTTCTGTTAATTATTTTAAGTCACAATCAGAGTAGAGAACACCCACGGCAAAAATTCTGAGTGAAGTAACTCAAACAAACCTCTTTTTTCATAAGCCATTTAATAAGTTAGAAAATAAAATCAAAACTTCTTTGCAAGTAAATCATGGTTTACTAAATGTAACTATATCTCAGCTTAGATCTTCCGACATTCACTGGCCTTTTTTGGTATATGTCGCTTACCGACTCTGCTTTGCGAAGAAATTTTACTTGGCTAAGAATGAAAATGTACGTTATGACGATTCAAACGAAACCTTAAGTAATGTTTTCTCTGTATCGTGAGAAATAACATTGAAGATTTCAATCACACTTTTTTTATCTATGATTTTTTTTTTTAAAAAAAGCGTTTTTATTTAAATTTTGTCATTACAACAGCGCGTAGGCTTAGATACACAATCCCAGAAAAACTAACTGATTTTCGGCCATAATGATGAAAAATATCCTCTCAATACGAATGGCACTAAAAAAGAAATGTAACTTGAAGATTGGTCGAAAAAACTAATAATTTGTAAAAAAAAATGTTTAGAATTAAACATAGTTCCATTTTTTGGGTGTTTTTTTAAAATCACATTTTAACCCTTACCGAGAGGAGCCCACACATACTACTGAGTACTTAATAACTGTTGGTTGGGATCAAGCCAACAAAAGGTTGAGACCAGTTATATTTCACTACAAATAACCATTTTTAATAGTTTTCATTTATACTAAGGGAAAACACGGTCATAGTATGAGAGAATGCCATGAAAAATAATAAAATAGAGATAGAGAATGTCAGTTAATTAAGTGGATTTTCTTTTTCACTCTTCGATTTTATATTTTTGAAAAACTGTGCACTTCAAAACCTCAGTCAACTGAATGGAAAAGGAAGGATCTCACCGAAATATATAACTGTTGCTTTTCTTTTTCGGCTTCCGTAGCATATCAGCAGTATTAGCTTTACTTACTAAGACATAAATAAAATTATAAAACATTTTTCTTTTTCAAAACAAACTGACAACAAATAATTTTCAGCCTACAAGGATGGAAAGTTCAAAAATCTTTATCAGTTGTAATTCTGATAAACATAGCATTAAAATGGTCATTTTCAGTCAAGAAAAGTTCCTGGTGCATGATATTCACTAGAACATGGCCAATATCTATGCAGTATATATATACAGATCAGTCTTAAGACATACAAGACACTTTAAGCTGGTAAAAAACGTAAACAATGGATACTCAAAGGTTATCCTGCCATGTTCCAAGATTACATATGATGAACTATCCCATAAGGAGTTAAAAACGATTTGTTAATATCCTGGAGAATTTTGAACGTTTGAAACTTGAACGTTATCCAAGTAATATTTTTAAGCTGCAAGCAATTTCCATTCCAGAGGGCCGTACAAGCTATCAATAGTCAAAGACCATTGATATTTTTAGGATATTAAAAATAAGTGGAGTATCGATTGCTTGATGCGCTCTCGGATACAAACGTTGCAAAAGTCGATCGACTACTCTTAAGATTCCTCCACGACTGACACAACACAAACTGAAAATGACTTAATGCATTGATGGTGGTCTAAAAACTTTATTTCACAAAACTTTACATTAGTAAAACTACCTTTTTGCCTTGGAAACAAAATAACATCAGAAAAAGTCTTTTATAACATAACTCATTTTTTCCTAATTCAGTTTTGGTTAAGTAAACGAACGTGCCCTTCAAAAATGGATATCCAAATCTTTCTTACCCTATAGTAATATTTTCGACTGTAAAAGTTTCATCGTTAGGCCGTATATTGTAATAGAAAGCCATAGTATGTGAAAATATATGAGTTCCTTCGACTTACATGTCTGTAGGCGTATGACACCACATGTAATATAGTTCACTGTTGTCTAATCCTTTCAATCTTTGCACAGTTGTAACCAATACATATTTCTTGAAAAGGATGACAGCCTTTCGTATTTCAATAGCCTTTAAATTTCGAAATGTCTAAAACTATGTACATACAGGTCATTACTGGTTATAAATTGTTGGCACCAATATTGCTGTGAAATTTAAATGGCGCTATTTAGAAGAGACTGGGTTCTTTTCCCTTTGCTGGGAATCCAACGGGACGCTTTTTGGCGAGAACAGATAGTAGTAGGGATATGGTTTGTACTCTCGAAGCCATTCTGTGGAAGGATGAGCTGTACTGGTCACACGAGGAACTGAAGCAGAATTTGAATAGAAAGCGGGTTGAAGCACTTGAGAAACAGAATGGCTCTCACCAGCGTATGGAAATTCAAATCGGGAATCAGCTCCTCCAAACGCGTAGGGTAATGTGTAGGGTCTGTCGATGCGGACTCGTGGAATAGCTTTACGTTCGTCCGACACACTGTGTTCCCTGGAAGGGCGTTTGCGGAAATCTCCTTTGCTGAATCTTGTGATGTAGGCTGGATGTATATGCCAGTAGCAGCTCTTTCCGTTTGCCGATACTTCTCCTTTGACGAAGCAATCGTGAAGAGACAAGTTGTGGCGAACGGTGTTTTTCCAACCAACTCTGGAAACGGTGAACTCCGGAAAGGTTTTCTCGATGACATGATAAATTTGCGAGAGGGTCAGTCTCTTTTCAGGAAATTGAAGGATTGCTCTAGCTATTAACGCTACGTAGGTCATTGAGAATCTTCTAGACTTTGGTCGCGTTGGAGGCATACTAGAGAAGTAGCTCACGTTGTGCTCTTCAAATTTCCTGCCGTCTTGGTGTAGGGTTGGCTGAAAGAAAGTGTTTGACATGTACTCAGGAATCTTTGTTGAACTCTTCTTTGCGGACGACCAGTCGATAGCGTGATCTGCACTTAACTGATAAGGTTGGGTTCGTGGCCATGGGAATTGTTTGTCGCTTTTTAAAGCAGGGAAGCTCTTGTAACAAAATGCGGGGTCCATTGGATACGGACCAGTCTGACCGTTCGAAAGTCCACTGCGTAGCATGTTTCTAGGACACCTTTAACGGCTGGCGCTGGATACGAAATGAACGCTTGCTGTAGCCACATTTATAATCCATACCACTTAACTTCGCAACAGGGGGGGGCTGGAACCGAACCAAAGTGACATTGAATTGAAATCGACTTGCAAGCTCTTAAATGGATAACCTGCATATCATTGTTCGCCCACATCACAGTGAGTGACATTTAAAATTGTTTCATGCATTTGCTTGAAAAATAGCGTGAGTTACTAACGCACTCTTAGAAACAATTTCACATTCTGCAGCTTGCGACCGACGCGGTAAATTACAATATTTTAATAACGCTTGCAAAATTTTAGGTGGTTTAAAGAATGCATTGTAAAACTAACATCCTTCGTGTCACAGCAAGCCTTGTCAAGGATGAGTAGGTTTTGAAGAAACTATTGAATACATGTGTTTGAGGAGGTGTTCAAAACCAAAACACCGTAATGCCCCACAAGCACCTTTAATCAGTCCAGGCGTGGTAATTTATTTATTATTTAAACAGCATGTTCCACCAGTTCGTTCGCTTTTTTTCCGTGTGGAACAAAACAGCGCGCTGTAAAAGGTTTGCTTGTAGCATTTAGAATTAAGACTTTTTCACGAAAGTAGTGGCAGAGATGGTTATAAAAACCATCTCGGCAACGAAAAAGGTCGTAAAACTCAGTAAATTTTATTAGACTATAATTAGGTTATGTTACCGCTACATTTAGACAAACACATTGTTGGTCTGTTAGACCTAGAAAACCAATTATATGTAATGAAATTAGCTAGTTTTACGAGGTTTCGACTAAAAAAGGGGGAAATTAATTCATTCGATAGTGATCATGAACGCTTTTTTTCAGTGTTGTGTTTGTCGCTAAAATGACATAATGGGGCTCTAACTTATTATTTTGAAGGTCTTTAGTGAAAGAATAATCAATGCTTTGTAAACAGAGCATAAATAAGACAGACATGAAATTTAACAGGTGCAAAAAATGGCAAACAGCATTGAGGGTATATGTTTGTCGAAATAAAGGTGAATTGTGTCAACCTAACATAAATACTCAAAATATTTTGTAACATTCTACAAAAGCCTAACAAAAAGAAACGCCGGTGCGTAAACATCGTGTTTAAAAATTGTTTTTCATATAATTGCTGGCTAGTTTAATTCAAATTTGTTGAATCGTTCGCGCCAGAGCTCGAGTCATATACACTGACCCATTTTTAAAGGCTTGTCGACCAAACCACCGCAAAACAAACAACAAATGACAGTGACATATTTTTATGTTTTATTTCACTTTAATCGCTTTTTAATTTGTTCAACTATATAAGAACAGGAAATCGTGTTTACGCTTGTCGTCCGGTTAAGTTTATCTAATTCCGCTTTATGTCAGGCCTGTGGTGTTTTTCTTTTCTTTTCTTTGGTTTTTTGTCTTTTTGGTTTTTTTTTGTGTGTGAAACTACCGTGCTGGGCTTTTTGTCAGTCTTCGCATAACGCAATATTGATTTTGCTTTGAAATGGTTCAACGTTTTTTTTAAACTTCAAATTGACAAAGTTAACGTTTTGAAAACGCCACTGCGAAGGATCTCCTTGAAGACCGAGATCGAGGGAAGTTGGATGAAGAATATCAGGCCTCTTGACCCTTTTTTTCAAGTTCACCCGAATGCAATTAGTTACGTTTCCATGTTGTCCAATTTGACCCATCATCATATTTATTTTTGCGGACCCTACTGTTGCCATCGCAATAACTTAACTAATACAACCACTTGGTACTTGCAGAAATTGCTTCAAATTTCGTAATCTATTTCTTTTCCAGACTCTCTCGCCACCTTTTTAAGTTGTGGCGCATATCGGCCAAGGAAATGGTCTGCAAAGCAATTAAATGCAGGCACGTGTTAGAAAGTTACATTTCTAGAGAGATAATGGACTTGAACTTGAATACGACAGGAGCACGTGGCGCAAGGTCATTGTATTCAACCCTCAACAAAAGCGTCTGGTTGACACGGATAAAAGCCCTCTTTTAATAAATACAACTTGGGCTGCACGAGCTGTTTATCGCAATAAATTGGATCTAGTTTACTGTAAGAAAAGTGTGAGTTTTTAAGTAAACAGATGCACTGGAATTTCAGCTCTGTTTCCAATGAGTTCGTAAACATTGCTAGGCTCAAAGTCAAGGGCTCGGAGCTTTGTACGGTCGACGATATGGTGCAGCTCCCCAGTAACAAATAACAGGGTTTTCTGAGCTTGTCTAGCCTCAACAATGTTCACTTAACAAAAACGGAGGCCACTTGGCAACCACAGTTCTTTGGAAATTGTTACATTATTTGCACTCCTCAATACCCATTCTCTAACTGATTAATACATTTAATTTTCGTTAAACAATCACTCTGTTCAAAATTCGAGGCTTTTCAGTTCAAGTCGTTTCGGTGATGTTCCGGCCAATAAATTAATGGCGGCCAGGGAAATATATAGGTCATAATCGAAAGCTGACTAGTTTGTCGTTGCACAGAATTGATAGATGTAATCAAGCTAAAGAATACATGAATTGACCATCCAGTCGAACCACATGGGATAAAACTCGTAATTAATAATTTATCACTGCATGACGGTTTGTTCCCCTAAAATGTATCGAGCCGTTAAGCTCCTTAATCGGTTTTGCAAAGGTGATCAATTTCTAATTCTTTTCCGGCCCGATTGTTGTCATTCTGATTCTAAATCCAACTTTGTTTGTTAAACAGAGGCTAATTTATATAAAAGAAGATAAACTAACAAGGCAAAACAGGGACCAAATGCCAAATTGGTCTTTAATAGCTTGTATTTCATGTGTAACGTACATATGTTCTTCGCGTTAGCGTAAGAGATTTTTATTACGCGCGCATTTAAAGGAGACCTTATTCCTATACCTTGGAGGGTATTAAAGAGACGGTATTTAAAATAGTCGCAGGTTGAAGAAGCTGAGCGTTTAGAAATGAAATTTTAAAAGCAATTTTTTCAATGATATGTTTACATATAACAACAATCAACTCAATCAACTTTGCATGTGTACCAAACAAATTGAATTAAGCGCGGAGAAGACTATAAGTTGTTTATACATTTGACTTTTTGCTCTCACTCACGCGTACGTACACTAAGTATGATAGACCTCGAAAGCCAAGCACCCTTTTACGACTCAGCCAAAAGTTAAAAATGTAATTCAACACAAAAATGTGTTACGATATTTTAAACAAAATAATTCAAAGTAAAAAAAAAAAAAAAAAAAGAATCAAAGCACTCCGCCGCTTTGCATTTCCAACTACGAAACTTAGGTCTGTAGGGGTAAATTATGGAACATGTTCATTGTCCACACCCACGGTTCAGCAGATTAGTCTCCGAAACACATCACCTGCCGTATTTCAAATTTACTCATTCAATTTTCGATTTGACGGAAAGTGTTATTTTTCTCTTGGTTTGCTGCCCGTGAGTTTGATAGTCGCGAATTTAACGGAAACAGCTAGGGATATCCATTTTACCAGTGGTCACACATCTCGGTAGCTGTTTATGTTTAAATAATTAGAATAGACCGATTAGTCACAACTTGACATGACTTAAAACAGCGTCACTTAAGCTACCAAAGGCATTAACGTTTGAAAAAAAAACTCCTTGAACTTTTCACGTGATTAAATGGCGTTAAGACAAAAGTGTGATTTTTTTTTTCGCATTTCGCGCGATATTTGTTGCGCACCAATGAAAGATTTTTCCCAAGGTAGCGGCCAATTAGAAGACTCCTTAGAATTAAACTTTAGTGCCCAGTAGCGCGCATCCCAGCATAGCACAAGATGGCGGACGCGAAAGTTTATTGTTTCTTCTGGAAAAATAAGAGAGAAATAGGGACCATTTTCAAAATACAGCCTGGAAGGCTAGAAGAAAGATCCTTATTTTGATCACTGCATGCTGGATCGGTACTGTAGCAGTAGTTCGGCTGGACCGGCGAGCGAGAGGAAAGGAACATCCGAATATCCGAATGGAAATGAATACAACCTGGAGGTAAATATTGAAACCCATAATTGTTGATTTATTTTTTAAAGGAAATTTTTTTTGCAAGTTCACCCGTTGATCTCCGTGGGATACTTCGGCTATAAAATCTTTGTAAAATATTCCATTGCTGGTTTGCAGCTTCAACCTCACGGCGGCAATGTTGGTAAACGTGCCGGGAAATAAACTATTTTTTTTAATGCAAATTATGGGGAAAAAATTGCATTGTTTTTTTGTTGTATCTATCATTGCCACTTATTCACGTAATTAGAAACCAAACGTAGTGTTGCCAGATGCTGGGGCTGCCAAATTTTTGTGTAACTAGATATTCTTCTTCTTGTCCAAGTGCAACTGATAATAAGGCAGGTTAGGACAGTCAGATCAGGACAGTCCTGGGCTGGATTTTTCAAATTGTTTAGAATACGTATCAGGTAAGTCTTTCTTGCATCGTCATGTTGTTTAGTTTGGCTTGTATTTGCTTAGGTCTTGTACAGAAATCTTTCAGTCATGACAGGGCTGGGGGTGTGGTGGGGGTGGGGGGAGGTTTACTCGGCCCTATTATGGTCTAAATGGGAAGGACCTGGCCAAAAGGGATACTTCTTTCACACTCCAGATATTTGAATGGTAAGGCTTTTACTGGTTGAAGTATATGAAAGGGAAGGGAAATCTGTCATTTTGTTCTGCAAAAAAGCCCGAGAGGGCGAACAGATTCATTTTATGGCTGTGAAAAAGTCAAGAAAACATTCTGGTTTTGTGATTTACGACAGTGCATTTACAGCAGTTGAAAAGGATGAAAAGTTCTAAGCTAGATATGTGAAAAGGGTGCCATCTGTCAAAAGAGGGCATACAAAAGGGGTACCTCTTCTGTAATAAATGGTCTATAACAGGGTTAGGGGTTGGACCTTGGAGTGGAGCCTCTCTGTCTAAAACTTTGTTGAGTACCCCTCCCTTTGGGATGACAGGACAGGACTCAGCTCAAGCCAAAGGAATGTGATACAAGTTAATCATCCTGGTGTCCTTGCAGGAAGGTGGGAGTGGACTCCTGCCATTTGTAAGGGGTGAGATCTGCTCAGCCTCATTTTGTGGTGTGAATTGAAGATTTTGGTATCCCTTGGGAGGTTTGGCATCATTGCTGGAGGCTACCCTTTAAAAAGAAAAAGAAAAAGGAAAGCATTCGATGACAGCCTTGCTATTGCAACTTATAAATTACTTTACCTCTTGTTTGGTGCTCTGGTCTAAAAAGTTATGTTTTAGGGATCAAATAAAACAGGAACCACACCCTGACCGGACTCCTAACAAACAACAACAACAACAACAACAAAACTTTGTTGATAGGCAGATAATATTACAGAAGCAAAGTGCCCACATCTAGCAAGGCTATTTGAGGCAGGACAGTGCATGCAAAAAATAAGGATTAAGATCTAGATTAAGATTAGGCATTTAATTCCATTTTTCCAAGAGACACCTCTGTAAGCCCTCACCCTCAAGTTTTCCAGGTTTACTAGGCATTTGTTCACATTGCTCTCGCTAAAATTTTATTTTATTTTTATTTATTTTTTGTGTGTTCGCGACACAGTATTTTTTGTTTGAAAAATCATTTCCATAAACCTTAACCAGCACCAGAGATTTAAATGTTTTTTGTTGTTATCATTTTATGATTATTAATGTTTTTATTATTATTATTATTATTATTATTATTATTATTATTATTAGTATTATTATTATTATTATTATTATTATTATTATTATTATTACTATTTGCCACATAAAATTCCTAATCCTATTTTTTTGGTATATTTGTCAATACTGCATTCAATTTAACCAACACAGTACCGTCCCGGTTCCATGCAGAACTTAAGTATCACCAGTAGAGTGTTAAGAGGCGTGATTTAAGAAATTCTCTTCAAGTTGGCGTGCAGTGTTCGAAGGATATTCTTAGGCAGCCGCAGTAAAACTTTTGGACAATGATGAGTAATTTCTCCCAGTTTTCGTATAGTTAAACCTTAATAATAAATGAGCATATTCAGATATATAGAGGATATTACATGGCCGCGCGGAGATACGAAATTTCTCTTCAAGAAATAATTGGCAGTATTCACAAAATTGAGGTTTCATTATCTTTAAAAGGCGCGTAATTGCCCCCCCCCCTTTTTTTTTCCATATTTCATAAGCTCATACTCATTTCTACATTTCGGCTGTGTTAAACTATTCGGCTCTTTAAGTCTTAATCTCGATCGTCCAAGACCTTGGTACCTAAAAGAAATGCACGAAAACTTTAGTACGATGGTAAGAGATTGCTCAAACGTTTCATCGGAATATATTCACCTTTCAGGATTTCATCCAGAGCAATAACTGAATTTGAAAGTGGAAGACTTATGCGCCAAACTTTAGTTACTTGTTTGGAAGCAAATGAAATTCGATAGGAATCTTTTTCTCGACATATTATAAACCCTTGCTTGTGTCAATAGTGGCCAATTTCTGACCAAATTAAACACTGGCAAACAAAAGCGTCGATGTCGTCAGTTACAAAAAACTGTCTACCATGGAAACGAAATACCCTTACAAAATATGCTGCGACGGATTTTCTACAGATTCGCGGACAAGTTCTGGTTTATTTTCAACATTTTGAGATGAAAGTCAAACGCTCAGTTTTATTAACAAAACGTTTTCTTTTCTTGTTGGCTGGACTCGTGGGAGTTACTGTTATACTTCAGTGTAGCATCTTTGTCCTGTTGTCAATTTATAAAATCGCCGGAAGCTGCTGTTTTAAGATGGACGAAGGAACAATCAGAAATCAAGCAAAACTTAGTAAGTGAGTAGTACTCGGCGAAAAACCTCTCGGAGCAAAGGAAAGAACCAACAACAAATTTGCAAGAAAAAAAAATGGTCAAAAGAAACTTTATCTTGAGATAAAGGATAAATTTTACTCCACCAAAGTGGTACCAGCCTTTTTACTTGGAGTTTAGAACACAAAAAGTTGTCGCTGTTCTGAAGCCCGCACTTGACAATGAACAAAGTTTGTCAATGGAAAAAGGATTTCCGGTTATTGGTTTTTAAATGCAAAATGCAGAATGCATTCATCTGTGGATGAAATCATATGCTGTAACCATAGACAAGAGCCATGGCTCTTGCCATAGATTATTTTAAATCGTGAAAGCTGCTGAGCGCTACTTTCCTGTTGTAGTATGTATTATGCTGTACAAGGTGGTCCTAACTTTCTAGTCTTCGGACGAAATCCTACAGTGCGGACGTTCAAATGAAAGCTACTGAGCAGTACTTTCGTATTTTTTTACTCAGTTTTAATTGAAAAATTAGGAGGAAGATTATTATGTCATGATGAGTTACAGCTATTTTTTTTCCCGTTTACATTGGTTTTCACAGAAACTGCGCAAGGGGATGAAACCTACGGAGATCCCCTAGTAAATCTTCTCCGTTCACCAAACGATGCTGCTCTGAAAACAACGCCTGAGACAATTTGTGAGTATTTGTCATTTGTTATTCTGTCTAAGGCGATGTTCACGCTATACTGGGTAGCTTTTAGTGGCGCCACGACAGGCGGCTGTCTGCTATAGTGTCAACAGCAACTACCCTGGAGCCCCTTTCTCGAAACTCCCGGTAACTTTTCGGGCGCGAAATCAAATATTCAAATGGAAATATAAAAAATAAGAGCGCGGGTCCTGGCTAGCAAACTACTCCATTTTGTTTCATTAACTGATAGTTTTATCACGTTAGATGCAAAACTATTGAAACCCCGATCTTTAATGTAAACGGAGACAGCTTACAGGGCCCGTTAATAGTCGGGACTTTCGGGAAACGGGCTCCTGGGCGGTACAAGTCGTTCGCACACATCAGGGTCGAACATCTTGGCCGCCGCAGTTGGCCAAGAGGGTTTGGTGAACTAAATTACAGTCCTCGATTCCGTCTCAGTGTGTTTCAGTCCTCCCGTCGCCTTATTAGGGACCTGAAACTACGACGGCGACGCCAAGGAGAACCTCAAAAAAGCAATAGGTTTAATTAGAAAAACAACAACTCTGCACGTGCACCAAGCTATTTTATACTTTTCTTTCCTGTCCCTGCACAACTACGACGTGAAATGACCAAACTTTGATTAAGATTACTTGAGAAAGGGAACGGCAAGGCGATAAATTCTACCATCTCTGTCTGATCTCGGGCGCGGTCCTCTCTCTTCAGCTCCAACCAAAATTCCCTTCTTATAAGTAACAGGGCGAGTTGAGATAATCGCGAAAAAGTTTAAAAGGATACGAAGACTACTCTTCAGCGACGTTTCCATGGACGTTGCCATTATCGGATCGTAAGGTCCCTACTTACTTCTGCGACGGGCCGAACAGGTGTTGACACTGCACCAAAGTATGGAGAGAGGGAGGGAAACGAAAGGGACCGCGAACGACCTCGGACGTCTGAGAATCAGACTACCACAACTGTTCTTGTGCGCGGGTTGTCAACAAATGCTCTTCATGTGGGCTGACTTCCCCGTCATTCTTCTCGTTGTGAATTTACGTGGGGTCCCTCTTTTAGTGTAGTTATTCACCACATTTCCTAAGGCGTGATAATGAGCTTTTTAATCTTTAAATTTAGCTACGTATGTGGGCGTTTATTTGTAAAAATGAGCGTATACACGTAGTTCCTGCGAAATGGTGGTCAAATGGACTCTTTCATTCCCAACCCAAAAAGTTTTTTTTGTGGCGAGAAAAACTACAAGCCCCTTTTTTCCGAATGGGAATTTATTTCCTTGTCGGCTGTGTTAGTTTCAATCTCACAAATTTTACATGAGCATTATTAACCACACCACGCTGACCACGCTTTTTCTGTCGAAATGGCTGGATATCGCCTTGCTCTTTTGTTTTACGCGTTCCTTTTCTTTGTATGGCCAAAAGACATAAGTTTTCTTGCAGGAGCAAAGCATGCAACTTGCTACGAGCAAGTTGCTAGCCTGCGAGCAAGCTCTCCATTTGTGGGATATTGTGAAAAGTAGACGCGCGAGGGGCACGCGAGAGGAGACGCCAAAGCGGAGGGCGGGGAAGGGAAAGGAGAGCTTGCAATGATCGCTCTCCTTTCCTCGGCCCCTCGCGGCTTCGCCGCTAACTCGCGCGTTCTCGCGCGGCTCGCTTCGCTCGCCCAAATAGGAGAGCTTGCTCGCAGGCTAGCAAGTTGCCATCTAGCCCCTCTCTCACAACCAGGCATATAATAAAATGTGTTCTTATCGTTTCGTTGACGCACAGTGATTTAGAAATTTTTAGAACTTAGCCTCAGTTACAGTGTGAAGGAAATCTTCCTCGTATTAATGGGGATTTTCAAAAACTAAGATAAGACGTGTCTTTTGTAACAGTTGTGCTTAGTCGGTGCAGTTTTGAGTAGTACAATAGGTACTTTAAGATCCAACGACGCGGACGGCAATGAGAACGTCAAAACAAAAATAGAGTAATAAGCAAAACAACAACTTTGCACATGCATCACGTTTTTTTGTACAGTTCTTTCCCGTTTTTGTACGACTACGACGTGAAAATGCCTTATTTTGCGTTTTATGGAGGACGCAAACAAGCAACGACGAAATTTTATTTCTCTTTCTGAGCTTGGATATGCTCACTTAAAATTCAGCTTCAGGAGGGTTCGCCTACATTTGACAAAGTAAGTGGGTAGGAAGAATCGCTATAAAGGCTGAAAGAAGTCAAATTCACTTTTTAAGCGCCGTTCTCGTTGTCGTCGCGTCTTTGGATCTCAAAGTCCCTAATAGCTCTTCCAGACCTCTATTTTCATTGACCAAAGTGAGTAGTAGCTTCTTTCGTTTTTAGGGCGAGCAGTACTGTTTGTATTGAATCATCCATTGTTTCGTTCTTCAACCACAGGCCATGTCTGGAAAGTTACTGATCTTCTCGCTGTTTTTATTATTTGCAGCTGAAAATATCACTACCAAGTCAGTAACTTGTAGAGTTCCTGAAAGCTCCTTATTTCCTCTATGTTCCATGAAAATAAAGGTAGGAACGACCATGCATTTATTCTCTCAGATCGATCGCCAGAGCACCCCGGAGAGCTTGCAAAACAGGCTAATGCACTGTCAATGTAGCGTCTTTAACAGTTGCTATTTAGGTCGTCACGAAACGGTCGTTATGCACATTTGTAGACAGGCAATCCATTTTTGAAGGACATATGTTAAAACCTGCTAACCTTTTCAATTCGAAAATGGTAAGAACATGTTGAGGGGTTGATCATCAAGGCAGGAAATGATCATCTTCGTTTTTCTAGTTTACCTTGGTAACGGGTTTTAATTTGACTAAAACAAAAGATAGCCTTCTGTTCCTTCTATCCCCACAAAAGAGCCTGTTATCAGGCAGGCTATTGCGATAGTTCAACTCTTTCAAAACCTTTGCCACAGACATTTACAACGCAATGATAAAGCTTTTTACCTGCTTTGATTGGTGATTTTGTGGTGGCGAGCGAGGCTGGGTCTGTGTTGTGTCGAATTGCAAAATGGGAGTGTTTTGGGGACGCTATCGCTTTTTTTGTTGGCTGTTACAATGTTACGTAGGAAACTGGGTCAAAATTCGTTCCCCGAAACAATCACATAGTGCAGTTCGACCCAACGCCGACCAAGGCTCTAGAACCACCTTAAAATGGCCAATGTAGGCGAAAAATTGCGATTTTTAAACAGTCAAACCAGTCCTCTTACACCTGAACCAAATTGACATCACTTCTGTGACAGCTACAGAGAAAAGTGTTTTTATTCTAACATCTTTCAGAAGCGACCAACCTTCCACATGCGAAAATTTGTTTCCCCTGTCGAAGCGCTATAGCTAGAACATCCTATAAGCAACGTCTCTCCAGTAAGCCGACCCGCCAAATCTTGGAATTTTCATCGGTGGCAGCTCAGGCGCGGATCTAGGATAAATACTGACTGATTTCCTAAACGAGCGCTGAGGGTGCAAGCTTCTAGGGGGAACCGAGTCATACTCCCAAGGGGAAATTTTGTGGATTTTAACTCACTTAAGTCTACTTTCCTGGGTTTCTGAGTCATTCAGACAGAATATTGGTCAGTTCCAGTCTCCTCGGATGAAGCTTGGCCAATCGGTGGATTATTTCATCAAGGTCAATTTCCATGTCGTAGTGGATATGGAGTAATATTTCAACTTGGAAAGTTTTTTTAAATTAAACATATTTTCATTATGAAAAATCTGACCGATTTCCTTGAAAAGGTAGAAACCGGTCTGGATCAGCCACTTTGGCTCAGTGTAGGCTCTGTGAGGTATTTTGAAAGATAATCTTCGTTCTCTTCAGTGTGTTTTTGGCTTAACTGCGCCAGTATATTCCAAGGGAAACCTTTTTCGCTGTTCCTCCTTTTTTATCTGTAGATTTGAGAGCTCGAAACTTGGCTTTGCGATCTTTAAAATTCATCCTCGAAGCAATAAGCCCGCCAGTACAATGATTTAGCTGAAAGCCTTATTAAAGAGAAATAACTGAGCCTTTCGAATAAGGGTATCACCTACTAAAAGAATTGTTAGGTGATTCGTATTTTGAGCTATGAATGAAAGTAGAAAGCGCAATATATATTAATTTCGTGCCGACTGCAAAATTATAAATATTTACTAGCTGCTGTGAGTTGATTAAAAAAATGCCATGTTGTCAATAAGTGCAAACAACTTTAATATAATAATGAATTGCTCTTTTTGATTCGATCACTTTAAAAATGAACTTAACGTCACTTGCTAAGAACTATAAAAAAGTCCAAAAGGAGTCACAAAACAGCAGCTGAACCTTCCCTATATACTTCAATGTTTTTCCTCATGTGGAAGATAGTGGAATACTGTTATAGCGTAACGGCTTCTAAGATAAAAAGATGAGCAGCTTTACCTTTATAAACTGTATCCTTAATGCGCCGTTAATTCTGGCTTGCGTCACTGGAAACAGCGTGATTTTAGCCGCAATTTTAAGGACTCCTTCACTTCGATCACCATCTACCATTTTCATGTGCAGTCTCGCCATTTCGGACCTGCTTGTCGGAATCATCGTCCAGCCAGTGTACATTGCATATGAACTGAAACAAGAACCGCTTTTAACTTTCGCAATCAAGGTGTTATTTATTTTCACAGGCGTAGTTTCTCTCTGCACAATGACGGCGATAAGCGTGGATCGATTCATGGCCCTTCAGTTCCACCTCCGATACCAGTGTTTGATGACTGAGAAGCGCGCCATGTATACATCATTGTCTCTATGGCTGTTTGGTATTCTGTTGTCGTTCGTAACGTTATGGAACAAAACGATTATGTTTGCATTTCTTGCTGTGGGCATTGCAATTTGCATCTTTATTTCTACGTTTTCGTATACCAGGATTTATCTCATCGTTCGTCAGCATCAGTTTCAAATTCGTGCCCAACAACAGGCTCTACAGCTTCCCATGAACTTGGTTCGGACTAAGAGAAGTGCCCTCAGCACCTTTATTTACTACATCTGTATGATTCTCTGCTATTCTCCAATGCTTAGTTTTATGTCAATCGTCGCTATTCGTCCAGGTCTTAGCGGTTTGATTGTGTGGAAAGTCGGAAATACTTTTGTTTTTATGAACTCTTCTATAAATCCCATTTTATTTTGTTGGCGCTTACGAGAACTTCGAAGGGCGGTTTTAAAACTTGGCCGGCCTAGACACGATATGCAAACTAGCACTGGCTAGACGACGACTTTGTCGCAAACAGGAAACAATGAAAATTAGCGATAATAATTCCTATTCAGAAGTGATCTGATAATAAGCTTCAATTCATTAATCTTACTGTCAACTTTCTTTTTTGATTGTATGCCTAGTATTATTGAATGTCATAAAGGCAGATTGCGAAACAGTTTGCGTCAGAGCTGGTCTTTTTATATGCGCATGCTGTGATATACCTTTGCTACAAATAAAGGAAGCTCAATTTATGTCTGTCAGAGCATCTGACATGTTCCACCTGAGTTTTCTCCTTTTTTGTTTGCGGCAAATGACGCTTTCATTGGACATACAGTCAACTCTCGCGTTCCGGACACCCCGCTATAACGGACACCCCGATAATACGGACAGCAGCAAAATCCTCAGCAAAAACAAATAACAGATGCTTGACTGAAATCAACTCCCGCTATTACGGACACTCGCTAATGAGGACACTAACCCGAGGTCCCCACAGTGTCCGCTATACTGTACTAGGAAGTAACGTTCAACGCGCTTTGGCACTCTGGCGCTTGGGCACCCTGGCGGTTTTTTTAAAAATCCCAGAGTATCGAAATGTAATTCGTATGTTTTTTTTTTCCTTTCTTTTTCTGTATAAACAACGGAGAAAAGGGACAGGGGAAAGAAATTGGCCTCTCTGGTTCACTAAGCATCAATTTAACAAGAACGATTTGACGCTAAAGGGGTAAAAAATTGATAGGTATAACAGCCAGCGTCATCAAGTTTGTTGTCTGGCTCCTCTCCGACTCGGCCCCCGTCTCTCTCTCTTCACGCTGCCGAGTAGGGGAGGGCCCTGGCAACTAGTTTTCCAGCGTCATTTGCTTGCACAAGTAGATCTACCCTAAAAATATAATCATCAGCGAAAATAAACCTTGACAAAAGACAGATGGTACCTTGGTAGGAACCTGGTGACATGGAAATGGGGTTTGAAGTGCCATTGCGATGTTTACTTTAAAACACTTTTCCTCTTTCGTTTCTTTTCCTTGGTTAGTAAGGGTTATTTACCTGGAACGAGGGGGTATTTAATATATTCACCTGGCACGCCCTCGGGGAGTACCTCCGAGGTTAGGGACAGGTAAATAACAGGCTAATTTTTCACTTGAGAGGTTTCCAAAAGCAAAAAGCTTTTGAAGCTTTGAATTAATTCTTTAGAGATGCTTGGCCAAGAGCCTCGAGTTGTTTGAGGTTGAATTCTGAAATATGGAAATTGGTCAATTCATGTGGGGTAGTCAAACAGTACTTTTACCAGAAAGAGATGAGTAACTCAGAGGAAAATGTATTCATAAAGTTAAGGCAGAGCAGTATTGGAAACTCTTTTGGACATTTCAACGCGACAGATTTTTGTGTCAGTCGTCCAACGAGTCACATTGCAAACCAGGATGTTCGCAGGTAGACGTTGGAGATGTTATGTCAAATTTGTTCAAAATGTAGTAAGTTCATTGATCGAAATTCAAAAATTCTAACTTGTGTTGTTTTACTGAGACGACGATTAAACATGTTGAGGGGAATATCAGTTGGGAATATAATGAGGGGAATATGAGCAGGGGAAATATATATTGAATAGTTTTGTTATTGTTATCAGCTATTGTTTTAGCCACGCACTCCCCTGTTAAAATCAAACGCCGCAACCATCTTTTCTGACAGTGAATAATAATGAGGGGTTATGCAATATATTCCCCTAAAAAGAACAAAGGAGATCAAGACAAGTGAAAAATTAGTGTGATTTTTTGCCTTATCGGACTCAAAAACCTGCTTTTATACGTTGGCCCTTTTCCACTCAAATGGTTGCCAATTTCGGTAGCTTTTGTTTCAGAAATCCGGCTAGATAAACAAATGAATAATGACTATTACCCCTTACATTTTTTTTTTCACTAGGCATCTTAAGACGCCATCTTGCAGTTGTCTGCCCAGCAGCTGTGCAAATTCTGACTCGTCCTTAGTCGTTTTCGCGCGTAGCGCGCACGGTAGGAGCAGGGGATGATGGGAATCTTTCTTCGTTCCCATCACATCCCGCTCGCCACTAGGGAATAAAAATACCTACAGAAACACAGCCGACTCCCGACAACTCGAACCTTCAAGGGAAATTGAAAAAAGTTCGAGTTATCGGGAGTTGGAATCAAATGACCGGAGATAAAGAAACAAGCAAATGGATGGGTAGGAAATGTAAGGATCATGCACACGTCAGTTCAAGAGCATCAAGAGATATAGAGTGATATTTTGAAAAAGAAATTGAGCAATAAACCGTGATTAGTATACAAGGATGGACAATGAATTTGAATTGGACTGACAAGAAACTAAAAGAAAAGAATTGACTCTGTTGTTTATCATGTAATTATAATTAAATTCAATGTTTCGGACTTCAGTATACTGTTTTTTTTTCCCGATTTGGACGGGCTGTAAACATGGTTCGAGTTATCGAGGGTAAAATTATATAAAAATTGTCTGAAGGGAAACAAAAATTACTTTGAGTTAGCGGGTAGTTCGAGTTATCGAGGGTTCGAGTTACGAAGGGTAAAATTACAGTAAATGTATTAAGGAAATCCAAGGGAAATCGACTTCGGTTCGAGTTAGCGAGGGCTCGAGTTATCGGGAGTCAACGGTACCTACAGGTCAAATCACGCTATTTAGTACAACTGTATACAAACTTTAGTCCGCCGGATTAACCACATACAGGGGCGGATCCAGGATTTTTTTAGGAGGGGGTGCACTCGTCTCTTGCTCTACTTCAACACCAATAAACCACATAGTTTTTTTTTTTGCAGAATACCAGTTGTATTAGAAAACCGCAGGTCATCTCGGGGGTGAAGGGGGGGGGGGGCGATGCGGGGTGCGCACCCCCTGCACCCACCCCGTAGATCCGCCCCTGACATACAGACATATAGCCTCTGATGCTGGCCATTATATACCCAAAGCTTCAGAGGTTTCGGTCGATACAAGGATGGAGCGGTATGTACCAATTAAGGCTTCTCATCCGTCTGGTCGGTTTGGTTCAACAGACACTTGCCCTCCGGCATTTTCAAAAATGTTCGTCAGTAGTTCCGCGTCATGGGAAAGGTCGACCATTACTTTCTATTGGATAGTCGGTCTCAGATCACACACAAACACAAACCTACTTCTGAGGTGGGACCGGAGGATTCTGCAGTCTCAATAACATTCTGATCATGAAATTTACAGAGGTTTTTGCTTTACTGAAAAATACTTAAACTTATGTTGACCAGTGACGTTACACGAGTTACGAGTTACGTCATGATTTAAATGAGCGCCATCTTGGATTTTGGGTTGTCGTTACAGTGCCAACAGAGACACCAATATACGGTTGACCCCCTCTAATACTCTACAATTGTTCACGTAACAGTATGACGTCACATAGCGCCACAAATGATGTCATATGGGTCACGTTCCAAATGGCCGCTTCGTCGGAGTTAATTAACAATTTATATTAGTTCGCTGTAAAATTGTTGAGTTTTTTATTTGTGTTAGAGTTTACAGTAGGCATGGTGGGCCATACGCTTACACGGCTGCGGGTAGAAACGCAGACTACAATGCGAGCTAAAGGTGGTTTCCAAAGAGGATAATTATGTATATGATGGCATGAAATATAGCTTCGTCTATAGAAATCCTTTGTGTATGATTGAAATCAAAAGTGTGTAGGAATCAAATATGGTTTGAGAATTATCGAGTATTTGCAAAGTTTTTGAGATATGTTTTGTCTTGACTGTTGGTCACAGCCCACCATAAAAACGTGTGGCTTGTGCACGCTAGTGTAAAACGCGCAAATGAGGCGAAAATAGCAGCTGTAGATTTTAGACAGTAGGCATTGACAAAAAAACTTTAACAAATGAAGCATCTAATATGCCTCAAGCTCATTTTCTTGTCTCTCCTCTGTTTGCTTACGTAACAACTTTTGCCCTGTTTTTAAAACTGCCTTTCGAAGCTCTTTTAAACGCCAGCAATACAAAAATGGGTTTATAGACGAGTTCAAGAACACTACAGTATTTGCAACAGTCCACAAGTTTGAACTGAGTGTTGGGTCAATCGTGTAAATTATCATTGAAGCGAACATTGGCGAATAACAGAGAACCAGACAGATGAAATATATGAAAGTGTTCATGGCACTTTTCTTCGATCGCGCTATGTTTATACTTTGCGCGGTGTTCATACTTTGTACAGCTTGTTGCTGAAGGTGAATCGCTGACTGATGATGGCGAACTATGGAATAAATCCTGGTGTAAAAGAAAGCGGAAATTATAAGGCATGCAAAGATGGCAGCAGCGAGAACTATATGAAGTGTACGCCACAGGATTAAAAACGAAGACGCGATGACAAACAGCCACAGAGTTACTATCGTTCGTATTGCACATTTGTTGGTCATTAAATTTGGATACCGCATATGGTAATGCAGGGCCATAAATCGGTCTATGCTTATTGCTGTCATTGTGCAGAGCGAAACAACACAACTCATGTTGAAAAGTATATTGGCTGTCTTTCGCAAGCCAGGATCAGGCTTTAGCTCGTGGGCAATGTAAACTGGTTGTACAGCCAGCCCGACAAGAAGATCCGAAACAGCGAGACTGCACAAGAAGATTGAAGACGATGAATGAATTGAAGGTGTCCTAAATATAGCGGACAGCACTAACGTGTTGCCGATGACTGCTACGAACATCAGTGGAACATTAAGAACAATATTTATCACCAAAAGGGCGTCCATTTCGCTCAGAGGAGTGTTGACGTGATGTCACATTAATAGTTTGAAGTCCATGAATTTTGTATCCCAACTCTAGATCAAGCGCACTGAATCCTGCTCTTGCTATGTGCCTAAGTATTGTATCGAGTCCTGTGTGACCTGCGCACTTTCTTAACTTTCTCATTTTGTGACATGCGTATTACACATATTGGCTTGATAGTCCTCACAGTTTGCAGTAGGAGTCAAGTATGCCACAATATGCCCCATCACATCATTCCCGGACTTATGAATCAAAAATTGTTAGTGGCTCTCAAAGATTACCTTGTTGAAGGCAACTTTAATTTTTCGTTCTGCAGGTGGTTCGAGCTAAAGTGCTTGTTGTGTATAAATAGATTGACAGCTCGTGTGAGGTCACCGTCTATGAGTAATAATATATTATAATTCTAATCAATTTATTTTCTGCTTTGTCCAATCAGTAGGTATTCCAAAATTGAATTATAAACCAGGTGCAGTTCTATAATGTTCGCTTTAGATAGACTAAAAACAGGCTACTGTATTTTCATGAGTGCAGGAAAAGAAAACACCATTATTTTTTGAGATAAACTGGAACCGTTGGTAAGGGCTCTTATCGTCAGCTGTATCGTTAGGTACTGAAAACATCAATTTTCGCTAACCTTCGCTTTCGAAAGATGAAAAAGCAGGTGTCATGTTGAACTCGTCAAAACAAGCTACTTTAATTACCGGCAGGAAAACAAGACACCATTACGGAATAAGAACAACCGGTTTCGATAGTAAAGATAAAAATTATAAATGCGAATAAAATTTTTTAGAGACCAAGATATTTGGAGAGGCATTTCGTTCTTTGTAATCTCAAGTCTCGCCGGTGAAAAAACGACAAAAGACAAAAAGTCTGGCAATTTCAAAGTTCTTTTTTTAGTGGTGTAATATATAAATAAGCAATAAGATCTTTACCGGGGCGCAATATATATGCTTGCCTTAAAATGACAACGCAATTTTTTTCAATTAGACTTCGGTCAAGAGTGACGTCTGAATAAATTAATTCCATTTTTTTTTTCATAAACTCTTTTTTTCAGGAACGTTGCGTAGATTTTCTCAGTGAAGAACATGCTACAAAATTGAGCCATAAATATTTGGTGAATTTACCAGCACTAGACAACCGCAAATTGATATCGACGAATAACAACCAAAAAAAGAGATTTGTTCGTCAGATAATTTAATGCAGACGAAGACAGTGCGAAATTTATTTATTTCGGCTGAAGTGACAGCATAAGTGCAAATATTTGTTTGTTTAATTATTTTTGTTGTTTGTTGTGTTTTTAAGTCTTTTAATGAATCGTGGAATCCCAAGTGCCATGAAGAAAAACATCAGGTTCAGCCGAATAGCCTATGCTCTGTAATTGAATACCTCAGCGAGGTGAGTTTACTTCGCATCAGTTTCTCATCGTCGTTGTCATCATCATCATCATCATCATCATCATCATCATCACCACCACCACCATCGTCATCATCATCACCACCACCATCATCATCAATTTATTTGATAAAGAAGGTTGTATAAAAGGAGACACTCAGAACTCAAATGGTCGAAGACTTCGCGATCCAAGAGATCTGTCACAATTTTCAGCGTATCCTTATTGCATCCTTATTCCGGAACGCGATCAACCAAGCGCAGCCTAATTTTATACTTTTATTTGGCCACCATTGCAATCATGCTGTCTACTGCTAGCTAAATAATAATTAAGAAAAGCAAGGCTTTATATATCAAAACGAGGTCTCCAAACCTGTGCCTTGTAGTCTCCTAAAAGGCTAGGGTACTAAGCTCCCAACTGTGAAATGGTTTTTATAAACTGCGCCACAAGCATTCAGGCAAAATCCTCCCACATGGTAGCCGTGATGGAGGACGAGGGAGGAGGGGGGGGGGGGGGAGGTGAGTCAGTGGAGAGGGTGAATAAGGGGCTGCGGTTTACATGGAGGGAGGAAGATCCTAGAAGGCGGATCATCCTAGCGCCATATGTTTGCTATATTCGGTTTACATGCAAAGGGTTGCACTTGTTCTTAGAGCAGGGGTCTTCCTATTACTAGGATCTTCCTAGCTAACAGGTAGGAAGACCCTAGTACTAGGAAGATCCTAGCACCATGTAAACTGCCTTCCCTTGGAAGATCCCAGTACTACGGAGAAACCGGACAAAAATATAGGCAGGTAGTTCAGTGGCTTATCACAGCAATAAAGGCCGGCCATTTCGTTTGGCGTTACCGCGACCTGAATATTGTGATAATTCTGCTGAAAGGTAGTTGTTAACGCCAGTAAAGAAAGCAGAAGGACCCAAATTGTATGTTTGTTTTTGTCGTCCGCTATTTTTAATTCCTTCTCAAACGTTCTATATTTGGGTACCACATGGGGCAAAATTTCTGCATGTAAACCCAACGTAAAGTTGATCAGCCTTCTAGGATATTCCTGGTACTAGGATCTTACTTCCTCCATGTAAAGAGCCCCTAATGATAAATCCAATAAAATGTTTATGTCAAAGAAAATCTCCTAAGGGTAGACCTGTGCTTGCTAATGCTTACCATTACCTTTTAATTTTGCAATTACTGTGGTTGTACGTAGGTTGAGGGTTGGTGTCCAGTGTTACCATGGAGACGTGACTTTGACCCCTTTAAACGACCTGCTAACCACACCGAGGTTTGTAGCCATATCGTTCAATAATTCAGGTATATGAGCGGTAAACAAAAAAAAAATTTGCAGGACTGTTAAGGACTCAAAGGTACTGGATCAGGTGTTAATAAGTATAGGCCTTTCAAACAAGTCCAGCTTAAGTCTGTGGATTGTGTTTGACAACGTGTTCAATCTTTTATAAACGTTAAGCTTCTTTTGTGTAAATAGACTGAATGTAAGAAGAACACATGTACAAATCTTTTTGCTGGATTCGTTTCTAAGATATTCTGACTAAGGATAGTTCTAGTCCAATGTCCTTCTCTCGTTCAGCTACCTGTTTGTGTCAAATTCTGCAGCAGAATATTAAATCATCGCTCACATGCCTTTGGCTTGCAGGCAGTGATTTGCACAGATGTATCCGGGTTATTAGAAAAATTAAAGGACGACCGTTACGCCTGGATGAGAATTCGAATAACGGAAACATGGCCGCAGTGGAAAGAAGCCACTGAACAGCTTGCTGCGACCCTGAATGTGAAGAATAGAATGAAGAAAAAGGTGAATTTTGGGTTTTCTTTGAATGTTGTTGAATGTCTAGATGAGAGTAAGATTCTGAGAACTGAATACACCTACCCCTCCCTTAAAAGAACATTTTGCCCCAAGTAAGGAGTTAGTGTTAGGGTTAGGGGAGGGGTGGGTAGCAATTTTCCAGAATAGTATTACCTCAGCCTGCCTACCCCTCCCCTAGCCCAACATTTTGCCCTAAGTGAGAACGCAGGGTGAGGAGACGGGTAGGTGGGTAATTTTTTGAAATCTAATAATAAGGTATTTGAAATGCTTAGCGAGCTAAAAACAAGCAGTTTGATCGGTCTAACGAATGGTAAGGACGAAATTCTATCAGTTTAGCGACGCAGATCAAGAAGCAAAGTGATTGGTCTTGCTAAGCAGATAAAAGCTGTTTTTTGGGGGCCAATTGATTAGAAGAAAGGAAGTTGAATGGTTGTTCTAAGTGGAGGTAAAATTGAGCGAACAGGAAGATCGCAAAATGTTAAAACTCCCCGCATTTGATAAATTTTTTTCCGCCACGACGACATTCTTACCAAAACATGTAGTAGAATGACGACGGCTATCACACTTTCCCGCCCAAAATGACGTTGGTTCACGAGCGCACTTCTTAGTATTGAGAAAATCTTGTCGTCGTAGTCGTTCTGGTATAAGCAAAGGCGTTTTCAGCCAACTCAACCGAAAATGAAGCCTCCTTCCTTTTAATATGCCTTGACACTACCCAATTTGTATTGTTAAGTTGCTTTGTTCTTATAGAGACGATTGACCCGAAACATTGGGCAAAACCACTGCCTAAGTTGGCAAAAAGTCCATTTCCGGTCGACATATGTTAGTTTAAAAAAAGCATTTGCTTACGCTCCCTGATCTAAAGGTCTTGATTTCCTTTACCAGATTCTTCTTTATATGGGAAGCATAGAAGACAACTTCAAGTTCTTTACTGAAGCGTTTACTGGTGGATGTTTAGGGGAGCTTACACAGTGGAGTGATTTAATGAGTGCTCTGTATATTTTAGGGCATGACTTGATAATTACATCAGATTACAACGACCTGCGAAAGTAAGTTCATCCAAGTTTATTTCGTACACTGAGAAAACAGCCGCGTCCCCACCACTGGTTTTCCCGGCGAAATGACGTCTGACGGACGAGCGCAGAAATTCCACACTGATGACGTGTTGCTACTCAGATCTGGGTGGTGTTTCTGATTGGTCTAGCCCGGAGAGAAATTTTCTTCAACCAATCAGAAGCACTACCCAGATCTGGGTTGTGACACGTGCAGCATGGAATTTCTGCACTCGTTCCTCAGACTCCATTTCGCGGGAAACGAGTGGTGGCGTAGGAAAATGTCGGCTGTTTTCTCAGGGTTATTTTATCGTCCTTGGATACAAAGTTTTTGTTATTTCCTCAATATTATTATTAAGGAAAAAAAGCCAACAATCAATTTTCAAAATGTCCCAAACTGTCATGCGTGCCAAATATACAGGTTCGAGATACTTTAGAGAGGCAATGGAGTTTTAAGACCGAAGAAAGCCACGCATATCGTTAACTTTTCTTCACATTTGAATCTTTGTATCAAGCACAATGCCTCCTGACACCAAAAAAAACTCCTGGGATGTCCAGAAAAACTTAGTAGTTTCGTCAAGGATTCATACAGAGATAAGAATTTTTGTTAGTATTGTCACCTCTCGCCTGGCGGACAACCCGATAATACGGACAGCAGCTAAATCTCCTCCAAAAATATATTAGAGATGTTTGACTGAAATAATATTACAGACTCTCGCTAATGAGGACACTAACTCAAGGTCCCTAGCTACAGTGTCCTCTATAAAGGAAGTTAACAGTATGGAAATTTGGGAACTAGTTATCTATACCGTTGCAGTCTGAAGGTGTTGAAATGCTGAATAACACCCCCGGTGGGGGTACTCCCTACAATGGCCTATACAGGGAGTCTCCGCCCCAGAGGGTTGGGTATTTTACTAGTTGAAGTATATAAAATAGCAGGGAAATCTGTCTTTCCAGCTGTAAAAGGACTTAAAAGGGCTATGACAAAGTCGAGAAGATTTCCTGGTATTGTGATTTTCTTCGTGTTTTAAAGACAGTGCCTATACAGGATACAAGTTCTCAACTAGGCATGTGATAGGCGTACTATTTGTCAGAATGGAAAGAATACGGAAGAGGTACTTCTTCTTTCAAAAATGGTATATAAAAGGGTGAAGTGTTGGACCTCGGGGTGGAGCCTCCCCGTATAAACTTTGTTGGGTACCCCCCTCGACGCTATCCACTGGACAAACCATTGTCCAGTAAAAACGTTTTAGGGAAACCAGTTGCGTTATTTTTTTGAATAGTGATTTATTTAATGGATATTATCATAGTGGTTAAATGTCTTTATCAACAGCATTATCACCCAGTCTGATTCAGATGGCTGTGCTTTAAGAGAACTTGCTGACGGCTTGGATCTGATATTTACTGACATCCCAGGCGCTAAGAAAATTATGATGGTCAGTGGACCACATAGTTCGCGTTACAGGTACAGCTAACAATATGAACTTTTAAGAAGGACTTCATTCCTAATGGAGAGAGCTCCGATACTAACCAAATGCAATAAGTGATTATAGGAAATTAAAGTGTGGAACAGAAGTGGGAAAGGTAGTCAGTAAAGGAGCATAGATACACTTAACAGGACATCTGCACGTTTAGTAACGTTTCTTGTCTTCCACTAGATGCAAGATGCGCATTTTGGACTCGTTTGGGACGGACGCGGAATTCAACTATCCGTACTACAAAGAAAGTATTCCTGGCGGCAGATCGGTATGGGGAGATGTGAATCTTCTGCTTCCTCAGTTCATGACGATGTTCCGTAAGTTCAATCTTTGAATCATTAGACGTTTCTGGGAAACTGCCCACCTACCCCTCCCCTAAGCCAACATTAACACTTACTTCTCACTTAGGGCAAAATGTTGGATTAAGGGAGGGGTAGGTGGCAGTTTCCCAGAAACGTATAATAATGCCACAATCTTTCTTTCTTTTTCAAGAATGGCTGCTCTATTTCTAATAGGTACATTCCAAATGTTATTTTAAAGTATTGACTAGTATTACTGTCATACTCAGGAAACTATTTGATCCTGAAATATCTTTTTTTTTTGGGCACAGGCCTGCCCAGAGGAAATGTGCACGAACGGGACTCAGGTCCCACGCGAGGTGCCATCCCTACCCAATCCCACAACCTGTAAAGACCACCGGGGTCTACGACCCCTACTCTTTTCGAATAGTGATGTGGGGTCTTTTACGTCCCACAAAAATAAATCAGTGAAAGTGCTGTGAGACGGGACCGACGGGTTTTCGTCCTTATCCGAGAACACTAGAAAGTCTACCCATTTGCAGATCTCATTACAAAGGCAGCACTTTCTCCTCAGTTATGCTAAGACCCTGAGTGTTGGTCCGGCCTGGGTTTGAACCCGCGACCTCCCGCTAGGCAGACCGGCGCTCTCCCAACTGAGGTATTAAACCAGGCAGCGGTGAAAAGGAATGTTTATTGTCTAGTAACCTATCCCAACAAAGGTCGGGCCACAGCAGCAACCTACCAACTTAACATTCTCGATGTATTTCTGGTGTTCTTCTTGAACTCAAGATTTTGTATTCCAAACTCTTGAATTCAACACTTTACAATTCTAAACACTTTATAGTGCCTTCAAGACTTGAAAATTCCAACCTTTAGAATTCAAGATTTTGACACTGGAAACTCTTGAATTCAAAACTCTGGAATCGTAAATTGTTGAATTCAAGCTTTTTTTCCCCTTCTTTTTTTGGGGTCGGGGGTGGGGGAGGGGGGCGGATTTCTGAACTCAGTCATGAATTCAATTAAGACAATGGCGTTCTGAAATTTTGAATTCAAAACTTGGGATAGCAAACTCTTTTTTTCAAGCTTTTGGTATTACAAAGTGTTGAATTCAAGACTTTGGCTTTCCAAACATTTGAATTCAGGACTTTAGCATTGCAAGCATTTCAATTCAATACTTTGGAATACCAAACTCTTGAATTCAAAATTTTGGTATTTCAAAGTGTTCATGTTGAATTTAAGACTTTGACATTCCAAACTTTTGATTTCAAGACCTCAGCATTTCAAATATTTAAATTCAATTCAGACTTTTGAATTAATGATTTTGGCATCGAAACATGCCTCCCGGGTTAATCTGGTTTGATAATTAACACTACGGTAGAAACTTTTTCTACGGAGAAGACTAACGAAACAGAAATTATGAGCCCTCTTGCCACAAAGACCCTAGCAGTCAAGTGTTTTATGTTCTCAATGATTCTTTTGGCAGCTCACAGTCCCGATAACTCGTTCTTGGGCTTTGCTGTTCCAAAGAAACATCGCAGAAAAACCGGAGAACCCAAGAACAGAACCAATGCACTAGTCTATGGAAAACTACCGCATTTCTGGAAGGTACGAGTACATTGTTAAAGTGCTAGCGCAGGCGTTTCCGTTGTAGATGCTAAGGCTGCGGCAAACGGACGCAACAACTCCCAACATTGTTGCGCCAACAATGTTGGGAGTTGTTGCGTGCGTGTTGGCAGTGGTGTGCAAACGGATGCAACAACTCCCAATAATGCTGGGACCTGCAGTGCGTCGTGGGAAGGATACAACCCATAAGTCTTTGTAAACCATGCGTAAAGCGGGTGCGCGGCCTCAACAATGTTGAAAGAGCTGTGCAAACGGATCCAACATTGTTGCGCAACGCTTCGGCGATCACGGAACAAAAGAAATGTGGGGAGTTGTTGGCTGAAAAGTTTGACCGGTTTCAAACTTTGCGCAACAACACGCAACAACATGTAACAGGGTGTGCGAATGGACGCAACATGTAACGTCCAACAATGTTGGGAGTTGTTGGCCAACAATGTTGCGTCCGTTTGCACGGGGCTTAAAAGTCCTCGAGTGAGGTTTATTTTGTCTTTTTGGTTTAGGGCAAATCACTGTACATCGAAGTGATCAGAAATCATGTCCAGGAAGTCCACGCCAACATCGGCTCCAAAAACGTAAGAAATCACTGCCTAAGATGTTTATCACACGTTTAATTTTTATATTATACCGTAGCCATTAACTGCAATGTGGTTATTTCAAAAGGAGACTGTTCTACGTAAATTCGACGTGCCTGATTATGTAATAAATCACGGAATCGTCAACATCTCCACACTCATGGATCTCTTTCAAAGCAGTAAGGTAAGTGTTCAGACTTTTTTGTATTAGCTTGGAAAATTCTGGTATGATGCGACTCAAATTTTGACATAACTGATGTCATTGAATTGATATAGCGAGACAATTATTGGTTGTGAGCAAAAACTGCATCTCTTGTCCAATCAGACGCGAGTAATTTTGTTGAGTCCACCATATTGCCACAATATGCGCATTTGATCAGATTTTTATATTAATTTGCGCAATATAAATGATAAGTATTATTATTATTATCATTATTATTATTAGCTTTCTTTGGCTTTTCGTACGAGCAAACAGGAAAGTATTGTTTTTTTGGGTCCTTAGGTTTTTGTTGGTCTCGGTGATCCTTTAGAAGGACCAGCAGCCCTAGAAGCCTTGGCGAATGGATGTTTCTTTCTTAACCCAAAGGTATGCAAGGAAATTAGCAACACGTTATTTTATTTTGTACATTTACAATTAGATTGTCAGTCGTTCTGAGTAGTTAAGTAGCTGTTGTGCTCCCATGTTCGTTCATCCCTCTATAGAACAATGATCGAGGTGCGTTGAATCGTGAGTTATATGGTGGCTCTAAAATGTCTGTTCCCAAATGCAATTACGTTTTGATACAGGTTTGGTACAATATTTTAATTAATTATAGTTTGTTTTTTTTTCAGTTTGATCCACCATTTGATCGAGTAAACCATGGGTTTTACGCTGGCAAACCCATGAATAGGAAGGTAATGATTAAGCTAACATATTAACCAATAATATAGAAGTGTTTCATCTGATATTAAAGCGAAGAAGAATTACGAAGAGTAATATATCAAACACGGGAAGGAGTGTTTCATTCGATATCAAAATACCAATAAGTAATATATCAATACGAGAAGGAGTGTTTCATCTGGTATCCAAACACTGAGAAGTAATACATCAAACACGATAGGGAGTGTTTCATCTTATATCCAAACACAGATAAGTAATATATCAAACACGAGAAGGAGTGTTTCATCTGATATCCAAACGCCGAGAAATAACAGGAGAAGGATATTCAACTATCGATGTGTAATACTGTATATCAAACGCGAGAAGAAGTGATTATATCTCAGTGATATCCACACACTGGGAAGTAATATAACAAACACGAAGAGAAGTGTTTCCGAAATCGAAATACTGAGAACTAATACACCAAACACGAGGAGTGTTCCATCTGAGATCCAGACATGCACATAGGAGTTTGTCAAACACGAGAAGAAGAATTTCTTTCCATAGAGCGATTTTCATATGACCTTGAAAAATGGTTTCGGTAAGTGTTCGTTATTTGTTTTAACAGCCAATCGATGAAAAGATCAAAACATGGCCTCTTCGTTTTTCCGCCAAAGAAAACCCTAATATGGAGAAGGCATTGTTCGATTGGCCAATCTTGTTGCAGTATGACGTCAAAGCGAAGTATCGGTTGACAAGTTTCTAGAAATTTCTCCGGCATGAAGTTTTTCCACCCGAGCGTTCGCTTAACCAACCAAAAGGCACGCGCGCTTGTATCCTTTCGATAAACCAATCAAATCGCTCTATTTCCGTTCGTTCGTTGTTTCTGTTTTGTTTGCGCGTTTTCATTTCAAGGTCATACGAAAATCGCTCTACTGAGAACCTAGAAGTGTCTTGTGAAAACAATTTCCGAGGTATGTGAGTATTGTTTTCAGTTCTAAGATAACTTCTTAAATGGTCAATAATGTTGGAAGGAATTCGATCAAACGTTCGCAAAATTAAATTTAATGGTAATGAAGATAACGTACGCAATCAACCTTCCTTCAATGTTTTCAATTAATTTTTGAAATTGAGTTTAGGCTATTTTGCATGAACAGATTACATCCCAAAATCCTTATGCTGAGGTGTTTGTTGGAGAGCCGTTCGTTCAAACTGTGAACATAAACAACATGAACGAAATCGAGGAAGCTTTGCAGAAAATTTTGAATTCTTCGGTAGGTTATAGATGTTAACCCTTGTACCCCGAGAAGTCACTTAAGTCTGCAATCAGAAAAGTTTCAAATTTTGTTTAGTATAAAAAGGGACAAAGAATAGTACCATGCAATCGTATCCCAGAAGAAGATTCATTGGAATGACCCAACATTTCAGCGTTTTTTCCACTGACCCAAAAGTTAGAGCTAACCTTTACAACACAGCAAAGTACTGCTCACAAGCTTTCATTAAAAGGTGACAACATACGATTTTATCCAGAGACTCAAAAGGTAGAACCACCTTACACAGCATAATGAAAGTGCCACAGGAAAGTACTGCTCAGCAGTTTGCATTTGAATGGTTACGCTTCAAGATTTCATGCACAGACTCAAAAGCTAAAACCACCTTGTACAGCATAATAAACAGTACTACAAGAAAGTACTGCTTAGCAGCTTTCATTTGAATGGTCACACCATAGGATTTCATCCACAGACTCAAAAGTTAGAACCACCTTGTACAGCACAATAAACAGTACCACAGGAAAGTACTGCTCAGTATGTATAGCTTTTATTTGAATGGTTTGTACCACAGGACTCCGTCCACAAGATTAACAATAACACAAACATTGCAAGTCTTCGTAGTTGCGATTTAAGCGGGTCAGGCAAAAAACGTTTATTCAGTATGAATCTATTTCCAAAACTATTTGGTCACGTAGCTGACTAATTTTCTCTTTAAAGGAAACTCCTCGTCTTCCTTATGAATTCACTGTTGCTGGAATGTTAGAACGACTAAACGCATACTTGGAACACCAGGTAAAAACACACTGTAACTTCACACTTCTGGCTAGCTCCTTGCTGCATTCCGTTTCTCCAGTAGGGCATAGGAGATCATGGAGTGCCGTAGTGTGATTTTACTTGCTTACTAAGCCAGTGATTGAAACAGAATTGCAGGATATACGCATTTTATCCGTTCTGGTCATCCAAAAAATTTTGGCAATTTCTGAAGGCTTATTTTTCGCCCCAAATTCGGTGGCCGACACGACACCCACGTGAAAAATACAGTGAAACACCGCCTTACGGTCAAAGCGTTATTACGGCCACTTTTTTTCAGCCGTCTGACAAAAACCGCCATACATTTACGTGTAAGACGTATTACCGAGGTTCCACTGTACAGCCAAATACACACAATATACGGTTGACAGGAAGAAGTTATTTAAAGTCGTAACATCCCACCAAGTGGTGTGAATAGTGCTGGTAAAATACAAGCAAACCCGCCGGGGTTCGCTGCACATCTTCAACTTCATTCACTATTTTCACAAAGATCATAATGAACCTAGTCTTTCCCCCCAAAATTTTGCATAACCATTGTTTCCAGTTTCTCCTGAGTATTACCATGATTACAGTCGCCCCAAGAGAAATCGAAGACGATGGCTATGCAAAACTTGTTGGGGGCGGGGGTTTAAACAAGGTGCATTATGGTCTATGTGAAAAAGGTGAATGAGAGTTCGCGCACTTTAACAAAGTATGCGAGTTGGAATCGCCATAAAGATTGAAAGAACACAAATTCACTTTTTAAGGGACGTTTAAAGCGACTCCTTACTTCAGGAACTGACGGCTGGCCGGGCGAAAAGACTACTTCTGGTCACCGTACTAGACGCTTGCGTAGTCCTTTCTAAAAGTCCCTTTACAAAAACTAGACCATGTTTGCTTGCCACTAGTTTTAGCAGTGGTGGCTCCAGAAAATTCAGAGAGGTGCGGCCAGGACTTTTGGCAGCTATATAGATACTATTTGCAGGGGCGGATCCAGGATTTTTTTTAGGAGGGGGTGCACTCGTCTCTTGCTCTACTTCAACACCAATAAACCACATAGCTTTTTTTTTTTTGCACAATACCAGTTGTATAAGAAAACCGCAGGTCATCTCAGGGGGTGGTGCGCACCCCCTGCACCCTCCCCCTAGATCCGCCACTGATTTGTGTGCCTTCAGCCAAAAGCTAAATCTGCCCATACTTAACTGCTCTGTCATCACTCTGATCTGAGGATGTGTCAGTTAATATTCTTCCCAAATGCTCAAATGTTCCAGGACTTCTGCAAGCCCAGTGACTGGCCACCAACTAAGGAGCTGCAGATTACGAAAGGAAAAGATGGCCAGTCTTGCGAATTTGCCTGTCTCGATGAAGGACTCGTTTGTGAACCAACATTTTTTGCTGCTGTCAACAATCAAGAAATGTTTAAAAGGTAACTGCTTTATCTGTTGATACACCATATCAGTTTTACAGTTTAGCAAATATTAAGTTACATCGGAATTCTTAGATGTTCAGTTTTTTTTTCTATTTATTTATTCATTTACCACGGCTGTTGAAAGTAGAAGGTTTGAAATTTATTTACATTTTATTTGAATTCAAACGTACAGAATTTTTTTTTGTCACGGAGGTTATTTGCTAAACAACACGCTTTAAGTTCCTGGCTTCGGATCTTCCATCGCAGGTCTAGATCGTGCAAAATTCGTCTATTACTTAATTTTTTTTTTTCGCTATCATTGTCATGGTAATATCGATTTTTCTTAAAACTACATTTTGACAAACTTTAGTCCAAAGTGAGCGAGTGGTGACGATCGGACAAGGATAAAGTCGCTTTTAAGGCGATCAGTGAAAAATCTCAGTATGGTCCCCAAAAAACTGTATCGAACACCTTAAAATATGCAAACAAGTTAATTACATTTTCTTTCGATTACAATGACTTTGCTTGTCAATATTTTGTCTCCATTGACTGTGACTTCGAGGATGAGATAGAATTGGCGGAGGGAGAGTCGAGATCCGTGTATTTCCTTTGAAGAAATTGTAGCTTTGTTCCGTTGCTTTCTGACAGCTTTTGTTTAACTGGCATTTCACTCCCGTTTCATGCCACCAGTGTGTGGAACTTTTTGAACTTTTTCACAAGCAAGGAGAGTCATAATTGTACGTACAATTTTTTTTAGTTCAGTTGGCTGTCGTTTCTGGTCAAACAAAGCTGGATGTTGCGTAGTTTACAAAACCAATAAAACCTTTAACTGTATTATCGTTTTTACTGTTGATTCCAGAGCGGGTATCCAGTGTCATACGTCATCTATGGTATCACGTGACAGTATTTTGGCGCCATCACTGAACACTTCAAATAACACGTGTTTTCTACAGGGTAATTCCATGCTGTTCAGCTGCCGAGCAGCCAGGCCTGGTGTGATCCGTGTTTGTCCTTGTCGTTCATACCGAAAAGAGCAAGTGGCTTTATGTGAATCATGTTGAAGGAATTCTCTTTGATGCACTGTACCTCGCTTGGGAGTAGCCAACTGATGGGCTATTGGTCTGTTGCAGTTTTTAATTCGCCCCAGACTCCGGAATACGGGAAAATTTTGCTTTTGGGACCCTGAATCCTAAACTTTGGTATCCAGAATGCAGTTGAAGGAATCTGGGATCTCACTAAGAATTGGAATCCAGAAACCAAGACTGTCTTGGATTCCGTTACTGATTATATTGTTTGTATACATACATACATACATACATACATACATACATACATACATACATACATACATACATACATACATACATACATACATACATAAAACTTTATTTTATCTCGAAATACGTGGCCGTCCTCGGATCTTAAGGTCCATATTATATGGCGTATGGCGTGAAATATATGACAACGCAAACAAAATATTTGATTTTTAGTACACCGCTTTTCAGACAAATTAAAACTGTCATTAGCAGCCATTTTGAATGACGTCACGGAACCCCCCCCCCCCCCGCCCCGCCTCATTGTGTTATTTCCGGATATTCTCAAACATTATCATAGATCAATATCAACTATAAGAATAACATAATCTTGAAGAGTACATGACAAGATGTGCTAGTAAGAAGAGGTAAGATAAAATTATTTTCATTAACAAATGATTGGTGGTTTTCACATTAAGTCATCAAAATTCAAACTAAAGGATTATCGATCCTCAATAGTTTTTACTTTCATAAAATTAGAGCAACTAACAACTAACATTTACGCAAACTTTCACTTCAAAAGGGTTCTTCGTTTTGTGATAAAGTACGCTTGAATTTCTAACCTTTAGCGTGACACGGCATTCACATGGCGACCGAGAGAGCTTTCATGTAGGTTAAAAAGAAAGTGATTTATCTTGGCAGAAACATTTTGTATTGAAATTATTAGTTTCATGTTTATGAGTTCCTCGACAAATGAATTCACGCTTTCGTAGCAAAACTTAATTCTGTTTGTCCCCGGCCGCCATGTTCGTGCCCATTGGGATAGATGATTTTCGTCTAGGTACACCTAATTGCGACTGTTACCATTCTCGACCCCAGTGCTTAGGGGTTTGGGAATGCGCGCGCAGAAGATCCCTGGGTCGAGATTGCCACTGTTACATAACCGCATGCGCTGTATAATGCTGCCTGAAGGAGGTTGTAATTGAGAAAATCTTCGAATCTCCCCCCTTCTGCCCCTTAAATGAAGTTGAACACGAATCACACTTTCTATTTAATTGTAATCTTTACGATAATCTTCGATCTAACTTTTACAGGAATATTAGTAATAGATACTCCTTTTTAATAATTTTGACAACAATGCAAAAACCCTCTTCATATTTAACAATGTCGATCCTCATATCTACAGACTTACAGCTGCTTACATACATTTATGTATGGAATATAGATAAAAACTTGATCTTTAATTACAGCCTTTTTTATAACAGTAAAAACCCGCGTATAAGAACCTAGTGATTTAAGAACCTACAGGCTGAAATTTTGCATTTTAATACCCAAATGTATAAGAACCTATTCAGCCTGACAAAGAAAAATAGGTTCTGATATAAAAAAATAAAAAAAAACACTCCAGATTTGATGTTCAAATTCTGGATTTTAATTGTGAAAATTTTTGTAGTGTACTGCTTTTTAGTCTTACCAATAAAATATTATTTCTGAATCCATCAGTAGTAATTTGTGTTTTGAAACCAGTGGTAATTAAAATATAAGAAAAATACGGTGTCTACAAATAAGACGACTCAGAGAAAAATAGTTGTCGTTAAAATTTGATGTATTTCTAAGTGTGACTAACAATTTAATGGTTCAAAACATTTCCTATCAAAAAATATGATAACACCTAAGTATTTCTTTAAACAGTTTCAAAAACGCCATACGTTTACTGCAATTAAAATACGTGAAATAACTTAAATAATTTAATAAAATAGTATTCACAATAAACAAACCATAAACCTTCCCTTTCCGCAGGAAATCCGAATTTCCAAACGAACACATCAGCACCAATTCTCCAAAACCCGATAACCAATCCCAAACGTTCTGCCGTGACCACAAAACTGCCCCACGCTCTAAAGCCAGGGCCATATCTCTGACGTTATGACGGACCGGACATATTCCCACGAACAGCCGACAAGAGCTCTCATCGGTTTACTAATTCAGACCCATATTCGTAGGGAAAAAAGGCCCATTTGCAAGGTCATCAAGGGCCAAAATGATGTATATTTTATGAAACATAACGAATACATTCCCAGGAACAGCACGATCACAATAACAGGGAAAACAGAACTTTCACCAAAAGGATCCTAATTGTTGTAACTGATCACAAACCGGACCCATTCTTCCAGGGACAAAAGGCCCATCTCCTCAGCAATCCGAGCATATATCCCTAACAATATATGGAACATATTTAAGGAACATTCTAATCAATACTGAAGGGCCAGCGGAATCATAGCCTAAAGGGGCACTAACAGTTGTTCCGCGTGATAAGCATCTAGTGACACTGTTTGCAGAAGGCTACTTGTTGAGCTTGGAAGTCTCTGCAAGGACACAGCCGTTTTACATCAGGATCTTTCTTGACGCAGCTGAAGAGAAGTGGAAATTTCTGCAAGGTACATGCCTTTGTTGACGTGCTATAGCAAGGAGCCAAGAGAGATTCCTCTGTTTTAACTGAGCCACATTCTACTCCAAACCTGCAAGAAGAAACATTTTTGTGTCACCTCCTCTCCAGAGTGAAAATGCAGTCTTGTGAGGTGGTTCTGACTTTTTAATCTGTGGACGAAATTCTATAGTGTGACCATTCAAATGAAAGCTACTGAGCAGTATACTTTCCTGTGGTACTGTTTATTATGCTGTACAAGGTGGTTCTAACTTTTGAGTCTGTGTATGAAAACCTATGGTGAGTGTAGAAGAGCATTAATCATCATAACACGTGGTTTGCCAGCATTTTTCTTGTTTACGTGCTTAGTGACCATTCAATAATCTTGAGAAAGTGTTGTAAGATTCCATGTAAAGGAGGGTTATTTTTTTACCATACATAAGCAGGGCCTTAATTTGGTAATCCCAGCGAGGTTTAAAAAACAAAAGCCTTAATTTGCACAAGAAAGCAAAACCCTCAGGGATTCTGGTCGAAGAAATAAAGTGACTTCATCATGCAAATGAACCATGCCTGACGGCTTGGCCGAGGACAACAGAGCGGAATGTCTTCGTTTCGTGGGTTTGTTTCTTCTCCACTGCGTTCAAAATAAGCATGGACTAAAAACAGACTAGGTAAGTGTATATATACTTTCATTGCTTCCAAATAAAAGAGCTATTTCACATTTTAAATGCTCCGCATTTGAACTTCAACAAATTATGAAATAAGATTTGCTTAATTTAAGATGGACTCTGTGGTCACATTTGCCTGGTGTTTTAATGGCAGCAGAAAGACCGCCAACTAATTTCAGAGAATGCATATTTTGCTGCACCAAGACAAGTTCAGTATGTAACCTTCAAGGAAATAAAACTAACAGTCGCACAGCGGCCAAATCCAACTAAGACACTTACTGTTCTAATTGGTCCCCGCTATTGACATCTTCAAAGTAAGAAGGTTCACACAGGAGACCTAAATTAACGGCAAAATATCATTATCAATGAACGAATTAGAACATGGCTTTCAAACTCCTACACCCGTCGAAATTCGTATTTGCTAAATTTGTTTGTTATTTATTTCGTTTAACTTGCTTGTTATGATGTTGTCTTGTGACCATTAGTCTTCCCAGAGGCGAAAAGAAGCGCCGAGAGAAAACAGAAATCAAATCCCTGATTTTAGTTGGGCATTATAGGAAAAGTGAGTTAAAAACTCGCCCAAGAAAGAACGATAACCCTGAAATTTACAAGATTATTGGGAAAATTTGCACAATATATGCAAATACGTAGGAAAAATGTATTGTACAACACCGTTTTGTCTTGTTAGGTGAACACAACAATATTTAGCACGTGCAGTAAACTTTACGATTCTTGAATTGGATTCATTCATTTGCCCGCTGGAATTTTTTCTTGACATTAATGTTAAACTTAAAAAAACACTTACTCCGGGTAAATGCGACGGCCAACACATATGCTGCAAATAAATCCACCTAGGTGGCCGGCATAACTGGAGTTACTTCTGTCGCCTTTTTCAGGCAAGGCAAGGCAAGCGCAAAGCGAGCGAGGAGCGCCAAACACGCGCGACGGGAGGTCTGGCGCTCCTCGCTCGCTTCTTGCTTGACTTCGCTCGCCTGAAAAACGCGAAAAAACAACGCCTTTTATGCAGGCTATGACCTAAGTGTCCTCTTATACCCCTCCACCAGCCTTAAACCCAAAATTTTGCCGATTACTGAGAATTTAGTGTTAACGTTGGGTTAGGAGAGGGGTAGGTATACATATTTTGCAATTGAGGTGACGCACTTTTCGTCCAAACGTTTTACCACGTGCGCGTCGAGTAGTTTACGAGCGACAACTGAAAAACAAAAAACAGCTTTTCCACTTGAAAAAAATTCACGAATTTGTTTACTGAAAAAGATAGCGCAGTTTTTCATACTGAAGACGTCTCAAGTGAAAAAATTCATAAAAACATGACAGGAAGGAATAAAAGGTGCTCCAATCGTTCTCGTGTGAACCCTTAAGCGGCGTACGGGGAGCAGGGGGCAGGGGGTCCAGACCTCCGTTTCCTGTACCTCCCGCCCCTGTTAGTTCGCTTTCTCCCTTTAGCCCTTTTTCGAATGCCAAAATATTAGCAATTGTTGCGTAATTTTCCATATTTCTCCCGCTCCCCACCCTTTTAGAATTTTCACCTTCTGCCCTTTTCTTCTTCCTCCCAAACCCCCTGTTCCATCGGTCTCCCGCCCCACTGTCCTCCCCTTCTAAAGTGACTGACATAGCAAAGCCGTGTAGATTGTGTTACATTACACGTTATTTAACTCACCAGACATTTTACAAACTTCTACACAAGACTTCCCCGCTTCACCCATGAACAACTTCATCTCTGATAATGGCGGCCATCTTTCACTATGCTCACAAAAGTTCTTTGAAGAAAAAAACGAACAAAAAAAACCTAATGAGCATTTGTATTTTAACTTTGAGTTTTATCGCACCTCCTTAATAATTATTAAAGTTAGATTTTTCAATTTATCGTGTGAATAGCAAAAGATGGGTGAGCAATCACTGCTCAGGGCCGTAGCCAGGAAGAAACTACAACCGAGGCAAACACACGGTCCGTTGTACGAAATCAGCCGTATGAAATCTTCTAATATTATCAGTCTGATAAAAAAAATAAAAATCGACAGTATTTGGTAAAATTTTACCGAGGCGAGTGCCTCGGTTCGCCTCATACTGGCTACGGCCCTGCTGCTCCGTCGTTTTGGATTCAATAACGGCTGTTGATACGAAGAACACTCATATTTTGCTATTTTCGTCTTAAACATTTCAAGTTGACTTTATTTTTTGCAGTCCAAAATAAACAAACCCGAGCGCAATAACTTATATTGGAGGCTTTCGTCGACTGCTTTCCGCCTGAAAACCCACGTGACGTTGGTTTCATCCAATCAATCCTTACGAGCGAGCAAAGATGGCGCGTGCTGTACTTACATAATACTCGGTGAAGGCATTGACGCGTTCCAGCATTCCTTTAGGCGTCCACTCCAGAGGTAAGTAAGGTTTCACCTAAAATCGTGGACAAACAAATTATTTTTCTTTCATTTTCAGAGGAGGGGAGGGGAGGGGAGGGGAGAGGGATAAACGTGTAAGTCCAACCTAACGTAATCGGGGAGGGGAGGGTGAGAGGGATAAACGTGTAGGTCGACCAAACTAACGTAATCGGGGAGGGGAGGGTGAGAGGGATAAACGTGTAGGTCCAAACTAAAGTAAACGGGGAGGAGAGGGTGAGAGGGCTAAACGTGTAGGTCCAAACTAACGTAAACGGGGAGGGAAGGGTGAGAGGGCTAAACGTGTAGGTCCAAACTAACGTAATCAGGGAGGGGAGGGTGAGAGGGCTAAACGTGTAGGTCCAAACTAACGTAAACGGGGAGGGAAGGGTGAGAGGGATAAACGTGTAGGTCCAAACTAACGTAATCAGGGAGGGAAGGGTGAGAGGGCTAAACGTGTAGGTCCAAACTAACGTAATCAGGGAGGGGAGGGTGAGAGGGATAAACGTGTAGGTCCAAACTAACGTAATCAGGGAGGGAAGGGTGAGAGGGCTAAACGTGTAGGTCCAAACTAACGTAAACGGGGAGGGAAGGGTGAGAGGGCTAAACGTGTAGGTCCAAACTAACGTAATCAGGGAGGGGAGGGTGAGAGGGATAAACGTGCAGGTCCAAACTAACGTAATCCGAGTACAAATTATAAAGCACCATTTTCAGCCAATTGGTAGAACATCGAAGTTGCTATTCTCGTGAAGTTTGCAATTTTGCTTACAGCATAGGTTTATCACATATTGCGCACCGCACATATTGAACAAAGACATTTTCGCCAAGGATTCGGCTTCAATTATACTCTCCAAGACCAACACAAGGTGAAAAGGGAGAAACACAAACGTCCCTACAATTACCCCTTTTAGTCTCTGTAGTGACCAACATCAATATTTTCCTAAAAACATCAATACCTAAACAAAAGACTCATTAGGTAGAAATAAGAGCACATGCTATTTGCAAGGTTTTTTTAAAAATTACTAACCTCGAGATTTAAAATTCGTTTGACGGTATCCTCCACCAGCGAAAGGTTCCCAATGTCTACAGTAACAACATGCGGTTCACCTATAAACACCTCTGCATATGGGTGTTGGGAAGTCAACTGTAAAATAACAAAAAACGACAGAGAAGGCTAAAGACAATGAAACATTACGCATCGCTTGCGCAGCATTTCCACACGAAATAGGCCATTTAAGTAGACTTTCCAAAAGTCCTTTATTTTTTTCCCTGGTTGGTTATGCCATTTTAAAGAACTTTTCATACCTCTTTGGCGCGAAATTCACCGGTCGAAAAATTCTACCGGTGACGTCATGGCAATTGACCAATAGGACAGTGAGTGATATTTCACGCCGCTCCCAACACAGCATATGTCAATCATTTTTTTCCCGCGTGAATTTATAATATGATCGAGACTTCGTCGCTAGCTCGGTCGCTACGCGACCTCATGCATTGCAGCTCGCTTCGCTCACTTTTAAGAACTTATGAAAGGTCGACTTGTAGCAAAATTTGCGAGTTGCCCAGAGTCCGTTTCAAAGTAAAGCTAAGTACAAAAAGGTATTGCAATTAATATGAAAACGATTTAAATTCTCGTGCAAATAAAACTCCTTTATCAGGAAAGGCTTTGCATTTAGCCTCGTTTTGAGTTTTTAGAACTCGGAAATGGCCATTTTCAGTAAGTTGCAATAAATTTCTCGATGCTGAAGCCCTATCGTATTTCAAAATACATAAAGATTACTATTCGATAACAGGCTTGTGGCAGAGAAAAAGTTTATTTGACACTTTGAAGGACCTGATGAGCTTCAAGCCGTTCACAACTTAAAAACACCACATGCCTACACCTAACAATGCCCAAACGTTTTCCTTGATTTTCCAAGGGTGGTTTTCCTCCCTTGGTTAATCGATAATTAATCATTAAAGAATTTAATTCATTAACGTGGCGAAGCATAAGTTGTAAAGGCCTCATTCTTCAGCTCAAAGCATATAGACTTAGTAATATGTCAAGAACCAGGGCTTCATGCTTTACCACGGGTTCCAAACACCTCGAAAACAGATGAAAGTGATTTCACCCGTGATGAAGCACAAAACCCGAGTTTTTGACATGTCTTCTCAAATAAAGCAATAAGAAATTATGCAGCGACATGTTTTCTCTGGTGCCACACTGTTTGCATGAGTTGTCAGATAGTAGTGTTCACCAATAAAACGTTAACCGTCATCTGATTAAAATGCAAGTGAGATAATAACCTAGCGGTGTTTTATCTGGTGTTCTTTTAGGTATCAAGATTCATCCACCTGACCCAAATGGTCGTCATTTACTAGCTTTCGACTGCATGAATAAATAATGAGTTTGAGAAGTTAATTTCCTGGGTTCTTATGCCCTGGATCGAAGAACTTACCTCTCTTAGGGTTGGTTTAAGCTTAAAGAACTCAGTGTTAATCCTGTTATGAGGCGGATCAAACTGAAAAGCAAGGAACATTCCATGATAATTAGTAACAAGCACACCTGTATTAACTCTACTACAAAACTGCGCGATTTATCGGGTTACCTTGGCGTTCAGAAAGATACATCCCTGAGCTATAGCCTCTAGAGGTGCAGGACCTTCATATGGGAACCCAAGACCTATAAATACCTGTAATCAAAAACAAAATACAAAAGTTAATTTACAACATCATGGAACAAGCGCCACACTAGACAGTCTGCCTAAATATTGAATGATTTCATTGTTTATGAGATGACGTCACAAAATGTGAAAGTTACGTCATGACTGAAAAGGACCGCCATCTTGGATAATCCGCCATATTGGATCAGCTTCATCAACCAATGTTTCACGGTTACATCACATTAGAAGAAACAAAGTTTCCGCAACACTATTTTTCTGTTTACCCTAATTCTGGACTGTATACGCTGTTGTTTCGAGAGGAAACTGGAAAGCTCGCACTGAACTTTGGAATCTTCCTCTACGTTTGACTTGAGCGACTCTTGGGAGTGAAATGGTTAAGAACTCCAAATGCAAAACAATGAGAAACAAACCTTGGTATCCTGTAACAGTTTTTCTAGATCAGGTTTACTGAGAATACCATGGGTGATCACGTAGTCCGGCACATTCTTTTTTATTCCTTCTTCCTGTTCACGAAAAATTACACAAACATTCTGTCAATTAGATTTTGAAGGAGGAACCAGTTGGTAATAACAGGCTTTCTTTTCGCAAATGCAAAAGTTGCGTCTATAACTGCAATGATCTACTTTATATAATTCTTCACCTCGCAGTTCGCATATATGATTTTCATTTATTCATAACTTCAACACAAAATTTCTTGATAAAATTAATTCAATGTTCGTTATACTTGCTGGTGAGGATAAAACAAAACATACCGAAACTCCAAAAAAGGTTCCATGAATCTCCAAATATTTATGCAAGATATCAAGATATTCTCTCTTGCCCTATAACACAAGGAAATGAAAAACAGTTAAAACCAACAAATAGATCAAACGGATAAGACTAACTAGCGCGATGTTCACACGAGTCGGTTTGACGTTATGAACGCACACATATTTATATGTATTCAGCGTTAGATTTGTAAACGAGGCGATATCATTTTCGTAAAGAACGTGGTAAACGCAAAGTTTGAACACGTTTACAACCTTAAAAGACTCGTTTCGATATAGTCTAAAGAACTGACTAACAAATCAGCTGATGAGTCAACTGACCAAAAGACTGGCTGTTTCATTGATTGAGTGAATAACAAGACTCAGTGGCTGACTATACTGACAACAGTGAAGACAAATGAATTGACTGACAAAACCAGGCCACTAGCTCACTTACTGACTGACAGACAGACTGACAGACAGACAGACAGACAGATGGAAGGAACGACCAAACACTGTCTGACCGACTTGACTAGCTGAAAAACGAACAGCGACCTATCAACACAGTTCAGCTCTTACCGCCCAAAAATCAGCGTCCTTTCCATAAACGAGACCAATCGCCTTCTTGTTCAGCGGCTTCGCATCTGCTGGAATTGGATCACTGACAACAAAACCAAGAAATGAATTGTCTGGGCTGTGAGCTGAGAAAAAAAAAAGTAATTTGGTAGGTTAGCTCAAACCTAAATCCAGACTTTTAGGATTTTAAATTCGGGCTTTTTTTACCTAACGCGTAGGCAAAACGATACGACTCATAGACGAAACGACGTAAACCGTGCAAAACACATGGTCAGGGTAAACTTACGAAACATGGTAAATATTTGTCGCAAATTAAGGTCAGCGTTAGCCCAAGCGGATCTTCCACCAGGTATTGATCCTCTGTAAGCTCCGTAATTAAACTCTGCTTCAGTGCCAAACGAGTCAAGTATTCGTATCCGACATCTAAATGGAAGAAAAACAAAATAATACGTTCATCACAAACTCGCTACAGTAAGGCTTACAACCCAGGAAGCACCGCAGCACCTGGTTAAAGAACCTAGCTACATGTAAACTGGGTAGCTGCAATGTTGCAGATACATTGTTTCTTCTAATGTAACTAAACTCACTACATTAGTGGAATAATAGAATAATTATTGAACGATTGGCGTCACCCACAGAACGGCGATACTGCTCGGTGCAGGGTTCGGAAAAAAAAACCGCGAAAGATTTCACACGCTATGCCTAGAGGAAATAGCTCAGCTGACTCAAAACGATGGCCAGAAGACACAAAATATGACACACAAAGAGTGTCAAATGATTTTTGAATAACATCTTCAAGACTGAAAACATCAATTCATATATCCTAAAACTGCAAAGGAACCGTAAATGTTTTAACGAAATTTCGACGCAAAACAATGTTGTAAGTTTCAAAATTGTTTGAATGAATAGTGAAAATTATAAACTGTTTCATAAAAATGATGTGCTAGCACATAGTTCAACGTACCAATGGTAAATGTAGTTGACACTGATATTACGGGTGATGCTCGATATACCAAGTCAATGTATGCACTATTGTGTCTTTCTACTGTGTGAAGTTTATTGTGTTACTTTGTAAGGGCTAGAGATCACTCTTGTGTTCTTTGTGACGTAACTCGAGACCTGCTATCCACTTTGTATATCGTGCACGAGCCGGTATTACGCTATTGTCAAAACCTGATCAAATCAAGAGACTGGATCAGAGTTGTATCGAATTGCAGGTTGACGAACTCTGCCCCAGTTTCTTGCGCAACTTCGAAATAGCCAATGAAAGATCGAGAAATGATAGCATCTCCAAAACAATCCCACAGTACAATTTTTACACAAAACGGACCCAGTTTCGCGCGAAATGACAAACAAGTGACAAAGCCATTTACTGTACTTACAAATAAGGCGACATGTTTGGAGTAACATCCATCGTCATAAAAGCCATTCCATTATAGTCTGTGTATATCAGGTCAAACTCTGGGGTAAATGTGTTAGCGCAACCACGAACTTTTGGGACTGAAAGATGGCTGGAATGAATTGATAAAGAAAACATTAACAAATATGCTTGATCTACTCAACATTCCATTAACGCGTTAAAAAAATATTTGGATATCAGCCACTCAACGGCCCGGCGTTGCCATCCATCTCTCAACTTATATTAAATCACAACTTTAATTCCGCGTGCGTTGGTACATACAATGTGATCTCCGCCTCCTGATCACCTTTGTCTGCGAGTCGTTTCGCCAACGTCCTGTTTGCAAACTTATTAAGTCGTTTCGCTTACGTGTTAGGTTAGTTCCCTAACTGCTTTCTCCTGATCAGTGGCTGAACAAGCTGTGTACATGCGTATCACACTTTTTTGTTACATGACTGAGAGAACGAGGAATCTACAGGCGCAGAATGGTTTCGCTTCTTAGCGGAACAACGACATAAGGCGTTAGCGACCGGGACGTTAGTGAAACGACTCGTAGGCGAAGCGACCGGTCACCCTCTAGAAGAATGCACTGCCCACCTACCCCTCCCCTAAGCTAACATTAACACTTACTTCTCACTTTAGGGCAAAATGATGGCTTAGGGGAGGGGTAGGTGGGCAGTTTCCCAGACACCTAAATTGATCCAACTACTTACCGCTTATAGGTGGTGGAATTAACAGCAAGAGTTAAATCATGGCCCAAGATGTACAAGGAAGCTAAGAGGTCACTCCATTGAACCATTTCTCCGAGGGGTGCTCCAGTGTACGCTAGGTTAAGCCAGTTGGGTTGATAAGCATACGTTCCGAAGAAAATTAATATCTGACAAGAAGATTGACAACACGGAATTCAGTAAGTGCTTCTCAAAGTGAAACTTTTATAATGACTCAGCTCCGAGACCTTCTTAAAAATAATGACCGAGCGCGCAGTGCGAGGTTGTTATTTCTATCAAGGCCGAGGATGAGGGCATTATATTTAATGCACCTTTCCATCGCTTTAGAATCAGCAGGTCATTATTGTGGCCAATGAAGTGGAACGTTATTCGTAAAAAATACCGTCCGTTCCACCTCAGTAACCTGCTCTTCAGTTTATTGAAATAATAACCTGTTTAAACAATGGGAAAGTGCGCAAATTAATAATAAATACGTTTGAAATAAAAAATAGTAAATGAACAAAGATTTAGCGGTAGCACATCCACAAAGGGGTTCTTCGTCTACCATTCCTTGACCGATCAGAATTTGAAAATGTTGGTTTTTGAGCAGAGGGGAAAACCGGAGAACCCGGAGAAATACCTCTTGGAGAAAAGGAGAGAACCAACAACAAACTCAACCCACACATGGCGCCAGCACCGGGATTTGCACCTGGGCCACATTGTTGGGAGGCGAGCGCTCTCACTACTACGCCATAAGCGCCACCCTTGCCCTCCCAGGCAGTATCTGCACAGTACGAGAATCGCCTGGAGATTTACCGGTCGTTTCAATACAAAGTTGTTTCCTTAGGAGTCATTTAGACATGAAACAGAAGTCGGTTCGATTTACCGAGGCGAGGTTGTTGCGTAGTACTATACAACGGTTTTTTTCTCGTACTGAAGAAGGGTAATAAACCCGAAACGTTTGTGTTTTGACGTTTGTATTTGACAAAGTTTGATATTTCTTTACCAAATATCACCTCATCAGCTATTAAGGTTGTTTCGATACAAACAAGCCAGGCGGTGAAGTTGCAATTATTTTTGGAATAATTTCAGTATCGTTGATCCGACCTCCGCGATTTTTTTGACTCACATTCACGACGTACCATGTACTAAATTGCAAAACAATATACAAATGGATACAACAAAAAGAGTTGGACATAACAGTCGGACATTAACACAACCTTTTTGGTTCGATGTTGCTTGCGAAGAGTTCCTTCAACTGCAAATTGCTTCGCAGCCGCTGCCCACTGAGGCCACATTCTGGTGATCCGATCTCTCATCCATCTCAGATTCAGCTTTGTCAGCGTATCAATAAAACTCTTCTCCAGCTCAAATCTCATTTCTGCAGGCTTTAGAAGGAGACAGAGTATCAACAGCAATTGTTGCTATTGCGAACAACATTGTTGGGCCAACAATGTTGGGAGTTGTCGCGATGGTGTTGGCAGTGGTGTGCAAACGGATGCAACAACTCCCAACAATGTTGGGCCAACAATGTTGGGAGTTGTCGCGTTGGTGTTGGCAGTGGTGTGCAAACGGATGCAACAACTCCCGACAATGTTGGGACCTGCAGTGCATCGTGGGAAGGATACAACCCATAAGTCTTTGGAAACCATGTGTAATGAGCGTGCGTGGCCCCAACAATGTTGGAAGAGTTGTGCAAACGGATCCAACATTGTTGCGCTACGCATCGGTGATCACGGAACAAAAGAAATGTTGGGAGTCGTTGGTCAGCAATGTTCCGTCCTTTTGCACGGGGCTTAAATCAGTAGGATGCCAATAAACCAATTTTGAGGACTTTTTTCGGGGGGGGGGGGGAAGGAATGATATATTTGGAGTTTCCTTTTGCAATACTGAAAGAATTTGTCGAATTCATCTTACCCGTGAAAGGAATCATTTTCGTCCTATGTACCATTCCCGTAATTTTTGCGAGTTAATTTCCAATTGCTTAAATTGCAACTACCACTGCAACGATCATATCTTCATTAAAAAATTGCAGGAGTAATTTCAGTGATAACTGCAGTAGTAATTAATTCAGATTGCATTACTGTGTACAAATTTGTACAAAAGTATGAAATAAGCTGTCCCAAAGTTTTCCATTTAAAACATTACCTCATAGATGCCAAATTTTTCCGTAACTGTGACTTGCTAACAATGTATAAAAGTGGGCAAATGATGGAACAAAATTACCAGAAAGTTCACCAAAAGCCAGTGACATCTATTTGTATCACAGTATTGTTGTTATCCAGATAGAAAATTGTCCTCTTTTTTTAATAGTAATACAACTTTTTGTCCATTGGAATGACAATGTCAAAGTAAAAATCTTAACAATCCCATAATACGATTTCAAAACCAGTTTGGTTTGTTGGCAATGAAATTGCTAGCAAAAGATCCATAGATTGTATTACCAAGAGACGAAATTAATGTTAACTGAACATCTCTATTAACTATCATTCAAACCTTTCGTTCTCTTGTGTCTGTGCTTGCATTTGACTGTCGCCATGGTAATACTGGGCAAAATCTTTCAACCTATGCATGATTATCAATATTATTACAAGGCTTCAAATTTTAGGGTGACAACTTCACCTTTGGGAAATAAATTTCTAGAAAAAAATCTCTTTAGTTTGATGTGACACCGTTCAGAAACTTATTAAGCCAGACATAAACATGTAGAAAACTTGAACACAAATTCCACGAGAAGTATCGGTTTTAAGCAGGCATGCTGTATTTTAGATTCACGAAAAGAACCAGAATAATCATTGACTTGACACTCCTGATAATGAAAATGTCGAGGTTATTATAAGTATGAACTCTTCCCAGAACAGTTACAGTCATGTACAGTGGAGCCTCAATATAACAAACCTCTATATAACGAAGTCCTCGGTACAAAGAATGATTTTCTTGACCCTAGTAATAGCAAAATATATGAAAAAGTATCTCGATATAACAAAGCCTCGGTATAGCAAACAAATTTTGCCAGTCTAGTGGCACTTTGTTATATTTGAGGTTCCACTGTACTTGAAGTGCCAATGTTTATATTTCTTGATCAACAGCAAAGTATGTTGATCATCAGCAGTACCACGTACCTCACTAAGATAAACAAGTATTGAACATAAGTTCTCTGGCTTCACGTGATGCTGTCCAATGTAACATGCTGAATTTGTTTGCCATAAATTTGTCATCCACTAAAAAAGAAAACAAACCAAAAATATCAATTTTATTTTTCTTACTTACCTTATCATTTACAATGCAGGACTCGAAGTGCACAACAAAAAAATTCATGCAAGAACAACTACTCCTGGCAAATATAACTAATGGATGAGCAACATTAACATCTCTCATAAAAACTGTAAGTATGTCGTGAACTTTTCGTCATTTTAATACTTAAAAGTATCAACCCATTCATGCCTGAATAAACCCCATGTTAGGCCCTGTTTACTCCATCTGTTCACACTGTGCATAATTTTGTTTGTTTTGTAAAAAAATCTGTCAACAGGAAGCCATTTCTAGTGCGAATGACTTTTTTCACCTACGAAAATTTTCTCAACTGACGCCACCCAACTTCAAAGATGCAGGCCTAAAATTTTTTTTAAGCAACAAAATCCTTTGTTCCTTGACAGCTATCACTCAGTGTTAAAATAATTTTACTTTGCAAACATGACAAATATTTTATTACAGTTCCTTTAACTGACGTTTCTGCCTCTACTAAAAATTTTCCGTGTCTCAGATGCGAAAGGGGTCCACACTCATTTTCTATTTGCAATGAACACAGCACTAGCCATTGTATGATACGCTCAAGCACACTTTACATGTATAGGGGTCACACAAAAATTGACCACTGGCCACGTCATCTCCTTGAACCATGGTTTTTGATTGGGATGGGAATAGTCCATAGATATGAAGTTTATATCTCTATTCTAAGATGGAGAGAGGGTATCTGAATTAATTACAGAGACAGATGTATTTGTTACCGAAGGACTCTTTCCCAACCCCCTCCTCTCCCCCTCCTCCTGCCCCAACTAGATCCTCCTTGGAAAGTAAAACTGAAAAGTGTACAAGTAGACTTACGGAAACTTTGTCCTCACAAAATGGGAACAGCGAGTCACGTGGAATCTCACATTCCTGTTTCTTTCCGTTTTCTGGTAACCACAACAGAAGTAAAATATTTACAATCAAAGATCCAAAATTAAGATCAAGGAAATACACCATTCATTGACAAAATTAATTATCCGCCAGTTCATTACATTGCATAAAATGTAGGGCATTGACAAAAAGATTGCATTTTGCATGTAGTTTAGCTCAATCTCCTCTGCTTGTATTATAAAAAACACGATCATTGCAGTTTTAAGTAGTTTTTTTTTTTCAAAAGGAAGCCTGAGAACTGTACTTAAGCTTGTACAGTATTCAAATCTTTGACCCTGTATACTGGTACATGCATTGCTCTACCAATTGTAAAACCAACTGGAAACCAGTCATTTATTTGGTTTGTTTGAATAACATCTATTAGAACTGTGAGATGAAAAATTAAATGTGAACAAGATTATTGCAGTTTTACTGAAAATAGTTAAATCAAATAGCAAGTTAACAAATCCCTACTTGAAGCTTCATAAATTTTAGAAATAAAGAGGGTACCTAAATAAATTAAAACATGCAATCTCTATAAAAAAAAAAAACATATAATGCAATGCTCAAAACTGAACATTGAATTGATGTAACTGCAAGTTAACATATTCCACTTGTTATTGATGATACATATAATCATGGGGCCCTGTTCTGGTAAAATTCTGACAAGTGACATGGCCTTGAAACAGCCACATAGGACAGCAGAAATGGTGACAAATGACACAAAGATGGGCTGAAACCATGACAACACAGAAAGGCGCAATAGTAATGCAATGGTGAAATACCGAGAGTGACATGGCTTCCACTGAAATAATAATGCGAAAAAGACAGCTGGCTTTGAAATTCAGACCAGGGACATACAGTATGTAACTGCCTTATAGTTATTAGAGGGCCTTAATCATGCAATATTTGTACCTGTAGTTATAAGTTGTTCCAACTTTTCTAATCGTTGATTGACACCTCCATTTTCTTGACTAGGACTGTAATCTAAACAATTGTACAAAACAAAGAAAAAATGTCTTACATGCATTGAACTACATTATATGGAATACATGCATCACTTGAGAACATAATGAGAACATAGATGGCTTCCAGATCCCTTATAAGCACTGTGCTACAAGATAGTATTTACAGAAACAAGTCACACACAAAAAAATAAAATAAAGTCAAATCTCCATCAAATAGCCACCCTTGATTGATCGAGCGTCCAGTAATCAAAGTTCCAAAATAATCTTTAAGCGGCCACATCTATTAAGCGACTGCGGCCCCCTTTTTTGTACCACCATTAGTTGTCACCTTTATGTTAAGCAGCCATCGAGTGCTCAATTCACTGATCTTCACAAAGTTTGGCTTCACTTCAAGAATATGACGAAGGAAAATACAGTCCAATATATAAGAAGGTGACAACACATTTTTGACCAGTGATGCTTCTTCATCGCACTTTTCTTCCAAAATAGAGACAGTGATCTTTCTGCTATAGATTATGCTGATTTATGATGCACCTCTATTGAGCGGCCGAACCTCCATTAACCCTTTAAGTCCCAATAGTGATCAACATCAATTTTCTCCTAATGATATCAATACAATGTCAAGAGAAAAGGTTATGAGAATTAATAAAATGATCACCAAAGAGAAAATGCTTTGATCTTTCATCAAATTCTCTCAACTCATTCTTAAGGGAAATGTATAGAGACCAGTTTGGAGAATTTGCATGTGGATATTGGGACTTAAAGAGTTAAGTGGTCACTTGCGGGTACTCCGAGGGACTGGTTGCTTAATGGAGGTTCAACTCATTATGTTACCTTTTCCGAAGATATGTTTCTCAAGACGATTTAACCGCTGTTCAAAGTCCTTGTTTTCCCAGTCACCTGTTGTAGAATCAGTACAAAACAGTACCTGAGTGACCATGCAAGATCAGTTTTCTCCCAATAATATCCATACAACATTAAGAGAAAAGGTTATGGGAATATATAAGATGATCACCAATGGGGAAATGCTGATCTTTTAATAAATTCTCTCAACTAAATCTTTAAGGAAATGTATAGAGATCAGTCTAGAGAATTGGTATGTTTATATTGGGCTTAAAGTGTTATGAAATCTAAATCAGTGAAGAATAATTGAAGGGTTTCCTGTATTTGCTTATGATAAGCAAATTACACCCTTTTTTCAGGAACCCCTTTAATTGCATTTAATTCAAATTAATAATTTGGAATACCAAGAATAAAGAGCTGATAGAACTGCTCTTTCTTTCCATGAAATGCTACATGTTTTGTTAATTGATTGATTGATTGATTGATCAACTATCGATAGATAGATTGATTGATTGATTGATTGACAAAGTGCAAATTGTTTCGCACCATGAAATACCAAAGCCAGAGGATAAGGCACAGACCAAGTGAAAAGTAAGAATGTGCTCTACTGTCTAACCAACGATACAACTTAAAAAAACTCGAGTTTCAAGCTGCCAGTTGTTAGTAAGTTTCAGTTTTAAGTGACTGTCAAATGTTAATTTTTTCATTTATTATCTAAAGCTTAAGTTTGGTGAAAATATTGTATGATTAACTTTTTCAAACAATACTGCAGAAAATAAAAGAAAATTAAAGTAAAAATCAGTTGCATTGTTTTGTTGTTTATCCACACATTAAAAAAAAATATATGAGTTAAGTAACACAACATCTTACCTCAAGAATGGGTAACTTAAACAAGATACAAATGTATATTTAAGCTTATACCAGTTGATACGTTTTTGTAAGCACGCCAATCTGCAGAGTGCTCAATAGAAGTACTAGAGCAGAGTATAATCTACAATAATTGTAGGTTATCCGGTGTCAATGATCCGACTTGGCATTTTTATTACTACTTAGTTTCATACCACAGGTATGTGGGGCACTCCTCAGATTTTATCTGAGGAGTGCCCCACATACCTGCCGTACGAAACTAGATAGTAGTTAAAATGCCAAGTCGGATCCTTGACACAAGATAACCTAGATTATTTTAAGCTTATATGTTTACATGGGAATTAAAAAAAAACACCTATGATAAAATTTATGACAAATAATCCTGAGTAGCTTTATGCATTTACATCAGATGAGCAAATTACACCACTAAGCTTTGTTTTGAAGTTGTTAATTTGCAAACTTTTATATAAATAAATTTCAACGGCAGTTAAATTATATAATTGAAAAGAATACCCATCCACCGACAGTGGCAAGTGTTCACAACGAGGCTTGGTAAAGAGAGAATTTTGTCTATCTGTATGAATATATACTTGTGGTAAAGAGGAATAAAAGAAAAAAACACGAAAACAAGAGTCGAGCCTCCTACCCGAAACCTAGAGATCAGAACATTCTTTCTTTGGCTTTTTCATTGCTTAGCATCGCATCTGTGTCAAAGTGAGATTTAATTCAATCACTACACGTGGACGACTTTCTCGATCATTTAGGTCGCGTAAGCGAGAAATTAAGGAATAGAGAGATAAAAAGGCTAGGTGGGGTAAAATAAATTTCGTTTGATAGTCAATCTCTGCACGAGCCCAAAATACACATGGATATCAGAATAAACATTACAAACTTGCCCATCACGTGGACGTTTGCACTTTAGCTTTGCGTCGTTGTTAGTCATCAAAGGACACCAACAGTATGGCATTAGTTCTATGCATCAAGAAATCAGCTTAAGACTTATAAATTTACGATTAACGGTATAACTTATGCTAAATTATTGCGAAAGAATGTTAATCATAGACGCTGAGAGCAAAAATTTGCTGTACATCCGTTTGTCAATACGCAATTCAAGAAGTTGTTTTCCCAATATAATTTTCAGTCAATAATTCTGGGATTAATAGCCTACAGAGAAAAAACGATTTTCTGTGGGCTGATTACAAATGAGAGGGATAGTTCTCAAGTCATCCCATTCGCAAGGACAAACTAGTGTTAAACCGGAGTTCATCTGCACCATTCAAAACAAATGCTGTATTTACCAAAAAAACGACACAAGAAGTGAACCGTGAAATCATGCGGCAAAAATTCACTTACCTTGCACACTGGACCTCGTCCAGGACGTTGAATCGGAAGGCAACTCTCGTAACACATTGTAGTTTACAATTGTGATCAAAATACAGACAATCGACGCAATTAGGAGGAACAAATTGCCATTTCGTCCTCGCAGCGGCCATGACATTATTGATGTTAGTGAAAGGATTGGGAACTAGAAGTTTACCTTTGCTCTACACCGCACAGGCCGCCCAGACTGTTCGGGTATGTAAGCAAAGCCATTAAATGACTAGCCTCCCACGCAGGCATTTTTTTGGGAGCTCGTATTTCTTGCCTTTGTGGGGAGGGACGAAATACGAGCTCCCCTAAAAACGCCTGCGTGGGAGGCTATTAAATGACTCGCCCGTGCACTTCTAGAGCCATTTCGAAGCCATTTTTGACAAGTTGAGATTTTGAGTTTCTCAAAGCGGGATTTAGAACGTTTTATTAAAAGCACTCACCGTAGGGAAAAACCTTTAGGACTTTACATAATTAGGATCGTCCGGATCGCCCGGATCGCCTCATGTAGCTAGTCGTGTCAAATAATGCTTAGACCATTGAGACAATCATATAAAAACACCCAGGCAATCAAAGAAAACCCTGGACGATTGCAGCGACCTTAATAGTTTAGATGTACCGTACTGAACTTCAATCGTGGCAATCGTGAGAAATTTAAAGCGATCATATGAAAACATTCTCAAACAACCAAGACAAGCAAAATGACCGAATTCTGCCCCAGGTATGATCATTCTGTTCCCCTTAACCAGGAAAACATTCAACCTTACGTCCAGGGGTATTACATCTAGGAGTCTTACGTCCAGGGGTCTTAGATCCAGGGTCTGCCTTCAGGGCGCTTTTATCCAGGGGTCTTACGTTCAGGGGTTTTATATCGAGGGGTCTTACGTCCAGGGAACTTACATCCGCGCCTTTTACGTCCAGTAGTCTTACATCCAGAGGTCTTAAAGCCAGGGGTCTTACGTCAAGGGGTCTTAAATCTAGAGGTCTTCCAACCAGGGGCTTTACATCTAAGGGTCTTACATCCAGGCGTCTTACATCCAGGCGTCTTACGTCCAGGGTCTTGCGTCTAAGAGTCTTGCATCGAAGGGGCCTTACGTCCAGGGAACTTACTTGGACAGGTGATAGGCTCCTAGCGTACATGGGTCTTGCGTCCAAGGGTCTCACGTCCAGGGGTCTTACCTCCAGCGGTTTTCGTCCAGGGGTCTTGTATCTAGGGTTCTTACGTCCAGTGGACCTTAATCCAGGCGTCTTACGTCTGGGGGTCGTACATCTAGGGGTGTCATGACGAGGAATCTTGCGTCCAGGGATCTTAAATCGAGGGCTCCTACATCCAGAGCTCTTACCTCTAGTGGTCTCACATCCAAGGGGCTTAAATTCTAAGGATCTTACATCCACGGGTCTTAAGTCCAATAGTCACGCGTTAAAGGGTCTTGCATCAAGGGCTCATAAGTCTAGTGGTCTCACATTACGGAGTCTTACGTCCAGGGGTTTTACTTCCAGTGATCTTACATCCAGACGTCTTAAGTTTAGGTGTCTTATGTCCAGGGATCTTACATCCAGGGGTCTTAAGTCCAAGGGTCTTAGATCAAGGACTATTACCTCCAGGCGTCTTACGTCCTGGCCGGGTTGTTCCAAACTGGGATAAGATAACCCAGGGTTAGTGCGCAATTTGAATTTAGATATGAAAGGTTAAAAGTAAATTCAGTTTAATTTTTTTTGTCAACAAGTTGATGACTAGATGCTCTTAAGAATACTAGAGAAAATTATCCGAGAAAATGATCTGAACAAAAGAAAAAGATACTCGGGTTGAATTTAACACTGGGTTAAGCGCTAATCGGACTTCGAAAAACTGGGCCCAGGTTGTCTTAGTTGTCCTAGCTGTGTCAGTTGTTTCAGCTGCCCTGATTGTCCAAGTTGTCGCGGTCGTCCCAGTCGTCCCAGTGTCGTTAAGTTGTCCTGGGTGTCTTGGTTGTCTCAGTGTACCCGGTTGTCCCAATCTTCTTGGTTGAAGCAGACTGTCTCTGTTCTCCATGTAGTTTCGGTTGTCCCGATTGTCCAAGTTGTCCCAGTTGTCCTGTTGTCCTGGTTGTCTAGGTCGGCACTATCGACCCGGTTATCATGCTGTTCCCTTTTGTCCTCGTTCTCCCAGTTGTGCAGGTTGTCCCGGTTCCCCAGGTCGCCCCGGTTGTCTTAGTTGTCTCCGTTGTTTTGGTTTTACGGTTCCGCCTGATTTTGTCGATTGTACCGGTTGTCCTGCTCGTCAAGGTAGTCTAGGAATTGTCTCGGTTGACCCCCGGTCATCCCGGTTGTCTCATTTGACTCCATTGTCGTGGTTGCAAAGTTCTCTCTGTTGTCACTGCTGTCCATATTGTCTCTGTTGTCCCTGTTGTTGCTGTTGTCACTGTTGTCACTGTTGTCTCTGTTGTCACTGTTGTCCATGTTGTCCCTGTTGTCACTGCTGTCCATATTGTCTCTGTTGTCCCTGTTGTTGCTGTTGTCACTGTTGTCACTGCTGTCCCTGTTGCACTGTTGTCCATGTTGTCTCTGTTGTCCCTGTTGTTGCTGTTGTCTCTGTTGTCGCTGTTGTCGCTGTTGTCCATGTTGTCCATGTTGTCACTGTTGTCACAGTTGTCTCTGTTGTTGCTGTTGTCGCTGCTGTCGCTGTTGTCCATGTTGTCACTGTTGTCACTGTTGTCCCTGTTGTCACTGTTGTCCCTGTTGTCACTGCTGTCCCTGTTGTCACTGTTGTCACTGTTTTCACTGTTGTCCTTGTTGTCCCTGTTGTCACTCACTCATTGTCACTGTTGTCACTATTGTCACTGTTGTCACTGCTGTCCCTGTTGTCACTGCTGTCACTGTTGTCCCTGTTGTCACTGCTGTCACTGTTGTCACTGTTGTCACTGTTGTCCCTGTTGTCCCTGTTGTCCTTGTTGTCACTGCTGTCTCTGTTGTCACTGTTGTCACTGTTGTCCCTGTTGTCACTGCTGTCACTGTTTTCACTGTTGTCACTGTTGTCCCTGTTGTCACTGTTGTCACTGTTGTCCCTGTTGTCACTGTTGTCCTTGTTGTCCCTGTTGTCACCGTTGTCCTTGTTGTCACTGCTGTCCCTGTTGTCGCTGTTGTCCCTGTTGTCACTGTTGTCACTGTTGTCCCTGTTGTCACTGCTGTCACTGTTTTCACTGTTGTCCCTGTTGTCCTTGTTGTCACTGCTGTCCCTGTTGTCCCTGTTGTCACTGTTGTCCCTGTTGTCACTGCTGTCACTGTTGTCACTGCTGTCCCTGTTGTCACTGCTCTCAATGTTTTCACTGTTGTCACTGTTGTCCCTGTTGTCACTGCTGTCACTGTTGTCACTGTTGTCACTGTTGTCCCTGTTGTCACTGCTGTCACTGTTTTCACTGTTGTCCCTGTTGTCACTGCTGTCCCTGTTGTCACTATTGTCACTGTTGTCCTTGTTGTCACTGTTGTCACTGTTGTCCTTGTTGTCCTTGTTTTCACTGCTGTCCCTGTTGTCACTGTTGTCCCAGGTTTTCGGTTGTCCCGGTTGTCTCCGTAGTCGTCCCGGTTGTCCCACCTGTCCTGCTTGTCTTACTTGTTTCGGTTGTCCCTGTTATCCTTAGTGTCTTGGTTTCCCCGGTTTTTCAGTTTTTGTGGTTGCCTGGCTGTCCTGGTCATCCCAATTACCTTGGTTGTCCCGGTTGTCACAGTTGTTCTGGTTGTCTTGGTTGTCCCGGTTGAACTGCTTGCTCTGGTTGTCCCTGTCGTCCCGGGGTCTTATGTCTAGGGTCTTACTTCTGGTGGTTTTATTTCCGGGAGTCTTATGTCAAGGGGTCTTACTTCCAGAAGTCTTACGTCCAGGGGTGTTAAATCCAGGGCTACTACATTCGCCCTACGTCCAGGGGTATTACATCTAGGGGTCTTCCAACCAAGGGTCTTAATTCCAGTGCAGAGGTCTTACACCCACGGATCTTACATCCAGAGTTCTTAGTTCCAGGGGTCTTACATAGAAGGTTCTTACGTTCTGGCGTCCTATATTGAGTTATCTCATATCCAGGCGACTTTTGTCGAGGGGTCTTACGTCTGGAAATGTTACATCAAGGCTCCTTTTATCCAGGGGTCCATCACCCGGGGATCTTACACCCAGAAGTCTTACCTCCAGGGTCCTGAAATCCAGGGGTCTTGCGTCCATTGGTTTTACATCAAGGACTCTTACGTCCAGGAGGGTTATTTTCAAGGGTCTTACATCCTGGGATCTCACGTCAAGTGGTCTTACATCCAGGGATCTTACGTCCAGGGCCTTACATCTTGAGGTCATATGTCCGGGGCTCTTACGTCCAAGGATCTTACATCTAGGGGACTTACGTCCAGGCAAGCTACACTCAGGGGTCTTACGCGCAGGGGTTTTACGGTCTAGGGTCTTACATTTCGGGGTGTTACGTCGAGGGGTCTTGCATTCAGGCGTTTAACATGCAGGGGTCTTACATCTAGAGATGTTACGTGAAGGGTTTTGTATCCAGGGCTCTCACACCTAGGGGTCTTACATCGAAGAGTCTTACGTCTTGCGGTCTTATATTGAGTGGTATTACGTGCAGGGGACTTACATTTAGGGGTCTTACTTTAAGGGGTATTACGACCAGTTGTTTTACATCCAGAAGTCTTTTATCCAGGGTCTTACTTCCAGGGGTCTTACGTCAAGAAGTCGTTTATCCTAAAGGCTTACGTCTAGGGGTCTTGCATTTCTTCCCTCCTAGAATCTTACATGCATAGGTCTTACTTTTACGCCTCTTACATTCAGGGGTCTTACGTCCTGGGGTCTTACATCCAGGGGTCTTTCATCCTGGGTTCTTTCGTCCAGGGGTCTTACATCCAGGGGTCTCACATCCGGGGATCTTACATCCAGGGGTCTCACATCCGGGGATCTTACATCCACGGGTCGTACATCCAGGGGTCTCACATCCAGGGGTCTTATATCCAGGGGTCTTACATCCAGGGGTCTTATATCCAGGGGTCTTACATCCAGGGGTCTCACATCCGGGGATCTTACATCCACGGGTCTTACATCCAGGGGTCTCACATCCAAGGGTCTTACATCCAGGGGTCTTACATCCAGGGGTCTCACATCCAGGGGTCTCACATCCATGGGTCTCACATCCAGGGGTCTCACATCCAAGGGTCTCACATCCAGGGGTCTTACATCCAGGGGTCTCACATCCAGGGGTCTCACATCCAGGGGTCTCACATCCGGGGGTCTCACATCCAGGGGTCTTACATCCAGGGGTCTCACATCCAGGGGTCTTACATCCAGGGGTCTTACATCCAGGGGTCTTACATCCGGGGGTCTCACATCCAGGGGTCTTACATCCTGGGGTCTCACATCCAGGGGTCTCACATCCAGGGGTCTTACATCCAGGGGTCTTACATCCTGGGGTCTTACATCCAGGGGTCTTACATCCGGGGGTCTCACATCCAGGGGTCTCACATCCTGGGGTCTCACATCCAGGAGTCTCACATCCAGGGGTCTTACATCCAGGGGTCTTACATCCTGGGGTCTCACATCCAGGGGTCTTACATCCAGGGGTCTTACCTAGGGGTCTTACGTCTAAGAGCTGTCTAAGAAATATATTTCCAGCGGTTATGATATAAAAATAACTGTATTTTTGGCTATTTTTGCCAAATGTTTGCAGTTGTGTAGTTTCAAAATTAAAGAGAAGCATTCTGACAATTAACCACTATCAATTCCGTTAACAATGTCTTATGATTTGCTCGCCATTGAAATGGTGAACTTCTTCAGCATGCATACGTTTTGTGCTGTTTTAGTAATACATTTCTTACTACACTAATTTTAGTTTCTTTTAAGGAAACCAAGAAAACTATTTTTCCTTCACCTTCTGGTTCTTTGTGTGACAATTATCGCCGGTGGATTTAAGCTGGAGAAGAAAACAAAGTGAACTGAGGACTCCAAGATGGCAGTTCAACAACAGCACGCTTTATTCGTGAACGCGAAGCTAACAAGTCACAAATCAAAATTGACCAATGTCGTCACAGTTATTTTCTGCAAAACAACTTCCTGGCAGTCTTCATCACTGCAGCTCTGAGATCACCCATTCGCCAGCAATACAAGAACGGGTTTACTGAAGAGTTTATATAAACTAAAGTGGTTGCAACCCTCCATCCACTCTGCCAAGTGTTTTTTGTGAAGAAAAGGGAGAAATAAGTCGACACCGGAATGTAAAAAAGAACCATCACGATAAAAAACAAAAACGAATTTATCGCACTCTTCTCCAACTGAAGCAAATTTGAAATTGTGCTTCCCTGAGGCAAATTAACAGCTTGATGTTGGCAATGAATCTTTTTCTGCTGATGGCGAACTATTTTAAATATTCTCACGTAACAGAATACTGAAATGATTAGGCACAGGCAAACAAAGATAGTTAAGTAAAGAGAAAATATGCGTAAACTCCAGAAGAAGACCGTACCAGAAAATATCAAGTTCGCAAGCCACTGAGCAGTTAGGAAGGTCTTGATGCGAAAGGAAGTCACTATTGTTGAGTATCTTAGGTGGTAGTGAAGAGCGAGGAATCGATCCACGGCTATGGCTGTCAACGTACAGAGAGAAATTCCGCATGCACTGTTCGACAGTATGAACCATATACCGGTTAATAGGAGTCTTGTTGAGTGAAAAACGCTGACAATGAAAAGTGGCTGGATAACGAGACCGACGAGAAGATCTGAAACAGCCAGGTTACACAGCAAAAGTATGGCCGGTGAACGAAGCGAAGGTGTGCTCAAAATGGCGGCTAAAATCAAACTGTTGCCCACAATGGCTACCAGCATAGACGGAACGTTTATGGCGCTGGTTATTATGTGCGAGACAGTATCTTCACCAGACGTGTTTTGTGACAGATTGAAAGAGTCCATAAATAAATTGTTTTCCGTAATGTTCAGAACGTGGTTCATTTTCGGCGACGAAGAGCCGACTTACTCAGACCTTCAACTCTCAAAATGTCCTCGCTTTTCTGCTTACAAAAAATTCAACCTTTGAAGACTGCTTTCTGCTGAAAGTAATAATTACTTTTCGCAATATATTGTAAATTTATTGTTCAGTAGGCGACAAACATTACAATATTTAGGCATATCTATTTCTGGAAAGAAATATCTTAACCTGCCTATTAATTACCATCTATTATTTGCATTTGAATAATCTAAACAAGGAGCTAGAAGAAAAGGAAGAGGAATATGTTTCGTTCCTATTATTATCTGAAAGATTTCATTCTTAGTATTATGCACTCTATATTTTTAATGTTAACTTCTTCATTTTTAAAATTATTAATTTTTTGCTTACTCAATACAGCCAACTTCTATCTAGCTTCTTGATATCTTACTGGACGTTACATCTTCGACCCCGCACTTCGGAAACGTTCTTTATCTGATCACGCTAGTTTTCCAACTTCTGTTAGTGCCGTTAAAAGAGTCCGGTCTGCCTTCTTGGTCTACCTCTTTCTCTTGTCCCCTTTTATCCTTCCTAGCTTATGAGCAAGATCTTCTCTAGTAACTCACTGCTTTTTAGATGGCTAAAATATTTCAGCTTCTGTCCCGTAACAAGAAAATTAATCTGAAAATTAGTTTCTTCTCAGTAAGGAATTGATCACGATAGATTAGTTAACTTACTTTTCCAAACAGTGAACTCTAAAACACACAGAACGAGTCTTTTTAACTTTATAATCACGCAGCATAACAAGTTAAGTTTTGTTTGGCCACAGCATATAAAACCGAGCGATTACATTTTCAAGCAAATTTTGATTAAAAATTCATTAACTTGAATAAGATCGACGCTGTCGATCGATTCTCAATTAAAAGCATTTCTAATTAAAAATTCGTCCTCTTTACGAACTTTGCGCTGGATTTCGTTACACCTCACTGCTCCTGTCTACTGATTTATCTCTTCTGCCTATTTTGAGTTTAATTATAGAAAATTGATATTGCACTAGAATTACAATGACGCAATCAAAACTACGTAGTTTAGACAACGTGATTAGACCTGAATACCGTAAAAGATGTTTTAATTATAAGCCCCCTCAAAGTATAAGTGAGCTCTACACTTAAGGCTGAAACAAAAATAGTAAACCTGTTATCAGCCTGTACTTAATTATGGCGGCTTTAGAGTAAAAAAGGCTTGTATGTAGGCGTGCTTAAACAGCGTGAAGGTAGACGTCACGGACATACGTCAGGAATAACAACCGGACGTTTGGCGTTTCGCTTGATGGAACAAGTATGACTGCTTAACTCCCTTGGTATGGAGTTACAAAGAGAGAAAAGATTCATTTTTAGGATGTCTTTTTGACATTTGGGCGAATTGTTGGAAAGATTAACGCAAATCTCGGGCTTGTTACTATGACAACTGCTCTGCCGGTAGTTAATCCAGGATTATCGTTAGCCAGACTTCGTAATCTCAGTCCATGATGTCAATGTTCTAGTTGCTCATTGCCCCACTATTAACAAATGATGGTCATAAAAGATATTTATAGCTTACTTTGTCGCTAAAGATTACGTTGCAAATTCAGTGTAGACAATGGGGGGCTGTTTTGTTGTCTAATTTAAAAGATTCTCATGAAAGTTAGCCTCGCTTATAAGGACACTACTCTTTGACTAGCAACTGTATTTTGTAAAAGTATTCACTCTTTTTAAGTAATCGGCTCCTGCTCTTTTCAACCCCCGGGGGAGGGGGGACTCCGCATTTGAAAGGGGTGGGGATGCTCGTCGTCTCGCTTAGGGGTGTAAATTTCGGATTTTGGTCTCACTTAGTTTGTTCTGGGCAAAACGCCATCATATTTAGCCGTGAAGGTCTCGTTTAGGGTTGCACGCGAAAAAATATAAAAATATATATATTGTTTGTGTCTTCACATGGTCTCTTTTAGGGGTCAAAAAAAGCTTGGGCCACGCCCAGATTGGTCTCCTTTAGGGGTTTAAATCAAAATTTCCGACGAGCATCCCCACCCCTTTCATATGCGAAGTCCCCCCGGCTTTCAAACACCTCTAGATGACAGCATACTAAGTTCAACATTATCCCCAGGGTCTCTCTATTCTTGACGACGAAAGACCTTGGAAACGATGTCCTGACAGGTACTGGAAAGATTGAGTAACTTAAAATCACAAATGAAAGCGTTTATAGTGAAGGAATCTAATTAAAAAATACGATTTTGAGGTAGCACATCCAAAAAAGTGCCTCTTTGTCTACGTACCACTTCTGGTCGAATTAGAATTTGGAATTTATTTTTTTTTCGAGGAAAGGGGAAGGCCGAAGAAATATTAACCTCTCGGAGCAAAGGAGAGTTATCAACAATCTCAACGCATGTATGACGTCGACGCCGGGATTTGCACCCAGTCCACCTTGGTGGAAGGAGAGTGCTCTGACACCATCGTTTAGTTTCTGGTTTCTTTTTGTGCTTTCCTCTGTCTCTTTCCTCTTTTTTTCTTCTTTGTTTCTTGAAATCGGTCGCAATGCCTCCTGATCCTGCAGTCACCTAAGCACTTACATTCTTATTGTAGGATTCCATGGTTCAAACCACATGCTAATTGTAAGAACAGAGTTAAGTTCAGTCAGCTGTGTTGCGTTAGAAAGGGTCTCAATCGGAGAGGAGAATTGTGACGTCACGTTACCATGACAGCAAAAGTTCTGGATCACAACAATGGGGGACTTAAGCAACGACAACGGTGACGGCAACGAGCACGGCAAGAAAGCAATTGGTTTATATTAGCAAAACAACAACTTTTGCTCGTGCATCACGCTTTTTGTACAATTCTTAGCCTTCGTTGCAAGACCGCGACATGAAACTTCCTAATTTCACTCGCCCACTTTATGGAGTATCCAACACAAAGACTTTCTTTTTGTAACTAAGGGCCTGGGACCCCGGTCTAGTGGGGTTGGTTTCTTTTGTTTTCACGCTCTGGAGGACACAAAACAAAAGAAACTTACCCCACTAGACCGGGGTCCCCCACTCCATGTAAACAGGGTCTTAGATACGGTCCTTTCGGATTCAACGTCAGAAAATTTCGCAAACATTTTGACAGATTAAATAAAACTGAATAAGATCGATGAAGTTTGAAACGGTGCGAATTCACTTTTTAAGTGACGTTTTTGGTTTGTTGTTATCCAGAAATTTTGCTACCATGGCAAAGTGACTTTACGACATCTCCCCTATATATGATGTTTTTAAGTGCTGCACACCCATCAACGTGTCAGAACAGAGTAACCACTGATTCAGTGTGTACAACAGTTTACTTATTTTTTTTATTTATTTGCCAAATTTGTATGTTTATCATGGACTTAAACTGGTTTTAACAACATCGTTCAGAAATTCTGAGAGGCCCGACAATAATTATAAGAAAATTGTTAGCAACATAACTTCTGCCTTGCCATATTTACGACTGCTGATCGAAGCCCGTTAAGACGCCAACAAAACAAAAATGG